>OX578145.1:26182264-26782264 GCA_951213105.1 Amaurobius ferox
CGCTTATATACCATATTTTTTTTATTTAATAACTTTTTCATGAACCGACTATCGATGAAATACGAAGATAAGTATTTTGAATTTGATATCATCAAACCCCGTCCTTTGATATCTCATGATATGACTTTCTCTGTACGATATTTTATTTTTAGTGACATTAAATGTGTTAGTTAAACCAAATTTGTAAATATTTTTAATGGAAGAGAGACATCACGCTACTTTCTTTACATTAATGCTAAATATTGTTAAGCTTCATTTGTAAAACTATATAAAAAATATTAACACGTATCTTTATATCAGCTTTTCTTCGCAAGTAACTGTTTTATAATAATTTGAGAAAAAAACTTAAAAGAGTATTTTTTTAAGATGATGATAACCTTCTCTGTGTACTAAATGCATTTGGCTTATCTATCTTAATGTATTTATCCCCACCACCACCACCACCATGTCCCTTTTCTTCAAAGTGGTTTCAACTGAAAATTTACTAATTTTTGGAGGAATAAATTGTAAAAACTCGTGAATTTTAATAAACTATTATTAAATAACATGTGAACTTTCTTTTTAACACTTTACAACAAAGTTGAAAAGTGTTTATGACTTTGTTCATTCTGTCTGTCTGTCTGTCTGTCTGTCCGTTAGCACGATAACTGCCGTAAAAATGACTTAATCAAAATGAAATTTTAGTATGTTGTTCAGACGGTCTGTAGGACCTATGGGAATATAAATGAATAATATCACCCAATTAGTTTTGGATTGAACCCGGGTTGAAAAAATGGAATACATTGAGCCCTATGGGACCTAATTTTTCAAGCATTTTTTAAGCGGATTTAAAATTCACAAATTGCTTCGAAAATTTTAGGCAATATTCAAATTGTTCCATAAAATATATAAAAAAAAAATTCAGCGAAATATATTCAGTAGTTTTTTAAATAAAAATTAAAATAATAATAACACCTCTTATATGAAGCGATCACGTGTCCATGATATGAAACGATCACATGACCCACTTCAAAATGATATATGGCATCCATCTTGTCTCAAAATCGTGATTTTTAAAGTTCTTTTTAATTCATATTGAGTGTTGTATCCATCCTAAAACTACTTTATTTTTGCCTAAATTCTGTGCATCTACATACTTTAACAACGCAATGACAATATATTTCAGTTTAAATGCTCATACAAATTTGATTATTTCTACTATTAAGCCTATTTTTCACCTATGTAAAATGTAAACAGCAAAATATGTAGAATGAGTTGTATTAGAATCGCTGTAATTCTTTAACACAAAATCATTTAGTCCACGGAGTCTGCATGGCTGATATGAATGAAATATTCATTGATTTTAGAAAGAGAAGGACGATAATTTTCGATGAAGTTTTACGCATAGAGTTTTACTTACTTGTAGCTCCATGGTCTTAATTTTTAAATAATATAAATTATTATAGTATTGTGATGAATGACATGAATGGGGGAATAATTTATGAATGAAATGTTGCTTTTATAGGGAGAGCCAGGCGTGTTATTTTTTTATGACGTCATTTGAATGAATTTCAGTTGTTTTCGATGAAGTTTTCAAATATAATAAATTATCGTCGTATTATGATAATTCTAAAACTATTACCGAGGAATGTATAACATTTTAGAGATGTTTAAACCAGGCAATTTATATTTCAATGCCGTCATTTGAATGAAGTTAATTTTTTTCGATGAAGGTTTAAGGTTTCAAATATAATAAATTAATGTAGTATTGGGATAAGTTTTAAAATATTACCGAGGAATGTATTGCATTTTAGACATGTTTAAATAAAATTGCATTGAAGTTGGAAAGTGTTTCATAATCAATGCTTTAAGCATGATTGTTTCAATATGATGTGAAATTGCCGGGCTAAAATTTTTTAACTTTTACGTTCCAGAAAATCAGTGTGACAGATGCGCCATTTTAGTATCATTTTGTTGGGTGTGTCATTTCATTACCGTCCCATCAAAATGTTGACTTGTGACACATTCAGTTGTGTTGTAACACTGTAAACAACATACTTGAAATTTGTATAAAGCTTCAACTTTTTTGTTGAGTGCAAAAATGATACAAACGAAGTGTAGAAAACAACAGTGGCGTAGCGTCCGTCGAGGCTGAAAAGCTCAGCCTACCCAGTTTAAAATCTAGTTTAAGGAATTATTTAAACATTTTTATTTATTTTTTTTTAATTGTGAATGCATATATATATTTTAGAAAATGTTTACACTTTATTTGTTTAATGTAACACGTTTCAAAGTATGTTTTCCCTTTACAACTCATCATATTAAGCATCCTAGGCTAAAATATTCAAACCTACGAAGTGAATAATGATTAGCATGATATTGAAACATCCGGAATCTTCTGGGGCTGATCATTGCTTTTTACAGGTGCGTGGAAGCTAGCCTTGAAGAAGACGTGGCTTTTTCCTTTGCAAACGACAAGGATTGGATGTGAGACGTGACGTTTCTCAATGACGTCAGTATACGTGATTGCAGTGAATGGATCCGCCATTTTGAGTCAAGCGCTATTTTTGCAGAAAATATTAACTTTTTGTTATGCTAAATAATTTGAGCCATTTTTCACGAATAACTTGACATTCACCTAACTTTTAACAAGAACAGGATGAAGAAATACACTAATAATGACTACTATTTAAACTTAGTCGTTAATTAGTGAAGTAGCATCCGGCATCAATAGTATTCAGTAAGTAAAGTAGATCTCGGCATCAATATGGTGAAGCATCCGTTTGCGTAATTGGGAGTTTTAGAAGGAATAAATCGGATTTCGGTTTGGTAATCACCTGTTACATGACAATCTCTTTTACAAAACCGATTGATAATATTTCTAGTAGACTTTTGGTATATTGTAACTGAAAGATATTAAGTTACGTTCCAAATTTATTTTTCATCCATTTTTAGTGCAATCTTGAATTGTTCCATTTTGCTAGTTCTAGCTGTTTATAATTACAAAACTGATATATCTTTTCTGTTATTTGCTTGCAATATCCCAATTTATATCTACTTTATTTGATATAAATTTTGCAAAGATTGATCTAATTAAGAAATATGAAGACTTTTAAAATGTATTTGTATATCTTGTATGTTTTCATCTTACATCGGTAATATTGTAAAACTTCGCGCATTTAACGCACTTTTTGCATTTTTATGCTACATAAACTTATATTATTTTACTCATAAAAAATAAGAGCGAATTCAAATATAAATCTCACTTGTAATAACAGCAAAACCCTTTGTAATTTGAAACGACAAACGTTACGACTCCCCAGTCAAATATCTTACGCTACGTAACCTGAAAATAATATATTTATCAAAATTTGACTTCAGAATGTCGATAAAATATTCACCACGACTAATTTGTCCAACATTTTAGCGATGTAATATAAGGATCAAACAAAATATTTTGATTAACTGATGTGTGGATAATTTGTGCACAAAGTGCTTTTGCAAACAGAGTATTTCATGGTTGTTTAATTATTAAATATTTAATTATTAAAAGTATTTCATGCTTGGCTAATTATGTAATTATTAGTCAGCCAGTCATTTAGTCACGTATGTATTATTTAGAGGTAGTTTCTAAATATAGTTTCTATGACTTTCATATATATATATATATATATATATATATATATATGCTAAATATATATATATATATATATATATATGCTAAATATATAAAATTTCTAAATAAATTATTTTTTATACTAATTTTGACCATATCCCTTATTGTTTGTTACAGCAGATTTTCGTTAATATATTCTGAAAATTCATGTCTGGAAGATTTGACATGTTTTTTAAACGTGCAACCAAATTCACAAAACAAAAACGCCATTATTTCTCGAAATTATATGGCATTTTTACGATTTTATACAAATATGCGAACAAAATTATAGCATTCGCAACAGAATTTTATGAGAAATGCTGCTGCTGTCAGATAAATAATGTTCATTTTGACATACATAATTCATTTTGACAGGAATCTTTTGACGGTAATTCGCATTTTAAAGCATACATGTGATTATATTTAAAACCGTATCCGCAATCTGATCCCATTTGTAAACCAATTTACGTTTGAAATTTAGGGTATGGCCGTCATATGTCAAAATGAAGACATTAAAGTAAATGCTAATATTTTCTGATATATATATATATACTACTAATTAAATAAATAATACATTTTATTAATTACATTTATTTACTTTTAAATTTAATTATTACAGTCCTTATTACATTTATCATAATTTGAGAAAATGTTTTGCATTTTCCTTTATTTCTACATCCTGTTTCATTTAACTCAGTTATCTTTGTTTCGTTCATTTCTAACTTCCGATTTGGAAACCAATTGCTTCTAAATTAGTTGAATAAAATTGTTGCTTACAAAATAAATTGTTCTGTTTATGTGAAATGACTAATACGTTTATCCAATCCGGAAGAAAAAGTCTATTTTTGCCCCAACATAGGTTGTTTCAAAAACAGTTATATTTTAATTTTTTCTTTATCACTCTTGTTAACATGTGAAATAAAAACATCAAAATATATCAACGTTTAGTTACACGTTTGCGAAATAATTATTAAATTCCTTGCTGAGTGAAATATCGTAGTACCAAAATTACAATTTATATGAAAAACTAAATTGAATGTTATAATTTATATGTTATTGATTTAATTTAATTTAGCAGATAATAAATAAATTAATTGAGTGAGTATTTTTAATTTCGAATAAGGCATTGAGATAAAAAAATATAAAGAAATTGTGGTTGCGTTGTGTTTTGTTCCGCAAGAGAACCCGTCTAAATAGTGTTTTTGCTTGCTGTATCTGAAATAAATATTAATAAAAATAAAAATTAAATTAGGACAAAATAATCATAAGCCATATGTTTAGATTTATAAGGTAATCAATTTAGATTTAGAAGATAATATTTAGACTTAAAAGGTAATTGTTAGATTTAAAAGATAATTATGTAAGTATATTTAAGGTTACATCATGAATATACATAAATACATATTTTCATGATCGGATGAGTTTTAATTCTGCGGATTATTATATAGGTTGACGTGCAAGATACGTATATGCATCATTTTAAACATCTTTACCGTTTTCTTTTTCAAGAACATGATATGACAAGATAGGACAAGATAGGACATGATAGGACAAGATAGGATATATTAAAGAACATGTATTTTTTAAACCTCACATATTTGCTTCTTGTGACTGCACCTCAAGCTAAGCTTGATTAGGAAAAAAGGCAAACAGTGACTTTCAAAAAATCCTTAGACAATTTTTTTTTTAAATGTGCAATTTTAGTATCTACACCTCATAATCTGGGGTTTGACGTATAAAATATTTGCAATAACCTTCAGTATTTTTTTATAATTATTTACTTAATAAAAAGTATATGTTGCTTTAGAAACATTATAGATAGATAATAAATATATTTTTGGATTTTAATAAACTTTGCTTTCCCATATTTAGATATAACAAGTAAATCCCATTATGTAGTAGTTTATTATATTTAACTTATAAATTAAAGTAACGCAATTTCAGTAAATTCAAGGAATGTCAGCAAAATTCTGATCTTCAGAAAATGAACGCATGTGTAAATAATTTTAATAAGGTTTTAGTAAATTAATGTTTGCAGTACCGTAAATTCCAGATAAATCAATATTAATGAAGATGGAAATGGAAATGAACTATTTATTTAGCTCCGTAAGCATATTAAATATTTCAGAGGATTGAATAAAATTAATAGAAATTTAGCTATGCATTATGTTTTGAATGAAGCAAACACTGAGATACTTTATTAGTTCTAATTGCTATTCCCCCAAAAATATAATATAAATTATATTAGGTAATAATAAAACAAAATTACTCTTTTTCGCCACATTTGTGTATTACTGCATTTGTAGTAATCTATGAATCTACTAACAGATATACCCCACGTTAATTAGGATTGACAATATAATGCAACACCATAACTATTTAAAACATTCGTAACATTATACTTTCAATTGCTATAAAAGTAAAAATCATTATAACTGTCCAACGTATTTTTGTCTTTCCTGATATTCCAGAATACCCTTAGTGATTTAGAAGGCTAAATCTTTCCACACTTATAGTAACGACTACGGTACATAATTTAATGCCTCCCCTCTGAGGGGATGGGGCGAAAAAGGCTGAAATTTGACCACTCGGCTAGAATGTAACTATGCCAATTTTTAAATGATACATTTATTTTCAGAGCTAAGTATCATACACTGTTAAACAAAATAGAACTTATTGCAGCCCAATTCTTTGGGAATGTTAGTTTTTGAGAGTATGACATGCTTCAATACTAGTGCATTTTCATAATCTCTGTTTACTAAATTGGAAATAGCGTCGATTTTTATTACATTTATTTAGTTATCAATTTGATTATAATTTAGATTGGATAAGCAAATTAAATAGTCTGCTACACCATGCTACACTTTGCGAAAAATATATACGTCATTTAACTTGCCAACATTAAAATCATGCTAAAATGCTTTTATAGTATTTTTTTTTAAACATTTTTATGTATGGAGCATAAACAGTTGTTTATCTACGGAGACTCTGAAAGTTATCTCAGGGTATATTAACATAAGTTAATTGGTGGATGTTTAATTTGGAAGAACATATAAACGAATTGATCCGATAAACCAAAATTGAGGTACTTTACCAATTTTTTTAGATTTTTGTATCTAAATCTACTTTTAACTTTATACATATATTATATTTTTTTATCTTTTATTTTTGTTTATTTTTTGTTTTTATAGACATCGGCTGAATTCACAACTCGTTTCCTTTCTAACACTTTACAACAAACTTGAAATGTGTTTATGACTTTGTTCATTTATTCTGTCTGTCTGTCCGTTAGTACGATAACTACTGTAAAAATAACTTAATCAAAATGAAATTTTAGTATGTTGTTCAGACGGTCTGTAGGATCTATGGGAATATAAATGAATAATATCACCCGATTAGTTTTGGATTGAACCCGGATTGAATAAAATGACATACATTGAACCCTATGGGATTTAATTTTTCAAACATTTTTTAAGCGGATTTAAAATTCACAAATTGCTTCGAAAATTTTAGGTAATATTCTAATTATTCCATAAAATAGATAAAAAAAGTTTCAGCAGAATATATTCAGTAGTATTTTAATTACAACGCAATGACAATATATTTGAGTTTAAATGATCATCCAAATTTGATTTTTTCTACAACGAAGCCTATTTTTCACTTATGTAAAATGTAAACAGCAAAATATGTAGGATGAGTTGTATAAGAATTGCTGTATTTCTTTAACACAAAGGTATTTAGCTCATGGAGTCTGCATAGCTGATATGAATGAAATATTCATTGATTTTACAGAGAGAAGGGCGATTTTTTTAGATGAAGTTTTAAGCATAGAGTTTAATTACTTGTAACTCCATGGTCTTAAGTTTTTAAATAAAATATATTATTTTAGTACTGTGATGAATGAAATGAATGGGAAAATGTTATGAATGAAATGTTGCTTTTATAGAGAGAGCCAGGCGTGTTATTTTTTCTATGACGTCATTTGAATGAATATCAGTTGTTTTCGATGAAGTTTTCAAATATAATAAATTATTGTAGTATAATGATGATTTTAAAAATATTGCCGAGGAATGTATCGCATTTTAGAGATGTTTAAACCAGGCAATTTATATTTCAATGCCGTCATTTGAATGAAGTTCATTTTTTTCGATGAAGGTAAGTTTTCAAATATAATAAATTAATGTAGTATTGTGATAAGTTTTAAAATATTACTTAGGAATGTATTGCATTTTAGAGATGTTTAATAAAATTGCATTGAAGGTGGAAAGTGTTTCGTAATCAATTCTTAAAGCTTTATTGATCATACTTGTTAATATTTGTTTTTTTATTTTTATTGTAATGATAAAAATAATTTTAGTAAATTTGAAAAAAAAATAAAGAAATAGCAGCTTAATTTCCAAATTTTTCAGTTTTTAAATCTTTCTTCTGTAATGCTGATTTTTTGATTACAATCGCTTTAATTTTATGGCAGACTCTAGCCAACTGGCATAAATTTTACATTTAACTAGTTAAATGTCTACTTTTAGAAGCAAACGTGTCTAATTTACGTATATATGTAAGATTTTCCGACACAATCTGACGACAAAAACACAAAATATTATAAGCATGTACTAATAATATAACAATATAAGCACACATTAAAAATATAACAATATAAGAACACACTAATAATATAACTATATAATCACACATTATAAGCACAAAAGCACATACTAATATATACTCAATAATTTATTTATTTTTCTATCCATATTATCGAATCTTACTGTTTCTAAATATATTTATAACACAATTATTTATAAAAGAGACATCATATGGGAGCAAATGTGTACACTTTATTTTTAACGGAATTTTGAAGCATTTTCATACACTTTTGCTTACTAACAGAAATACAAATATTTGAATAACCAAAAGCAACATCTACACAATAAATTATTTATTGGTGACACCTAGGTACCATTTGTTGAACGTTAACGTTCTTTTTTGCTATTTTACGGCTAATTCATTTCGTCTCCTTCTTGTTCCTTCCTCTTTGTTTTTAATCTATTTTCTTAGTAAAACCCTTTCTCAGCTTCAGTAATATTTGCTGTTCTCACATCAGTCTCTTCTCTAGCTCTGACTAGTGAAGGTTGCGCTCCTTGTGTGTTTTGACGAAGAATAAGTTCCGGTCGAATATGAAACCGGCCGACTTTTTGTGTTGTATGCTGCTTTTTGCGAAGTTACTTTAGTTTTGTTGATTGAATTTGACTAACTTGGATTTCATCTGAAAAGGATCTTGGATTTCATCTATAAAGTGAATTTTGAACAATAATCTGCATGTATGCAACACATGATTATCCTCCCCGTACTCTGAATTCCAACCCCTTCTTTATAGATATGAAAACCGGAGAGTGAACAAACATCTTGTTGCAGACGGGCCTTGTAGCTTCTGCTTTTTGTCCTTGTGATTAGAATGTCTGTGTTTGCAACTTTAGGAAATGCCTTGTTAAGGGTTTTCTTGGGTCGTATATAATCGACTTCCTTAAAAACACAGTTAGCATTTTCGAATTGTTCTTTATGAGTAAAGGAATCATAAGAAAATATTTCATAATACACCACCTGCTTTAAATCTCTTAACAAATCAAGTACCTTTATTTGGATTTTAAGTTGGTTTGTAGATGATTAGTTAGTTATTGTTCCCAATTTGCATCTTTTAATACCCGCAGACGTATAAGCACAATTCCATAATATGATAAAAAAAATCTTATGTGAGTAGCACATGACTTTCCCTACATACAGTTTAATTGTACAAAAACATGAAATTACACTGAATGTGCACATTTAATTCAAGCTGTGGCATAGCAAAAATGCAAAAAGAAGAAACATCGTAAAAAAAGCAGGTTGTGTTTTTCCAAATCATACCAAAATCTTATCAGCACCAGGATAACCTATAAGTGACTTATTTACCAAATGTTGTGATATTTGATAAATTAGTTTTTTAACTAGAGGGAAGACATGCGATTTTTGTGTGCCATTTCGCTAAAAAGAAAGTTATTTTATCCTGAATCGTATCAAAATCTAATGAGTTCGAGGATCACTCATAGCTGATTTACCTATAACATTTTATGAAATTTGGTCAATTGGTTTTTGAGTTAGAGTGAATAAAATTATTGCACAGACAGACACCCAGAGTCACAGACACACACACACACAGACATCATGCTAAAAATAGTTTTTTTTTCGTATTCTATGGATTCCAAAGCGTAAAGATTCGTCGAAAACTAGCGTTGCGATTTTCAACATGATTCCAATACATTACTATGTATTGTACTGAAAGTAAAAATTGTGAAACTCACTGACAATTAATTAATCCGATTTTTTTCGAATCTATTGACAGCAAAAATATCTATAATGACTGAATCAAGAGCACTCGCAAGTTTTCGCAAACGAAATCATTATTTTTCTGCACATTCTTAGTTAAGTTCGCAGCTAAATTACTGTTCTTTAATGAGTATTAAAAATCGAAGTTTAATCCATTGTTTAAAAACTTCAGGCAACGCTACATTTTAAGAAGATCTTCATTAGTGGTAGTGCTTGAAATATTGCATCATTAAAATGATAACTGATTATCCATAAGTAACTGACAGTCTGTAATATTTATTCAATATTCCATATAATATTTGCCTAACGCGTATTTATATACCAATTTCTAGAACTGTGGTTCCCAACCATTTTACACAAACGACCACTTTCTCACTTCATGATTGAGTTGCGAACCACCAAGTTTGGTGAATTAAATTAAAATCATCAAACGATGGGCAATGTATGACTACGCCTACATCAAAAAATTAAAGCTGTTATTTACTGCAAAATAACAAGAAAAGTGTATGGATTTAGTAAACTGAACTAAACTATTTTTCACACAATTTATGGGTCACAATAAAATAACAAAAATATTATAACTCCCATAATATTTAATAAATTATTGTTTTCTTCAGATTTTATTGTTAAAAAAACACAGTGAGTACTATTAGATATCAGATAAGTACTCTATTAGGAATTTGGATAGTAAAATTGTCATATATTAGACGTTTACAATTGTTTTTATTGCAGTTACACTGTTGAAATAATAAATTTTAATTACCTTTGTGTTAGAATAAACAATAAATATTGTTTTCATATATTTCCTGCATTTCATTACAAATTCATAAAATATATTCGTCTTAAAAAATCTCACTTGAATATGTTTATATATGTTTTCTGAATTTTATTATATATTCATTTTATATATTCCTCATAAAGAAATACGCGTGTTTGCATATGTTTCGTGAGTTTCATCACCTTCCGATTAAAATAAAAATATGATGTGAGCAGCTTTCCCTGCAGACTCAAATTCATTTTTTCTTTATTTTTTTAATAATTCATTAAAGTGAGTTTAATTGTACAAAATAACACTAAATTTGCATTTTTAATTCAATTTCTGTTTTTTTTTGTAATTAGACATTTTACCAGTGGCTCATTATCCCAAATATCTAGAGAACGGTTCGTCCTAGAGTAATAGAGTTATGCTTATTCTTTTCACCGTCAAAATTTAAGTATAAAACACGCATTTAATTGATTTATTTGAACATACGTAGTCTTTTCTTTAGATTTTAGCGATTTTTGCTGGCTATTTCGTAAAAAAGGCAGGTTGTTCTTTTCTGAATCGTACCAAAATCTAATCAGTACCAGAGTATCCCACAACTAACTTAAATACCAAATTTTTCGAAATTTGGTCAATTAGATAGAGTGGATACATAGTGGATCATAGTGGATCAGATAGAGTGGATACATGAAATTTTTGAGGGCCATTTTGCAAAAAAGGGCAGGTTCTTATTTTCCGAATCGTACCAAAAACTAATCATCACCAGGATCGGTCACACCCAAGTGACTTACCTACCAAATTTTATGAAATTCGATCCATTAGTTTTTGAGTTAGAGTGGATACATGCATTGCACAGACAGACAGACATACAGACATACACACAGAGAGTCAGACATACAGACGTTACGCTAAAAATAGTATTTCCGTATTCTAGAGGTCCTAAAACGTGTAGATTCGTCGAAAACTCGAGTTGCAATTTTCGGCATGATTCCAATACTTTCCCTATACATTAACATGTATTGCAGGGAAAGTAAAAATTACTAAATTCCAACTGGAGCTTATTAACAGGAATACCTTATAACTGTTTAACAAAATAAATAAATTCTGTTATTAAAGTATACGCTGATATGAAAAAACGTCAGTGAATTCATCTTTAATGATAAGATATAAATAGAGCGTAGAATAGAATGCGGAATAGAATTATTGTAGAACAGAATTCTCATTCAATACAATATTATTTAAGTTCACAACTAATTCCTATTCTTTAATGAGTATCGAAAAATCAGTTTCAAATAATGATTTTATAACTGCTAGAAAAGTTGATTTTTTAGCCATTTCTTTAATGATAGCGCTTTCCACCTCACACGGGTGCGCCATGTATCTGGAATTTTAAACATAACGAACTTTCAGCAGTTCATTAATTTTCGTACGGCAAATTTTTGAGTTTTAAGGTAATTTGAGAGTTAGGTAATGCTCAATAATGGGGAAATATTTTTGAAGATTAAATTTCAGCGATGAACGCCCAATTGATTTGCGAAGGCATTTCAGTAATGAATTAAAGTTCAAACTGAAAATGGTAATGTTATTTTAAAAATTATTTTACATATTTTATAATAAATTCCATTCAGCGAATTCTCGAAAATACGAAAGAATCGCGATTATGTTTAGTTACGTAGTTACGTATGGTAAATATTTAGTTAAAATGTTAATTAGTAGTGAATAGCTGCGGTGGGTTTACATTCTTTATAACCCATAACAGAGGAAAAATCTGATGTGAGCAGCACATGACTTTCCATGCAGACTCAAGTCCAT
Source organism: Amaurobius ferox (assembly GCA_951213105.1). NCBI lineage: Eukaryota > Metazoa > Arthropoda > Arachnida > Araneae > Amaurobiidae > Amaurobius > Amaurobius ferox. Next base: position 26,194,834 of record OX578145.1, read on the forward strand.
AATGTCTTCATTTCTTTAATAATTCATTGGATTAAGTTTAATTGCATCAAATAACACTAAATTTGCATTTTTAATTCAATTTTTGGTTTTATTTGGTAATTGGATATTTTTCCGCAATCGGCGTAACAAAAATGCAAGAAATCTCAAATAACTTGAGAACGGTTAGTCCTAAAGTATAATGCAGTGTGTTATACTCTTTTCTGTCAGAAGTTGCGTATAAAACAAGAATTTAATTGATACATTTGAGCATACAAAGTCTTTTTTTCTTCGAGATTTTGGCGAGTTTTGAGGGCCATTTCGTAAAAAAAGGCAAGTTGTTCTTTTCCGAATCGTACCAAAATCTAAACAGCACCAGAGTATCCCACAAGTAACTTATCTACCTAATTTTGTGAAATTTGGTCAACTGGTATTTTAGCTAGTGTGGAAACATGAAATTTTTGGGGGGACATTTCGTAAAAAAAGGCAGGTTGTTTTTTTCCGATTCGTACCAAAATCTAATCAGCACCAGAGTATGCTACTAGTAACTTATCTACCAAATTTTGTGAAATGTGGTCAATTATTATTTTAGCGAGAGTGGATACATGACATTTTTGCGGTATTGACCAAATTTTATGAAATTCGGTCCATTAGTTTTTTAGTTAGATTGGATACATACATTCGACAGACACACACACAGACGTCACGCTAAAAATAGTTTGTTCATATTCTAGACGTTTCGAAACGTGTAGATCAGGCGAAAACTCAAGTTGCGATTTTCGACATGATTCCAATACTTTCCCTATACATTATCATGTATTGCAGGGAAAGTAAAAACAAATAATGTAAAGCAGTCAAAGAGATGGTGTTTACTGGGTTTTGGATGTATTTACACGTTTTGAGCATGTATTAATACGAAGCATCCATTCTTCAATGGTGGCAGTATCTGTCTGTAGGTACGATATCCATTGAAAATTAATATGATTTCAATTAAAGAATGGCAGAGAGCTATTTATATTCGACAAGATTATACTAAAGGATAGTCTTACAGTTTTCGAAAAAAACAATTGAAAATATAAGAAATGTTATGTATATTTCTTTTGTACTAAAAGAGAAAACCATCATATAAAGATACGATTTTATGCACGTATTTTATGTTTTTCACAAATTGGCTAAAAGTTATATAGAAAGCCGAGATAACAACTCAGAAAAACACATATTAGGACAAAACTAACCGGTGTTGCCACGATCTTAAATAAGCGTACACTTACTTTAATAATTCTTCTCAGTTACCAAATCGGCAAATCAATTTGTATCCAAATCGACAAATCAATTTGTATCCAAATCGACAAATCAATTTAAATCCAAATCGCCAAATGGGTCAGTTGTTCTTAAATTACAATTATTCGATAAATACGCTTGTAGTTTAATTCGTATTTCTTAATCAGATATAAAATTTGAGTTTAAATCCGTAATGGAGAAACTACTGGATAAGCAGAAATGTTATCTAATTCCTATTCAATATACCATAAGATAAATTTGTGCATCGTTAATGTAACTGCCAAAAAATTTGATTCCGACAAAAAAATTAGCAATCCAACAACTTTAAAGCGATTTCAGATTTTCTAGAATTTTAGATAGCAGTAATGCATATTAATGTCGGAATTAATTCCACAGGCTAGTATTAAGGTTAAGATTAATCCAAAATTACTATTAGATTTATTGCATAACTGGGTTAAAAGTAAGTCAAATGCGATTACTTTCTTATCTTGCATTAAATTTTAATACATATAAATTACGTCTGCAGTAAAACGTAGCATTTGTTGTGCTCCAACTAATGGGTATTTTACGCATTTGAAACGGAATTTTTAATGACGAAAGATCTCGAAATTAAGTAGCACAAAATAGGAATACGCAGTTTCAGAAACAAATCGAAAATTGTACGGACTGACTTGGGAAGTGATGGAGTGACTTGGGAAGTGTTGGAATGATTGACTTGGGAAGTGATGGAGTGTAATAGGTTTTCACGGGCTGTAATGTGATACGAGATGTTTGAATAATTCCAAAATATGCAAAAGAAATCAGTAGTAAATAAAGTATCTCCACATCCAATAGAATAATACTAGGATTCTATAGATGCAGGTAAGTGTTCAACTGATCGTCCATCATCATTTGTAGCACATGGTTTCACAGTTATTGCCAAGGTATATTCATATATATAGTTATTGTCATTACGATGTAGATAATGTGATGATAAATGAGTACACAATTGCATAAAGCAAGAATTTTAGAATTTTTCTAGAAGACGTTTTGTAACTTGTGTCTTCTAAACTGTGTTCTTAGTCCTGCTGAGTAACAATAAAATTGCAGGCTAAACTTACAGCTTTGTAGAACTGCATAAAACTTTATTAACGATGAATGCGTTAGAATTTTTTAGACTATGCATTGTGCTGATGATCATCAATGATCTCGACACCATGTTTCACGAGTCGTGATGGACAATATGGTGAGTCCTTTATTCCTTTTTGCATTGCCCTATTATAAGGCTGAAGTCTCTTCACCGTATTCTGTTAACGATTGTTGCATATACCTTGTCGAAAAATACCTTCTGATTTCTTTAATAGACAGGAAATATAAGGAGAATCCAATTGCTTTATTAAAAAAATAATTTCAGAGTAGAAAATATCTGTAAAAAGAAATTTCCTAGAAACGTAAGTACAATTTTCGAGAACTCTAAAACCTAAGTGGTTCTATAGCTAGTCTTCAAAACCCACAGGAGCCCGAGGAAATTTCTGCGAATAGGTGGTGGGCCTTGTTTCAAGTTACATACTCGTAGGTCTGGGGTATCCACTTGAAAACGTAGCTGTCGGTAAAAGGTGCAAGTCACATTGATCAAATAGCGTGCAATTCCAGAGCTGAAGTATCGATCAAGGACCTTTCACGGTAGACAAAATCATATTGTCCTCATGAAATTATAGCCCAACGATGTGAAATTTAATTAGTTCACTTTGCTTTAAAATACTATTATTTTATCCTATGAGATGGTTTACACGGGAATGGCCCACTTGTCACATTGTCAATAATTTTGCATCTGAGATAACGTGATATACAGAGTGCTTTCAGAAAGAGAGATTACGTTTTTATTACTTCGGATAAATTTATTTCAAACAAATACTTTCTATATAAGTTAATTGTAGATAGAGAAGAAAATTGCTTCAAATGATTTTATAATTGGAATGGGGAACGTGTATATAAATTAAAGTTCAACGTCTAAATTTTTATAGCACCGTTTTTATGAAAAACTAGAATGCTTAAAATATTTTCCATAGACCCTTCAATCCTTAAAAAATGTCAATATTATCGCAATAGTATCTTATATTATCTTAGTTATGCGAAAAAGAAATTGAAATTTTGTATTCAAAATTGGGAGGGGCTGGATTTTTTAAAAAAAGACAACCCGCACTAAGCGGTGAAAGCAAAAAAAGCAAAAAACGATTTTTTTTAATCAATCAGATATCTCTGCGTTAATAAAAATTTTTGTTTCACCCCTAACCTAAATAAAGTTAACAACTAACGTAAAAAAAGTAGAGGAACAAGGACAATAGTTATTTTGAAGGCAGTTCCCTATTTCTATCAAAAACAAAAAAAAACCCAACCAAAAAGAGTTTTGCTACAGCTATAAAAAGGCTTAGAAAATGGCGTCAGATTTTATTTGCCCCAATAACTTCACTTTTAAATTCCATTTTTATTTGGAAGTTGGAACTCATACATTATTGGACACAGTAAGAAATTATAATACAAGTTTTTATTTTTAGTAATTTTTAAATTGCTTGTTGCATGTTAAAATTTTATAATGTGATACTTATTATTTAATAAAATTTTACTTTACAGTCGATGTTTCCATTGCGATTTTAACAGCAAGAATAATTTCATGGAGTAAGTAAAAAAATAAAATAAAATCAAAGTAGACATGCTTTTGGAAGTAATAGTCAAACGAAAAAAATTTACATACAAAGTTATTTATACTGTTCTGTTTTTGAATTATTTAAAAGGCTTGAAAAAATTCCAAGTTTAAGCAACGACAACTTCATTTAAATATTAAACTTTATTTTAGGTTTGTCTTTGTTGTGTCCTTCTTATCTCGATTTTCCGCAAGACAGTAAAAATGTTTCAAAAAACCGAAAAAGTAAAAGCTCGTTTTGGCGTAAGTAGATAAAAAATGCATCTAGATTCTAAAAAAATTAGAGTTAATACAACATTTTATTCTTTCATACAATACTTTCAGAAGCCCAATACTTTCAATATACAACGTATATCAATATTAACGGATAAGCACGACTTAAGACTTTCTGAACTTATTAGGAACACTTTTGAAAGCATATCCTTTTGCGTAGTGTGTATTTATATGTGTGTTTGCGTGAGCATGTGACTATATGTGTGGAGTGTAGACACGATAATATAAGAAATGCCTCTGCCGTTGTCAAATTTTATGAATAGTTACGTACGTTGAAAACTGGAACTGGAACTAGATAGAATATTTAGTACTTGAATGAATTCTCCGGCGTTTTTCTGATTTTAAATAAGCGTCCACTGCTTATGCATAATGAAATATATGCCTGATACGTAAATAATATATTTGAATATAGTTTACGATGGTTTTGATCGAGACATTGCACGTTCCAAATCCCACGTTCTTCGCAAAAGCAAGCAAATAAATAAATAAATTAATAAATAAATAAATAAAAGGAAAGATGAGGAGGGAAGTATACGCTTTATTCCACCTAGCACATACTACTCTATGCTTCACAAGCGGGTATGATCAGTAAAAATGTATTGATAGAACGTTAGAATATTTTGAGTGCGGAACTTCGTGGAAGATGAGTTAATTATTTGCGATTACTTAATGCTAGTACTCAGTGAGATCATTATTTTTAATAATTTATTTTTTTTAACTTAAATTATGCAAATGCTTTTATTCTGAAACTATGACTTCCTGAATAGAATCTGCGTATATTCTATTATGTGCTTCACAGACATGTATGATCGGTGAAAGTCAATCCATTGATAGAACGTTCGAATCCGTGGAGCTCGCGAAACTTCGTGGAAGATGCATTAATTGATTTGCGGTTATTTAATGATAGTATTAGTGCGATCACTACTTTTAATGATTTTTTTAAACTTAAATTATGCAAATGCTTTTATTTTGGAACTATCACTTCATGAATGGAAATTATTGCATGATATTCAGCACTGTTTCTGTTTCGGAAGCAAAAGTGTTGCTGCGATAATGCAACATATAACAAAATAACATTTTAATAAATTGATGAACATTACGCATATTTTAAAAATACTATTATCAGATTCACTTCATTAAAAAAATCTGATGTGGACAGCACATGGCTTTCGCTGCAGATTCATATTCACGTTCTCTTTATTTCTTCAATAATTCGTTAAATTGAGTGGAATTGCACAAAATAACACCCATAATTACTTAAAATTACGCTGAATTTGCACCTTTAATTCAGTTTTAGTTTTCATTTGGTGACATGGCTTACTTTCAAAGGTGGCGTAAGGAATATTAAAAAAAACTAAAATATCTCGTGAACGGCTAGGCCTAGTGTAATGGGGTTAGTCTCATTATTTTTATATTCAATGATTACTTATAAAACAAGCATGCAATTGCTATATTGGAGCCTACAGAGTATTTTAATTTTTATTTTGAGGAATTTTTTCTGGCCATTTCACAAGAAAAGGCGGGTTTTTTTATCCTGAATCTTATCAAAATATAATCAGCACCAGGGTCACCCACAAGGAACTTAGCTACCAAATTTTATGAAGTTGGGTCTATTAGTTTTTTAGTTAAAATGGATACAATCATTGCACAGATAGACAGGCAGATAGAACAGACAGACAGACACACAGTTACATACACAGACGTCATACTAAAATGTTTGTTTCGTATTCTAGAGGTGTAAAAACGTATAGATCTGTCGAGAACTCGAGTTGCGATTTTCGACATGATTCCTATACTTCCCCTAGACATTACCATGTATTGCAAGAAAAGTAATTATCATATGTATTGCAGATATTCACTTGTTAGCCATAAAATGTTCAGGTTTCATCAATCTATAGGAGAAGAGGTACGAAATACAATGTGAAGCATGGGAATTCACTCTGTTTATGGCATTTTTAAGAGCCCTGAGGCCCCTTAAAGGTGTCAAAACAGGTTTTATTAACGCCAATAAAGCAAATGCATTCTGTAGTCTGTAAGTTTTTGATAAATTCAAAAAATACATTTTGAAAGAATTTATACGAAATATTTAATACGAATAACTTGGGTATTGTATCTAAAAAAGATACACAGCTTTTCATTTTACTTTCCCAGCAATTTGTAGTAATTTATAGGGAAAATATTGGGATCATACCAAAAATCGCAACTCTAGTTTTCGACGGATCTATACGTTTTGGAACCTCTAGAATACGAAAAACTATTTTTAGCGTGACGCCTGTGTGTGTGTTTGTCTGTGCAATGCATGTAATCACTCTAACTCAAAAACTAATGAACCGAATTTCATAAAATTTGGTAGATAAGTCCCTTATGGATGATTAGACTGGTGTGATTAGATTTGGGTACAAATATGGATAAAAAATCTGCGGGTTTTGTTTTTTTTGCGAAATGGCCCTAAAAATTGCCTATATCCACTCTGACTGAAAATATTTTAGTTATTTTAGTTAGAATCTAGATATTTTAGTTTTTTCACGTTTTTGCTATGCCGGTTTTGAGAACAAGTCCACTCATTAAATAAAAACGAAAGCTGAATTAAGTGTATAAATTCAGTGTAATTTCAATTAATTATGAGTCTGCAGGGAAATTTTTGTGTTGCTCACGTCAGACTGTTTCCTACTCTGATAATAATCATGAAGCAAACAGAACTGAACACTATGGAATATGTTGAAGGTTCCAATCTACATGTGTTCTGACGTTTGATTCTTCTCTTCACTAGATCGTGATCTTTTGTTGAAACTTTAATTTGACTTCAATCTAAAATAAACATCAATTCACATAACGACTAGAAGTTTACGAAAGAATCGCGACACTTGAAATATAAAATACTTTATTTATTGATTATCTTACTTTAAAACTGGAATATATACGATATTTACAATACTTGCAATAAAATATCTACCTGGAACATACTAGTCTTCACAAGTACGCTAAACCGGAATAATTACCAAATTGAATTTCTTACTGGAGAAGGAAAATGCGAATTGCTAAACTTACTGTACTTCTATCAATGATCAGATACACATTCTGGAGATTTTTGCCCCGAGCATGACTGACTTAATATTTTTTACCTGGCTCTGTGCACATGATGCCATGAGGATAGCAAACTCGCACAATGCGTTCTCTGTTTCTTGGGAAAGACCGAATTTGCTAACTCTAACTGTAATTTGAAACACCGCTGTCGTCACTAAATCTCAGTGGACATCACTGGGGAAGGTGTGCACAGCACAATTTGAAATATATGTGCAAATTGTTTATGTTTGGATATTGCCACTTCAAAATTAACAAAGAGTTTTGAATTTTATTTATGAGGTTAGTTACTGTGTTTTGGTCAAGACTCTCGAGTACCTCCTGGTCCTTGTCGTCAGGAATGACGAAATTCTAAGTTCATGACGTTGAGCTAGCAATTTTTTGATTCGTGGTCTACTGAATTCCCGAACTTATATTAAAGAACCTTGCACACATTCCCGAAATCGACAGAATGGCAGATACTTAAATTCCGTCATTTCATAGGCCTGGCCAATCACGAGAATGCATTTTATTAAAGTGGTAGAAGTTGGAAAAATTGGAAAATAAATTAAAATCTTGAAAAAAGTAGAATTAGAATAAAATAATAATTAATAATACAATCCTCGCACATGAAAATATAAAAATATATATCAGAGAAATAATGAAAGCTTCATACACACAACTTATTGAAAAAGATCTCAGAAGTTAAACTAATTCCAGACCTAAGGCTAGATTCCTTATTATGGTATAATTTGCTGAGATGAGGTCTTACCGCTTGTTTATATGTCCATCGTCTTGCTTGTCGAATGGAAATATACCGCCAGATATTTTATGGTTTGATAATTTTTTTGGTTGTAACGGGATATCTCTTTGTTAGCTGTCGTCCACTTTAACATCTCAAGTTCTAATTCTTAGATAAAATGTCATAAAATATGTGCTAACTTACTTAAAACAATTAAAATATAATAAAATTATGAATAAATTACATAGTCCTCAAAAATCTTTCGAACTTTCTTTCTTAACTTGTTAAAACACTTTTGAGGAAGGTGAAATGGACAAAATCCCCACTTGCTTTATTTTCACAATTCTGTAATAAGTTATATAAGTAGATGATAAGAAAATATTGGCGGCTATCCAAATATAACTTTAGAGAAATACATTTGTGCTACGAATGTTTTCCTAATACGGTCACCCGTCTATGAGAGTGGATAACAATGTAAATGCATTTTTATTTTATTACGAACTGTTTCCGAGAGATATGGGGAATTTGGATATCCTCCAAATGGCTCCCTCAGTCACTTGCTTTGAATATAAAGTGAAGTAAAGTTAAATTTAACGCGAATAAGATGGGATAAGTTATCACATGTAGAATCGTTTAAACATATAATCATTTCTCAAGTGGTTACAACTGTACCTGTATACATGGCTATTCTAAACACTGTACACAAAATTTAGTGGTTCCGGGCCACTCAAACTTCTAATATAAGCCCTCGGGTCAGTCGAGTGGTCTGGGTTTTCGACAAAATTTTGTGGGAGATAGGGAACACTTAAATAAACATTTCGGTTTTTATTGTTTTTAACGCTTATATTTCAAGAACTACAGTTCTAACCATATGTAGAAATATTCTAACCTAAATAATGTAAATAAATAAATATAAATCAATCAACAAGCTCTACCCTACTAGTAAGCGCATAAATTGCAGCTTCTTGAAAGCTTCACAAAAATATATAATTGGATTTTGGACCGTTGTCTAAGTTTTAAAATATGATGCTTATATTTCTCGATTTTTTTATATTTTGATATATTTTCAAAATGTGGTTATAATTTCGATATTTTAAAATATATTCGAGCTTGAATTCACTTTAGACCAATTAGAAGTTCATAAATTGCTAATTAAATACAGGATCTCGCCAAATGCAGATTCGTAAGTGGGATGAACCGTAATTTATTTTTATGAGCAATAATCTATTTGGTATTCATGGGACATACTATCATAACTCAGTATCAAGATCAATCAGTACAAGTACTACCAAGTACAATCTCCAGGTAGATTGCAGACCTCGATTTTGTATATGTTCCACGACCCAGATCGTGTCCCTTGCCATCAAGGGCTTAAACGGAGTTGCTGCACGGCCGAGAAAAGAGAGATCCCCAACACAAGCTCGGACAACTACCACTGCGACCCGCCGGACGGAGAAAGCAGCCGACTCCGCCATGCAACGAGTGCACCACCCGGAGCACCAAGGGGACAGCAGACCAACGCCCCGCCGAGCGAGGCCAAACGCCCCCAGTCCCGAAAATTAACGCCGACGGAGACGATCGAACCCCCCAACAGCGGGCCAGGGACCCGCCCGCAAAGGGACCAATCTGGCAACACACGCCACCGACAGAACGGCGAGCGTTGCATGCAGCACAGGGACATGCTTCATTTAGCAGGAAAATAAAACATAGAATTTACTACAATAAAATGAATCAAAAACACAATCAGGTGCAACTAAAAACTAATTCTGCATCCAAATAAGACAAAAAAGGCGGCGCTATTTTGTATGTTAATATTGTTTTGAGATAAGTAATATGAGCCTAGTACAATTCAATGGTGCCTTTTAACAATCCCATTAACATCGCCATGTTTATCACTGCTAATGAATTAATTTTGTATTGTGACTCATGCAGTTTTCATTGCCACATACATATATCCTACTTTGAAAATAGTGTTCTAATTTTAAAAAATGTTAACATATATTCATTTCGGCTCCATCGAAATGCAAATACTGCCGATTATTTTTCTACCATTATATTAGTTTATTTAAATTTTATTCAAAACAAAAATAGTAAAAAAAAATTATAAGCAATAATAAATATTAAGTTAGACCTAAAGTAATGGCATAATATAAAGATACTAGCCGAATACCCGTTGAAAATCAACGCTCTCACAATAAGCAACTTCCTGAATAATTTAAATTTTTGAATAAATCGTATTTCACATTTATTTGGCAAATCGGATATTTTTATTGCGTAGAAACCCTTAAAGAAGAAAGTATTGGTAAATTTTAATTGCACACTTTTCCTTTCGAACTATCTATCGATACGCCAAATAAAAGTATCTATCTCATCCTGAAACATGTTATTTTATCATTTCCCCTTTCGAACGTTTTTCTGTAGAGCACACCCATAAATGAACATTTAGGAAAAACTCTAGGATTTTTTAATCAGATAATTGACCTAAATACCAAATATCAATCCTCTATCGCATTTAAGAGGAAACGTGTATCACTTATTCAGAAAATCGAATATTTTTGTGTGTGGCTCCCTCTTATGTAGTAAATATTGGAGATCTGAAATTGCACAATTTCTTCCTTTCAAACTGTCTACCAGTACATAAAATTTCTCACCTATCTAATTTCTCACCTAAAATTTCTCACCTAAAATTTCTCACCATCATAAAATTTCTCACCTATTTCTCAGTCTCTCACCTATCGCGAAGCATGCTTTTACTATCATTTACCCTTTCGACCGTTTCTCTGTATAGCAACCCATTAAATGAACATTTTTGAAATATTGTATTCATCTTGTTTTTTTTTATCAAATGGTTAGCTCACATACTAAATATTAAGCCGCTATCATATTGTAAAGGAGGCGTTTTTCATTTGTTTGTCAAATCCAATATCTTATTGTGCGGCACACCCTACAAAACCAAATGTTGCAACACTAAAATTGCACATTTTTTTTTCTTTCCCCCAATCTACCCGTGCACCAAATTTAAAGTCTCTATCTCATTGCGAAGTATGCTTTTTCAATCATTTCATCTTTCGGATGTTTTTGTGTGGAGTACACATCTCCGAAACTCCTTTCTGGTAAGTCGGACGGTCTGGGCCTCAACAACAACAACATCTTCAAAACTGAATATTTTTTGAAAAACTCCATTCTTGTTGGATTTTCTATCAGATGATTTGTCCATATATAAAATATCAAACCTCTATCACGTTTAAATAGGGGTGTTTCTCTTTTATTCCGATAATCGAACATTTTGATGTGCGGCACCCCCAAACGCAGAAATTATTGGAAAAATGAAATTATACACCTTGTTCCTTCCAAATTATTTACTCGGTACACCACTTTTGAAATCTCTATCTCATCGTGAAGCATGCTTGTTTTATTATTTCACATTTCAAACGTTTTCTCTGGACCACCCCTTAATCGAACATTCCTGAAAAACTTTAATCGTCTTGTTTGTTTTAATCAAATGATTAGCCTATATACCAAATGTGAAGCCTCTATCAATATTTAAAGGAGGCGTTTCTCATTTATTCGGCAAATCGAACAATTTGGAGTACGACACCCACTATAGTAGAAAATATTTGAAATCTAAATTGCACAATTTCTTCCTTTCGCACGATTTATCCGTACACCAAATTTAAAGTCTCCATCCCATCGCAAAGCATGCTTCTCTCGCATTTCACTTTTCGAACGTTTGGCAATCTCTCTATAGAACATTTTCGCAAAAATCGATTTTTCTAGGGGTTTTTATCAAACGATTGACTCGTGTACCAAATTGTAAGTCTTTATCTATTTGGGGAGTGCCTAAAGGCGTGACGGACGAACGGACAGACAGGCTGACACTTGGCAATTAGTATATACATATGCTCAAGTAAATAAGAGCCTTACGTTTTTATGTGCTATGATTAAATTATTTTAAGTATAAATAACACAAAAGCAGTCAAATAAAGGTTATAAAAAGTTTAATGTTAATTTATTTATAGAGTGTAATGCAATAGAACAAAGATATGCAAATAAAACAGTGTTTGTAAACAAACTGATGACAACAATATCAGTATTGTAGTTGGAAGATGATTGCGGACTATATACAGTCATAGCGTTGAATAGTTAGCTTTAACTCAAAGCAAGTGTAACACTTTTGGGGAATGAATAGCCACCAGACGAAGATCCATAACGAGGAACATGCTTCACTCTAATCTGTGCATTCGATGCATACACATGGAAATTTCAAATGCATTAACCACATTACATTCTTTCCAGATGTGTGGGGGAAAAACTCATATAATATGGGCTAGTTTTAATGAATTAACTATTGTCAAAAATGCTTCGCAAAAACGCTTTAGCTATAGGAAAATTCTTAATAATATTTAATCCATTCAAAATGAGTCTATATAGAATAGAACGAATCTTAACGGTGTAATCTTGTCTTTAAGGCATGTGTCGTACTAATCCTTTATTTATGTTGCTTATATCATTTTCGTTTGGTCTAAGTGGTTCTTTGTCTGAGCTGGTTCAACAGCCTTGTATAATTATTGTAAATTATTGTCTTGTTATAATTATTAAAAATTATTTAATGCTCCCTTATGGATATTTCTTTTCTCCCGTAATTAAAGAAAAACATTATATTATTTTCTCCTTATTTTATATTGAAACTTTTTAAAGATCCTAACAATGTACAGCAAAAATTTCCCTATTTCAGAACAGGCCTATATTGTGTGCAAAGCATAGAAAGGAGAATGTCGTGAGGAGGTAAGAAGTTTCATTGATTTAAAATATGAAGAAGCACATCAAGTCCAATTCAAACAGATAAGAAAATATAATAAACTGAACAGAACGGATAGATCATAAAAGGTCAGAGCAAACATCAGTGGTTCGTAAGCTCTCATAGGAATGCGATTTTTGTCAGTTCCATAAATTTGCAAAAGTACCGGACTTCTAAGATGCACTGTACTCAGAATAGAGCGTTTAGAAATAATACATAGACAAATCAAAGCATATACAAATGGACATATAATTAATTTAATAACTTATGAATGCAATAACTTATGAATGCAATAGGCTACAATTTATGTATTTCAGTCGGCATTGCGGTAGTGAAAATGTGCAATCAAAGTATATTGTGCCTAACCTATAGCTACTGATGAAACTTACGATATATTGTTAATAAATGCTCTAAATGATTATTGTTTTTGTTAAACTTTTGCTTACGGGTGGGACGGCGGCAAACGAAGAACCTCTCAAAAATACAGGTATTTGGCATACCATATCCCAAACAGTTCGACCACTCTTTGCAGACGTTAGCGTCCATGCACGTCCACTATCTGACCTTTTGAGATGTTCTTGGTTTGGGATTGACGCTGTGCCACCCGTAAGCAAAATGTTAATAACAATGTTCATCCATATATAGGAAATGTGTACTGAAGCTAAATAATTTCTTATGTTTAAGAAAAAATAGGCAATTTCAGCAGTTCTTATATCAGCTACTTAGAGCCCCGTCTTTCAAGACGATTTTCTGTATGACTAGCATACTTGTAAATTAGTCAGAAAACTACTATTTATAAGTTCACTAATATCAAAATTTTAAATACATATTTTTAAGTTGCCATACTATTGGTAGAAAATGTATTTTTTTTTCTTTTCGAAATTTTTACGCATATACATGTTTCAAGAACATCTGGGTGTAATCCAAATACTTTTGGAAAGACGCCGGTTTGAGTGTGTGCTTTATTGTGTGTCTGTACATGTCTGTATGTTCGGGAGTTATTTAAAAGTTATATAGTCTATGGGATATTAATAGTTTGAACTGAACTATAGATGTAAATGGCATCCAAATAGTATGTATTGATACCAATAAACCAAAAACATAAATTTTCTGGATTCCATTGAGACTTCGCATACTTACAAAATTAACTTAAAATATGAAACATACATTATTAAACAACTTGAAAATGAAATTTCATCGCATTTGCATTATGGTGCTAATTATGCTTCTAATAGATCTAAATAAAATATGTTACTAATTATAAAGCAAATACAATATAAATACATTTTGACACGGATAGATTTAAATACATTTTGATATTAATTATGATACAAATGGATATGAATTATTTATTATGCAAATAGATATAAATAAATTTTGGTATTTAATGTGATGCTAATGATTCAAAATAAATACTGATGCTATTTTGTGATACACATTTATTAAATAATATTGATTTTATTAAATCGTAACATTTCAGATTGCTATTTATTCCTGTAAAATTTAAAGTCAATCCAACTTCGTTAATACAATACGAAATGATTTTTGTTGATATTAATATTGTTGATTGTAAAAACATATCCAAATTCTCAAATCAAAAACATACATATTCCTCGAAATTATATATCATTTTCATGATTTTATACAACCATGCGAACAAAATTATAGCATTCACAATGACATTTTATTAGAATTATTTGTGCTTGCAAATAAATAATGCTCTTTTTGACGAAAAGAAAGTATTTTGACACGAATATTTTTTTAATAATATGTATTTTTGAAACTACAGTTACTTTGATCGTGTTAAACCGATGTTGTTTATGTATAAATGTATGTGCACGAATTTTGTAGTATTATAATCATATTGTTTTTAAACAATTCCTTCAAGATTATTATGGACGGAATCAGCCAAGTCCATTCTAAATTCCTAACAGAGCGAAATCAATATTTGCCTTAATTTTATTATTCATTTTATTCCAAAACGACAACTACTACTTCCACATATGTGCAGAATAATAATTTCTATAATTAAAATTAAGTATATCAGAGTGTAATGTCTATTTTAAACCACTACGCTTCGTATAAATAACAAATAAACAGAAACTTTTAAATAGCTAATCAAAGCGGCTGCACTTGCATAGATTGCAATTTAATTGCTACCTTTTAATTCGTCACCTTAATTTTGCGGACACTTTTAATGCACTTTTTGTGCAGGTAACATTGACAGCAAGTCCTAATACGACAGTGTTTTATTCTCTTAATACATATTTAATGTACACATCTTTAATACCATAATACATATTTAATACCTCTGTGCAATTGTAATAAGTCCTAAATAAGCTCCTGTGATACGCCTTAAATGTGCGCAAGGGATAAACGTTATTTATAGTTTAAAAAAACACATTATCTTCTAAAATCTTTTAAAAAGTTAAAAAATGTCAAGCTTGGAAAAGAAGAGGAAAGAAAATAAAAGCCAAAATGCATATAAAAGAACCCCATCAAAATATACAGAAATGTCTAAAAAATTAAGACTGGGTTTAAAAAAAGCGTCGCCATTAAATAAATAGAATGTTACGACCAAAAATACTGTCATATTAAATTTCGAAGCTTCCAATTTTTTTATTTCTAGTATATAATGAACATTTCGTAAGAATTAATTTTTCATGTATGTATTTTAAATATATGACATATTGATTAAACCCTCTTCCCTATGAAAAAGTTGTAATGTGTTTCTGAAAATGAAAATGATTGCATTTTATACGCTTAGTGGACATCTTTTCATCAAATGGTACAATTATCCTTCATAACCATCATGGACCAATTGTTGAATTTAATTAGAATACAAATAAATAGTGAACACACTTTGCTGAAATGTTTGAAAAATTATTGTAATAAAGTAACATATAATACCTTACAGTACATACATAACAAGTTCACTTAAACATGAAAAAAAACGGTCACCAATCCCTGAGTGCATAAAATGTAAAAATTTTAATTTTTAAAAACACATTATAATGTATTCATAGGGAGAAGAGTTGTAATCAACATGTCATATACAACTTATATAATTATCACGAAATGTTGATAAGTAGCAGAATTAAATAAAAAGAAGCGTAGCAATTTGTTATCGCGACATTTTTATTTGCAACATTCTATTTTTTTTAAAGGTGGTGTTTTTTTTTTTATCTAATCTCAATTTTTAGGAAAATTTTCAGGTTTTTTTTTTCTTTTGTAATCATGAATTTTTTCTATACTTTTTTGTCAAACTTTATGTTTTTTTTTATTCTTTTTAAAAAATATTTTAGAGGATTAAATTGTACCCTGACGAACATAAAGGTTATCAAAAATTTACGATTTTGAGAATTTTAACGAACATATATATTTCATATGCTCTCAGATAGCACAAATCACTAAGTAAGTCACCATATTTATCTATTAAATTAAACTAATGAAATTTGAATAAATGCATGAAATGTGGACGGAATTCTGATCTTCAGCAGATGAACGCGTGTGTAAGCAATTTTAATAAAGTTTAGGTAAATAAATATTTTGGAATACCTTAAATTCCAGATAGATCAATATTAATGAAGATAGAAACGGGAATAATACATTTATTTATGCCTGAAATATATTAAAAATGAAAGAGTAATTAATATAAATTTAGTTATGCAGTATGTTTTGAATAAGGTAAACAAATATATCTCATTCTTCGCTGTAAAATGTATTTTACGTGCAAATATACTAAAAGGGTAAGCGTTTGGAATTCTAGAAGATACGCACTTGCTGCTTTACGTTTGTGCATCAGTGTGCGTATGAAAATATAAGCATATGCTAGCAGATATACCCGACGTTACTCGATATTAAGAATATGCTCAAACAAAAATATAATGCTTACAGCGCAAACTGTTGCTAAAGAACAGGATTATAACAACATTGTAAAACTAGCATAAAACACAAAAATAATAATATCGACAGGTTTCTCAGGCAAGAAATAGCCCTTTTCTTCAGGGTCTACAAGTAACCTTCACTCGTGAGAGCTAGATCAGTGTCTAATGCAACAACAGATGTGACTGATGCAGGGAATTTGTGTTGCCAACGAATAGATAAGGAAAAAGAGGTAAACAAGCAAGAAGAAAGAAACAGGAGGTAAGCCATATTAAATGAACGGTGAAATACCTCAGTGGAAATTGAGCGTCCAGTAAATTATTCAGAGAACTTGTTTAGTTAGAACAGCTGAGAGAGCCCTATTAAATAAATTTTAAAAAAATTAACCAGCTTCAAAAGATACGTGAGTCGACCAAATCAGCAGTAAAAATAGCAGATTCAAACAAATATGAAAAATAAGTAGAACATAAATAATCAAGCTACTACTTTCGATAAAATTATTAGAAAAAGGATGAAATTTGCTAAATAAGAAGAATGGAACAAATGAATGTGAGACATTAAATCAGGGATACCCAACCAAATCAGAAGAAATTATAATTATCATTAACAAGGGAGTGTTACTGAGAAATAATTGAGAAATTTTCAAGAAAATCCAATTCAAAATGCAATCAGGAGTAAAAATAATCTGCATAAAGATCATCTTTAAGGAGGTGTCTGTGTGTGTACATGTGTGTGTATGTATGTATGTGTGTACATTGACTGTGTGCGAGTCCGTGAGGCCATGGATGCTATATCTAACGAACGGATAAAGTATGTCGAAATTTGGTACACATATTACAATCGTTTAGTATTGGAATCATATTGAATTTAAACGCAATTAAATGTTTGGAAGATCCGCGAATGTTCGCATGAAATTTTGAAAATAAATCATTAAAAAATCGGAGTCTTCAATAATGTCACATAAATGATCATTTGTTATTTAATTTTTCATTGAAAAATGAATGACATAAATTTTAGAATGCTAGCATGAACCGTCGTGAAAATATATTGCATGTGTTTCAAATAAATTTATCAAAAAAATTATATAAAATTAATAAAATATTTTAAGTTTTGGGAAAAAATGTTCCAATTCATATGTAATATTATGCGACACATTTAGTAACATCAATGTTGTAGATCTGGTTCATTCCATTCATGAGAGCAGATACTTCAGGAAATAGTTTTGTATTTTATCGTCCAATAATTCACCAATATTCATTTATTATATAAGTGAAGCCCGTCTGGCAGTACGATGAATCTGGTAAACTTAGCGATTCATTTAGTGAAATATCGCCAGCCTTGGAGATATTTCACCTCAGATTGAAGAAAATTTCGTCAAAATTACAAATACGATTAACGGAAATGACGCCAAATTGATGAATTAATTATTAAAATGTTTTAATACATATACTGACTATATTGCCTGCTGCGGATGTTATCAATATTGACAATTGGCAATTTAAAGTTGCCTGAAATATAGGTTAATTGGGTACTTCAAAATGCTTTTACAATTTGCCATCCGAAACAACGCCAACTGTACAAATCAGCTTTAAACACAGTATGCCGTGGATCTTATACTATATTTTTCAATGTGAGAAAAGCGAATTCATTGCATTATATAGATAAATTCGAAAAGCCGCCCACATCAGTTTTTTTTTCTTTAAATGCCGAGACAGGGCGGAAAGAACCGGTAAGTTAATCGTTCTTTCGGGTTCGAACTTGAGACCAAGATCATGGTAATCCCGTGCTATGATGATTAGATCAAACGGCATATACGGGAGCTAGCGTATAACTGAGAATATGATTCGTAGCAGTGAATGACGCAAGAAGCGACTCCCATGCACACCATCTCCAGTAAAAGTATGCATTCCTGTAAGTGAGAAAAGAGGGGTGAACCTGAATTTCCAGCCTTCATGTCAGTTCAAAATACAGTCGGTAGCTGACAATCGGTTCAAGGTCATATATGACGTGCTTTAATCGTGCGGCTGCAAGGAAAAAAGTGACATCTGTGGTGGTCGCCACGAGAGAGGAGTGGCATGCGTCCTTTTGGTGCTGCCATCTGGTGAGAGGCATTCATATCGTTGCCAATGAAAGATAAGTTTGTGTGTTCTTTTTTTACGCTATCACCAATGTTTAGGCGTTGGCAAATGCCTGTTCGTTATATAAAATGATAATCCCACTCTATAACGATTATACTAAACGATATCTTCGACTCCGAGCTTATAACTGAGAATGTGATTCGTAGCAAAGAGTAACGCAAGAACCGTTCCATGTATATATACAGACATGTTTTCTTTCTGTTTGAGAACTGATGGCGAGTTAAGTAGATTACCACTGTTACTCAAAATAGATTATCCTGTATTCTTCAGTAATGCATACGCATAGATTATATGTATAATGAAATGTAATAAAATCAATTATTTGATCTATCTTTTATTAACAAAGTGACAGCTTTTGATCATATTATTATTTTAAATAGGAGTTGCGATTAATCGTACTGAGACAGAAATCGTACTGAGACAGAATTTGTGCTTTTATAATATCTGTTAAATTAGCAACATTTGATATCAAAAATATGCAATACGATGTATTGCTGTAACGCAATGGTTCATGGTTTATTGCTCGAGTGAATAAGTTTATTTAAAATAACTATTTTGTTTTATAAAATGTGATTGGAGGTTATAGTTTAATTCATTTGCATTAACCAGTAGTAAAAGTTGAGTTCCAATCCGAAATGTAGTAACGAATTAGTTGAATTTTTGGCGAATATCTATTAACGATATGACATAATAAGTTTGTGCATCATTAATGTAGCTAATCAAAACTTTGAACCAGATGAAATTTTAGGAGTTCATAAAATTAAAACCAATTTCGGATTTTCTAGAATTTTCGATAGCAGTAATGAATATTAATGCGAAAATTAATTCCACCTGTCAATATAAAATGATAAACCCTAAATGACTTTTGAATTATTTTATTAATGTCTCAAATATGATTCTGATGGGAAATATTTCTAATCTCACATTGATATTAAATCCAGGTAAATCACGACTACATAGGATATGGTATAGGCTCTGTGTTCCAATTAATGGTTATTTTACGAAGTTTACGCCGACATTTTCATACGAAAATATCGAACGAAAATTCATACGAAAATTTCATACGAAACATTTTCATACGAAAATATACGAATAAATCCAGGTAAATCACGACTACATAGGATATGGTATAGGCTCTGTGTTCCAATTAATGGTTATTTTACGAAGTTTACGCCGACATTTTCATACGAAAATATCTTAAAATTATCAAACAAAAACAATGGATTATGTAGTTCTATAATGAAATTGGGAATATCTCCTTTTATTAAGGACACCCTGGCAAGGGGAATAGACGAAACATGTGGTTTTATATTTTCACTGAAATCACTGCTCAAAAGTACACAAAATAATTATTTTAATCTTTTTTACCTAATTATGATCAAGATAGAAAATTATAGGTAAAATAATTTCATTACTGTGTGTACTTTTTATATTATCATAGGTTTTATGAAAGGAAAATAATTCTTTTTTATGGAAATTTTCTATCTGTACATTTTACAAAACAAACTTGCCACCACAATGTCATGAAACGTTCAGAATATACTAATTTATAGTTAATGTCATTATTATACCTACAATTTGTATTATAGGAGTGATTATTTTTAAATTATCCGAAAAATTACATTGCACTATGAAAATTCTAAAAAAATTGTTACTTAAAATCATCATAAATTATAATTTTTCGACAACATGAATATAATTATAGATACAACACATAGTATATTATGAGCTAATAATGCATATAAGATTTCATATCTGTATCTCTCATAGTTTTTTTAATATTTGTACCCTAAACTCAGAAAACTACATTTTGATCAAACCGCTTTTAAAAAGTGGGTGGGGCCAGCAAAGGAAGTAGAGTGAGCTCTGTTTAAATGCAAATTTTGCTATTTCTAATCATGGTAAATAATTAAAACTATATATAATTGTGTTCAGAATGAAGTAAGCTATAAAATGGCAGTAAAATTGAAAAATCGATTTTTTGAAGATTTTCTTTGCCAGGGGGGAGCAAAAAAGGTTACACCAATTGTCATTTTGCCAATAAATCTGATATTCTCGGGTTAACTTGATATGTGACAGAGATATTCGCTGTATAATATACGCACTCATCTACCCCCTAGGATTCAGAAATCCTACTGAAGTTAGGAAGTAAAATATTTTCTGATTTTATAAATAATTTAGTAAAAATATTTTCTTTGCTTGATGATTTTACGTCTCGAATTGAATTGGAAATAATTATTTTTATAACCTTAAATTATTTCTATGCACATGGGACTTGGGATGGGACTTGGATTTCTATACCTGGACTTGGATTTCTATGCACATTGCACATGGGACTATGCACATTGCACATGTGACTATGCACATGGGACTGTAATAGAGATATTTAGTTTAATGTTTACCCTGAATTAGAATATATTAGTGAACATAAATTCTACAACCTGCCTCTGCATTCAAACTCGGATTCTGTGGACCTTGAGTTCTGAGAATGATGAACTGTTTGACTACAGTTTGGCTTTGCACTTGTGGAGAATCCAATTTTAGTCGAATGGTTACATGGACTCTAGAAGTTCTATTATTAAAAGTCCATGTAGTGTTCAGAAAACTTATTTAAAGAAAATATGTGACTTTTCTGAACTTTTAAGACGCTTCGAAAGGCGTTCGAGTGCATAAATCGTTTCATACTTAAATATTATACATATTATTAGAGTTTATTATATACCTAAATAATATACTTATATCCTTATTATTTCATAGTATATTTTCCCGCCATGGTACTTACGAAGACAAGAAAAATATTAACAAGTGATTTCTTACCAGAAATATTGCTGTGCCAGAAATAAAATGCAGGGAAAAGACATTGCCTTCTTTTAGGAAACACAGAGTTTTGTTTCCGAGCCAAAAATTCTTCACAAAGGATTTCCTAGTAATAAGTATTCTTTATCAGTAAGGAAATATTAGGAATAGTCAATTGCTTCATTTTATCACACACCATGTTTAGTTTCCTAATTAAGAAAACTCTTAACGAGGGTTTTTTTACCAGAAATAATTTTATACCATAAAGGAAATGTTCGGGAAAGTATACTACTTTCTTTTATTAAACACCCAGTATAGTTTCCTAGACAAGAAAACTCTTAGCATGGGATTTCCTAATTAAAAAAATTTGATGTGAGCAGCACGTGACTTTTCCTGCAAATTCAAATTCATTTTCTTATTTTCCATTTCATGATGCATAAAATTGTGTTTAATTGCAGTTTGCGGTTATAGTGCATGTTTGTTTCATTTGGCAACTTAATGCACTTTGTCTTCAGCTCTTTATAATTTCCAAAATTAAAATTTCTTGACAACGGTTCATTTCCGTGTCATGGATTCAGTCTTATTCGCTGCGCTGTCAAAAATTGCATGACGTACTTAATTGTTATATTTCAGCAATTTTAGTCATTTATTTTACATTTTCATGATCTTTCCGGGCCATGTCGCAAAAAATGGCGATTATATAAATTTTCGAATCAAGCCAGATGTATCTGAATAACCCTCAATGGTCGTAACCACTAATTTTTTAGGAATTTTATTAAATAGTTTTATATTACAGTGTAAAACGTCTTCAGTTCCTAAATTTAAAGATAATATTAAATATCTCGAAAACGGCCTCTCTTAAAATATTGGGGGTTGATCTTATGTCTCTTGTCGTCAAAAATTACTTATAAAACATGAATTTTATTGATACATTTGTAGTACACTATTTTAGTTTTGACGATAGCGAGATGTATGTATGTATGTATGTATTGTGTTGTATTTTAGGTTGTATTTTATTTTAAATCTTGACGAGTGTTGCGGTCCATTTCACATAAAAGGGCAGATTCCAATTCGCACCAAATCTAATGAGCACCAAGGAAACACAGAGTTTTGTTTTCGAGCCAAAAATTCTGAACAAACTTTTCTTAACAAAGTTTTCGACATGATTCCATACCATTTATTGCAGAGAAAGTAAAAAATATGATGTGGACAGTACACGATTTTCCTACAGACTCAAATTAATTTCCTCTTTATTTCTTTAATAATTCAATAAATTGAGTATAATTGCACAAATTAACACTGATTTTGAATTTTTAATTCAAATTTTACATTGATTTCGTAACTGGATATTTTTTCAAAGGTGGCGTAACAAAAATGCGAAAAAACTAAAATATCTCATGAATGGTTAGTTCTAGTGTAATGGGGTTGGTCTTATTATATTTCTCGTCAAAAATTACGTATAAAACAAGCATTTACTTGATACATTTGAGCCATGTGTAGTTCTTATTTTAGATTTTTTCGATTTTTGCGGGCCATTTCGTAAACAAAGGCAAGTTCTTCTTTTCCGAATCGTACCAAAATCTAATTAGCAAGCACCAGGATATCCCACAAGTGATTTATCTACCATATTTTACTAAATTTGGTCAATATGTTTTTTAGCTAGATTTGATACTTGAAATTTTTTCTAGCCATTCCGCAAAAAAGCGGGTTCTTTTATTCCGAATCGTACCAAATTCTAATCAGCACCAGGGCCATACACAAGCGACTTATAAAATGTTATGAAATTTGGTACATTAGTTTTTTAGTGTATACATACATTGCACAGACAGACACACACACATACAGACGTCACGCTAAAAATAGCTTTTTCATGTTCTAGAGGTTAAAACTCGAGTTGCGATTTTCGACACGATTCAAATACTTCCACTATACATTACTATGTATTGTAGGGAAAGTGAAACGCCTTTACCGTAAAATAAGTGTTAGAAAACGTCAACTGATTTCTTTTAGACAACACCAAATGTAGTTTATGACCTAAGAAAATTCCTCACAGGGAAGTTTCATTCAAATAGATGTCTTCACCAGGAAGGAAACATTACGGAAATTCAAGTGTTTTATTTTAGGAAACACCGAGTTTAGTTTCCGAGGAAAGAAAACTCTTAACAAAATTTCATAAAACTGTAAACACAAACTGTTAACTGATAAGTAATTTTTCAAGAGTTGCAAGGCTAAGACAGTTCACTCTTTAGCAATAAAGTAACGCATGGAACGGAATTAATTATTATCACTCTTCACATTACTTGACCTAAAATATTGTTATCGAACAATCTAAGGAAGTTAATTAGATTTCTTTCAGATACAATACTTTCAAATCCATACGATTAAATTGAGTGCTTCTATTGATCTTCTGTCATTAACTGTTTAGATCTTTCGTGACCGGATAATTACTGAGAACTTCTTTTTAATCCAAGACAAGAATTGAAAATCGATACTTTGTTTTTGATTTTTCAATTGATATAAAATTCGATATTTCACTGTAAATATCATTTGGGTGTCTAAAAATAAAATAAAAAGTAAAATTGAAATTGGGCGGAAAAGAAAATACAATACAATACAATCGAAGAAGGTTAATGGATTTCACACCTTTAGCATGGAAGAATATTATTTTCTAGAACGAATTATCCAGCGTTGTTCCGGTCCTAAATAAACGCCTGCTACATAAATAATACATATATAGAGAATACAACTCAATTTTCAAATAGTCTATTTTAAATAAAAAGCATTTCCATATTTTGCTTTTTCTATGCGCAACCATGCTAATTATACAATGCGGGTATAACATGCCCTAAATAAGGGTACTGCAATTTGCCACACATGGGCACAAACGTCTGGTCTGTCGATCGTTATATATGTATATATATATATATATATATATATATATATATATATATATATATATATATATATATATATATATATATATATAGATATACATATATATATACATATATATATATATATATATATATATATATATATATATATATATATATATATATGTATAAATATATATATATATATATAGATATACATATATATATACATATATATATATATATATATATATATATATATATATATATATATATATATAGATAGATAGATATACATATATATACATATATATATATATATATATATATATATATATATATATATATATACGTATATATACATATACATATATATATATATATATATATATATATATATATATATATACAGGATGTCCCAAAAACTTTGACCTCGGCTTTTTTTATTCCTTAAATATTGATCTTAGACATATATAATAAATCACAAAGTTGTGTAAAAAAGGTACAGCATTTTATGAAATCAAAATTTTCAAGGGAATTAAATTTTAAGAAATACAAAATTAAAATTTTTATATGGCCCCCCGTACAAACACATTTCCAATCAGTAAAATGTACTCCATACACTAATAAGGTGATGTACAAAATTTCAGCATTTTATCATAAAAAGTCCCAGTGATATGAAAAGACAAAAATGCTGACTTAAACAACTTTTCGATGCATCCACATGGATTCTCAGAGGGGAAATATCTTGTCGGCAGATCACGTTTCAGGTGTCATACACAAATTACGAAAGAAAACTATGATTACGTAAATAAATCATAATTTTGCTATTTATTGGTACACAACTATCTACACTATGGCCAACGGTCCTACCGTGCTGATAACACCGGTTCTCGTTAGATCACAGAAGTAAAGCAGCATCGGGCGCGGTTAGTACTTGGGTGGGTGATCACCTGGAAACACCGCGTGTTCATGGGGAGTACGATCACATTAAACATGTGGGTTCGTAAGTCCTTCGAGAGTTTGGTGGTAGGGGAAGGAGGGTATGGTCCCTGTGGATGCCTCTCCCACTGGGTTCCGGTCTAAATTGGATGTCACTTCCCGGCCGTCCAAACGGTCACCTTAAACCTTTCTGGTAGGTCGGACGATCTGGGTCTCAACAACAACTATCTACACTGTTTAGAAATAATAACTTCACACAATGTTAACAAAGCTTGTTCAAAATGTTTTCCATCCATGTCAATACAGAGCTGCATTCGCCTGATAACAAGTCTATGATGCATTTCTGCGTTGCGTCATATGCACTATTGCTGTAAACATTCATATTTTAATTCGTGAATAATACCTCACCAAATTTGTTTACTGGGAATTTTTATGATAAAATGCTGAAATTTTGCATATCATCTTATTAGTGTATGGGGCACATTTTACTCATCGGGAATGTTTTTGTACGGGGGCCGTATAAAACTTTAAATTTTGTATTTCTTAAAATTTAAACCCCTGAAAATTATTATCGATTTCATAAAATTGTGTGCCTTTTTTTACCCAACTTTGTAATTTATTATATAACTCTAAGATCAATATTTAAGGAATAAAAGCAGAGGTCAAAGGTTTTGGGACATCCTGTATATCAAACGTCAGCTTTAAACACCTTCAACAATGCATCATGATTCGTAGGGTATATTGGTTAATCAGGTTGAAAAATCACTAATAAATTATATATGCATTTCAAAATATTTTGATATTAAATTTTTACGCAAATCTGCTTCGAATGAATAACTGCCAGCTACTTCTGTCTTTCAATCTCAGAATGGTATAGAAGTATAAGCATATAAATTATCTCATGTATCAAATTCTCATTTATTAGAGCCTTCCGCTGCATGTGATTTCAAAATAATCGTGTTTTTCATGTTGGCAATGAAATCGCAGCCGGTGGATTGAGTGTTAAGTAATGGAAGGTATGGTTATATATATATATATATATATATATATATATATATATATATATATATATATATATATATATATATATAAAGGAAAACACTTGAGTTCACAAAAAAGAAAAGTCTCTTTAGAACACAAATTAAATTAAAAAAAATACTGTCTTAACAAGTTTTCCTTCGACTGAAAATTTTATAGACACTTATACTATTAAAATAATTGTATATTCCAAAAGATGAAAATTTAGATTTTAAATTCACAAATTTAGACACCCATATAAAATGGCATTCAAAATCATCTGGAGAGAAATATTGTCTTTGGATTGATTATTAAAATATTTTAATATAGGAACTTTATTGCTTATTGCGGATGCTGATAATTGCCAATTTAGAGTTGATCAAAATATAAATTAATCAATTTACTCCGAAATACTCTTCCATGTTGCCATTCGATAAAACGCTAAGTGTGCAATTCAAGTGCATAAACATTTATGCCATGGAGTTTATGCATCATTTTTTTCACTTTGAAAGAATTAAATTAATTTCCTTATATAGGGAAGGCGTTTGCTGCCCATATTGGATTCTTTACTTTTAAATTGCGAGTAAAACGACACTACCTCA
This sequence comes from Amaurobius ferox, assembly GCA_951213105.1. NCBI lineage: Eukaryota > Metazoa > Arthropoda > Arachnida > Araneae > Amaurobiidae > Amaurobius > Amaurobius ferox. The sequence goes on from OX578145.1 coordinate 26,221,897, forward strand.
TAGAATTTAATATTGATTTACGTTTTACTTTATCCGGTACTCAAAGCATTAATATTAATAATCTGTAGGTATTAATAATTTTTATGTACACATATCATGTTAACTGAAAAATATTTTTATGAATTGCATTTGGTGCATTAGCTTAATTGTATAGATTAGCTTAATTCTGTAGTTTGGTACAGATATTGACTTATATATTCGTATTCTAATAAAAATAATTTCTGAATTATTCTATTATCTGATTTTCAGTGAATTTTCAAACAAAAGCATAAAAACTGCGTTTTTTTTTTATTTTTCTGTTGAAGGACATTATTCTCCGGTTTGCCGGTTGTTATGTACTGGGTGTTGCAACTGACGTCGCAGTTTGTTTATTACTGTGGGATGCAGTAATTATTTATTGTGATGGCGTTTTTGGGATTTGCTGCATTCTAGGTAGACGATAAAGATAAAATGCCATTTTGCCATGCCATGTGCGCCATTTTGCCAAAATGCCATGTGCCCTGAGCACTGCATATAATCTTATATCCGAATTTATAAAGCAGGTATGGGGCAGCTATGTATGCATTTTAAAATTATAAATAATTCACTGCTGTAAGTCTCGAGTAAAGTCGAATGCATTTTTAGTAGCATATAAATGCAAGTTCACTTCACAATGGCTGCGTGGAATAACTCGCAGCTTATTTCCTTACTGCAAGTGTATCGGCTATATTGCTCTCAAGATCGTAAACATAATTAAACGGCTAAAAATGTTCATCAGTCCCAGTCAATACCGTGAGAGAGAATTTTCCACAATATTCCCTGTCATTATATACTCTTTATTGTAGTGGGAGTTAAGGTAATATTCAAAATTGATTTATTCTCTGCAAAATTAATTTCTGAAATCATTTCTGTGTTTATCGTTAAAAACTGCTTAATGATTCAAATTATTTTACGCATTAATATGCATTCCCTAAATCTTATATTCACGAAAACTTAAGATCATTGCTCCGTTAACACTAATGAATTACCGAACATTTCCTAACAGTCAAAATTTTGGGGAGTTACAGTAATGATGCGAATTCGCCAAAACTATCATTAATAAAAGTGTGCTGAATATGCACCGTTCCTAGTGGTTGTTAAAGTATTGATTTGAACTCGAATTTTACTACTCATTAAAGAACAGGAATTAAGGTGAAATGTTAAATAGGACTTTCGAAGAATAATTATTAGCAGTGATGTTAATGTTCACGGACAATCTCATATCGTTACATATTTCCATGATAAAATACTTGTAGAGCATCCACACGAAGTTCTCGTGCAATCATATTGCTAATTTTTCACGACCGTTTCGATTAATAATAAATATTAAAATGAACTAAATTACATCTTCGTAAGATCTGAATTTAATTTTAATATATCTTCCGATCTGCAATATACTTAACTGGAAACTCAGCTATAAAATTCAGCATGCATTTGGGACAACATGAAATTAATAAATTACTGAGCAATATCGAAAGAACAATGCGTGTTAATGCTAAATAATTATCATTTAGACTGCTAAATATAATTTTTTATTAGTCTGGTTTTAATTAATTCGTGTGGTTAAAGACGAGTATTTAATCGTAATTATCTACGTGAATTAATATAAATATTTTTGACACTCCATTTATTAATAGTTTTCTTTTTATGTTCGGGACGTTGCGCACTGAAAGAGTATTGAAGATGGTTATATTAGTTAGATTTAAGCTGGTATCTATCGTTTGCTTTGGGGTGCTTGCGTAGTAAGATGGCGTATTGGAGCACAGTGGTCAACGTGCCCTCGTACATCCGGCGTATAACTCGAGATGCAGTGTTATTGTTGTTGAGACCCAGACCGTCCGACCTACCAGAAAGGTGTAATGTAACTGTTTAGACGGCCGGGAATTGCCACCCAATTTAGCCAGAAAACAGTGGAGAGACATCCAAAGGGACCGTACCTTCACTCCCCTACCACCCACCTCTCGGAAGGACTTATAGACCCACATGTTTAACGTGATCGTACTCCGCGAGAACATGGCGGCATTTTTGGCAGTGGCTGGAATCGAACCCGGGCCTACCGATTGCAATTCCCGCGGGCTAACCACTGGGCTGCCGCGCCCTTCGAGAGGCAGTGTTGTTGTTGAGACCCAGACCGTCCGACCTACCAGAAAGGTGTAAGGTAACTGTTTGGACGGCCGGGAAGTGCCACCCAATTTGGACCAGAACCCAGTGGGGGAGGCATCCACAGGGACCGTACCCTCCTTCCCCTACCACCAACCTCTCGGAAGGACTTTCGGACCCACATGTTTAACGTGATCGTACTCCGCATGAACACGGTCGACGAGGTCGAGACACGGTCGAGAGGCAGTGTGTAGCATTGATGCGATGTATACAATCGTGGATACTATTATTATCAGAGATATATCTGCGTGGCGGTAGGGTATGTATAAAGGTGCAGCAACCTATACGCCTAAGTATCAGGTATATATATGTATGTATTTTCAGTACTATAAATAAATAAATATGCTTACGTATATAAAGTTTGAAGCATATAACTATTAGAATGAGAAAATTCGAAATCTGATACATTAATATCAGTCTTTATAATCACTGCTGGTTTTATCATGGCATATTCCTATTGATTTTACATTGCAGCTGGTATTCTGCCACGAATTGTAGTGACAATCAGCTTGCCAAAAATTCTGTATCATAACGTTAGATTCTATTAACTTCTTTTGAAGCAAAATGTTTGCATTTTACTAAACAAGAACACTGACCCAATACCAAAAAAAATAAGATAAAGACTTTCAAAATTGCTTCCAGGAACATCGAGATTTGTCCGGAGTTGCCTCCTTACAAAATTCTATATCTGCACATGGCTTGTACTTTCCACTTAGCCGTGGCACACACAGATAGGCAAACAAATAACCCAGGCCTTTTCGTTTGTTATTTAAGAGGATCCAGGATAATTCCTGAAATATATCTTGCATTGACAGTTTTCTTTACGTATTGATTTAAACATGTAAAATTATAGGAATAAACTTTCTATTTTATATGACAGTATCAAGAAATAGTGAAGCTGCATTGTTAATGTAAAAATCGTTAATTCATGCTGAATCATTAAGTTTATACGTCTGTGATTCGGTTTCACAATTTTTACTTTGAGTGTTAATTTCAAGTTTTGGAGATTTACCAGTAGCTAAAAAGACTGTAACTAAATTAAAAGAGCACGAAAAAAAGGATATCTAAAGTTGACTTGAATCCAAAGAATCAGAGCCAAGAGGTAGGAATACACCCAGTTTATTAAATTAGACCTATAGATGCGTTGCTGTCAAGGTTTCGTTTGCAACCTATTGTCATGGACTTCAAGAAGCATTTCTTTCTCTCGGTACTCTCGGTGATGCTTGTAGAAATAAAGAATTAATGAGATGAAAAGACTAGATGAAAAACCTTTGCACATCATTAGACAACAGCCGCTGTTTTTAATTACCTTTTTTACTTTCCTTATATATATAATGTATAAGGAAAGTACAGTAACGGGGTCGAAAATTCGAATTCGGGTTTTCGACGGGACAGCCTGTTTTAAGCATCCCTGATCACGAATCAAACATTTTTGAGGTTATGTCGTGATGTCTGTGTGTGTGTGTGTGTGTGTGTGTCACTGAGGCTATGCAGACGATAACTGACGAACAAATCGACCGATGCGAACGAAATTTGGTACAAAAATCACAATCCGTAAATACTGGACCCCTGTTGTTTTTAAATGTAATCGAATATTCAAAACCCCCTAAATTGTCGAGTAAGATTTTTAAAAAATCATCAAAAAATCGAAACCTTTAATAAAGTTACGCAAATAGACATTTCTAATGTGATTTTTCTTTAGAAACCGATTGACATAAACTTTAGAACGCTAGCATGAATCGTTCTCGAGATATTGTGCATTTTAAAAATAAATTTATCAAAAAATCCCATAAATTATAAAAATATATTAACTGTTGAGAAACATGTTCACTTTTCATATGTAATATCATCCGATAAATTGGGTGACATAATTTTCGTGGATCTAGCTCGTTCCATTCATGAGAAAATATACTTTGAGTAATATTTTTGTATTTGAACGCCAATAGTTATTTACCTGCTATAAGAAAAACTTATTTCTCCGTCCATAAAGCTTGGCGAGATTTTGACGCCAAATTTGGCGGAATGTCACCAACTTGGCGACTTTTTAAAATGTTGCCAAATTAACGGAAATCTCGCCAAATGAATAAAAAGGACACTAAATCAGTGAAAATGACGTCTCATTGACGAACATTTAATTTCTTGGAAATAATATAAATAGCTACTATAAGAAAAACAAATTTTTTTTTAATTGTAAAAATAGTAAATTCATTGCATTATATAAGGAAAGTCATGTGTTGCCCACATCCGATTTTTTATTAAGATGTGTTATTTGTTTAAAGCAACAAAATGTATTATATATATAAAATGATCTGATATAATTAGGTAAAGCTTCTTTATATTATTTATCTTTCATAGGGAATTAAATTAGTCGGATAATATACAAACATTCATGAAATCATGTACCAATAAAAAAAATTGGCGGTGGCTGGAGTCTGATGCAGCTGGATTGGTTTGGCATGAATAATATGTTGTAAAATGTGTAATATGTGATATATATATATATATATATATATATATATATATATATATATATATATTGTAAAAAATCAACTTTTGCAATCTTGAAATAAAAACTCGATTAAAAATCTGATTATATACACTTTTAGGACAACAAATTCTTACTTATTAATTATAGGTATCACTTTTAGTTTTTAAGATATAAGCATTAAAAAATTTAAAAATTTAAAATGTTTATACTTCTTTAACGTCGCTTACTATTTATATATATGTCTTTTATAATTTCGAAAATATTTCGAGTGAAAATATGGAAAGTAAAAGAAAAACTTGTTCGGACAGATCATTTTTTAAATTTATTTTTTGTTTTCCAAAAATAGAGCTCGATCCAAAATTCAATTATTCAGACGTGTAAGGCTTTCAAAGAACTTTGCTCAGATGGAATATAAGATTTATCCTCATTTAGCTGCGTTGTTGACGTGTAAGGAGTAAAAGTATTGTAGTGATACAGTTGCACAAAATATAGTTTAAAATTTCATATATGGCTCGGTGACATCAGCTACAGACTATGCCGCGCCTGACTTAATAATGGGCGGACGATTTATTTTCAAGCAAAAAATGAAGAATGACAATATGAGAGATACAACGACGGACGCAAGCGATCCCGTGGACATCATGAAAATAACTAATGAAAATCAATGTAGACCACCCTCAGATGACTGGAGAAAATTGACAAACAAATACGGTAGAATCAATAATAGCCAAGAGGGGGGGGGGATCAAAATTATCCCTGTACAACAAGTGAAGGTTAAGACATAGCTCTATTGGTTGTGAAATAAGCACGTAAATTGTTCTCCTAACACATTCGTTATCTGTAGAATCAGCACATAAAAATGTGCTCCAACACTCTCGACATAGTTCCTGTGATATAAGCACGTAAAAATGTTCTCCCGACACATTCGCTATATTTGTTGTGACACAAGCACGTAAAAATGTGCTCCTAACACTTACGATGAATTTTACTGTGAAATACACGTCAAAATGTGCTAATAGCCTTTCGCTAAAATATAGTGGTTAGTGATGAGTGTAAATTTTTTATGTGGTTGACTATGAACTAAGGTAATATGTGCTTTTAGTGAAGGATGTAATATGTGCTTTTAGTGAAGGATGTAATATGTGCTTTTAGTGAAGGATGTAATATGTGCTTTTAGTGAAAGATGTAATATGTGCTTTTAGTGAAGGATGTCCAACAATAGTCATTGAAGGATGTCTACTCTATCATGTGAGGAACTTCTGTATCATGTGAGGAATGTTGTAATCTGACGAGAAGTCAGTAACAGGTCGTACTGTATCACTACTAACTCAATTAAGTTAAAGAAACTATAAAGTTAGTAAGTTGTAAAGATAACTATTGATTTGAAGTTAAGCTATGCTAAAATTTAATATTAATTATAATAATTAATAAAATTGTGTTTGAGCAAATTAATGTTTGTTAATGTTGAAGACAGAACAGAAGGAGAAAACACTTTTCCATGAATTCCAGAATTCCAGAAAACACTTTCCATGAATTCGTTTCCATGAATTGAGTATGACGTGAACGTAGAGTTTCCATAATTTCGACTTTCAAGAAGGTTTGTCATATTTTCGATTTATCTCTAATTTGTCGACATTTTATCAACTTCCCGAATATTCGAGAAACATCACAAATAACTAATAGTTAACGAAATATGAGACAATTATAGAAGTTTCTATAGAGAGAGCCCATAAAAAGGAGTCATCACTCAGCGGCAGTTCAGTTTAGTGCACTGTGACTTTTATCAATGTTTTAAGAATAGTAGCGGCTGTTTCGAGAAATTAATTTCGTCAGTTATTTGAGAATAATATCGCTTGATTTGGGAAATTAGTGGAGCATTTAAGTGCTATCTGATTGTATATTGTTCCTGTTTATTTTTGTGCTTGTGAATAAACGTATTTAGTTATCCAGAAAGTGGGACTCATTCTTGTATCCTACGAGCACACTTACGATTCCAGAGGATCTGTTTGTGACAATATACATATATCACTTATGCAGTATTACAAAATATTTCGGTAAAAATATTTCATAGTCGATAACTTCATCGTTAGTGACCAATTCTGCTGTATTCTATCGAGATTGCAAAATTAAAAAAAATGAAACCTTTCTCTAGACACCTTGCACTTTTGTAATATTTTACACATATAATCATTTTTCCCATTCGAAATAAGCGAAACCAGTAATGATTCAAATCAATATATATAACGAGTAACAAAGTTATTCACTTTTTACTTCCCATGCAATACATGGTAATGTATAGGGAAAGTATTGGAATCATGTCGAAAATCGCAACTCGAGTTTTTGACGGATGTACACGGTTCAAGACTTCTAGAATACGAAAAGACCATCTTTAGCGAGACGTATGTGTGTGTCTGTGTGCCTGTGTATATGTCTGTGTGTCTGTGTGTCTGTCTGTTTGTCTGTGCAGATTTTATCCACTCTAACTAAAAAACTATTAAACCGAGTTTCACAAAATTTGGTAAGTAAGTCACTTGAGGTCGAGTCTGGTACTAATTAGTTTTGGGTACGGTTTGGGATATAAGAACCCACCTTTTTTTGCGAAATGGCCCTCAACAGATTGTATCCACTCTAGCTAAAAAACTAATAGGCCGAATTTCTCAAAATTCGGTAGATGAGTCACTTATAGGTCACCCTGGTGCTGATTAGATTTTAGTATGATTCGAAAAAAAATAACCAGCCTTTTTTTGCAAAATGGCCCCCAAAAATTGTCAAAATCTAAACTAAAAAGCTACGTATGCTCAAATATATCAATTAAATGCTTGTTTAATACGTAATTTTTAACAAAGAAAATAATAAGACCAACTCCATTACACTAGGACTAGCCGTTCTCGAGACACATTAGCTTTTTTCGTATTTTCTCCACGCCACCTTTGAAAATAAGTCCAGTTATCAAATGAGAACGAAAATTAAATTAAAAGTGAATTAAATTTAATTAAAATAACGTTTATATAAGTCTGGAGCGAAAGTTATGTGCTGTCCACATCAGATTTTTACTTTCCCTGCAATACATGTAATGTATAGGGCAAGTATTGGAATCATGCTGAAAATCGCAACTCGAGTTTTCGACGGATCTACACATTTCGAGACCTCTAGAATACAAAAAAGAACCATGTTTAGCGTGACGTGTGTCTGCCTGTATGCCTATGTGTCTGTCTGTGTGCCTGTCTGTCTGTTTGTTTGTCTGTCTGTGCAGATTTTGTATCCACTCTAACTAAAAACCTAATGGACCGAATTTCATAAATTTGGTAGGTAGGTCACTTGTGGGCGAATCTTGTGTAGATTAGTTTTGGGTATGATTCGGGATAAAAAAAAACCCCGCCTTTTTGCGAAATGGCCCGCAAAAGCTTATATCCACTCTAGCTGAAAAACTGATGGACCGAATTTCATAAAATTCGGTAGATAAGTCACTTGTGGGTCACCTTGCTGCTAATTAGATTTTGGTACGATTCGGAAACAAATAAACTGCCTCTCTTTGCGAAATGGGCCGCAAAAATACTGAAAATCTAAAATAAAAACTACCTATGCACAAATACATCCATTAAATGCTTGTTTAATACGTAATTTTTAACGAAGAAAATAATAAGATCAACCTCATTACACTAGGACTAGCCGTTCTCGAGATATTTTAGCTTTTCGTATTTCCTCTACGTCACCTTTGAAAATATGTCCAGTTATTAAATGAGAACGGAAATTGAATTAAAAGGGAATTAAATTTAATTAAAATGAAGCTAACGTGAATATAAGTCTGTAGCGAAAGTCATGTGCTGCCCACATCATATTTTTTCCCTTAGAAAAGATAGAATAGTTAACGTAGATCTATAGAATAGTATTCAATCTCTTTTGCTGTTTCAGTTTATCAAATTAGATCTGCAGAATCACTACTGTCATGTCCTGTTAGTTACTTTTCTCTTATTTCTCCGGTTCAACTTTTTCCTGCAATTGTTGCACAAACATTCAATTGCGTGAATTAACTGGATATTACAACACTAACAACGCCCCATAATGTTTTCTACATTGTTTATATTGACTTTTTTGCTTACCTTTTATGGCATAAGGATATATATGGATATTATTTGAATAGTGTCCAAAAATTCGAATTCACGTTTTTATCGGATTATCACGATATTTGCAACCTAGATAACGATGTAATAATTGCAACTTGATGTCTGTATAATACATCGTATAAGTCAATATATCAATTCGAGTGAGTCCATTCAGTGCTCATTATAAAGATCGTTCTTCGCGCTTTATGTGCGAGTTAAGATGGAAATAGCACAATCATTTTTTCATGTCTTTTTGTTGCTTAACATTTTACGCTACGGCACGCATCCACTGACATTCACTGTATATGATTATGTAAAATACGTGCTGCATTTAGTTTTATAAGAGTAATAATATACAAATAGTGTATGTTAATCCATATTTAAAATCAAATTAAAATGTTTAATATTTTTTTATTATTATCCTGATTTTTCTATATTAGAAGCGTCTGTGCTTATTTTGACAGCAAATACATATTCAGCTATCATATTTAAGCTAAATTATTATTTTTCTTATAATTAGTGCCATTCAATACGTAATCAATTTGTGGAAACTGTAATCAATGGTAGAAAAATAATCAGGTATAAACTGCCTCACTGTCTAATTTGCTAAAATCTTATGGATAGTTTAAGTTTAATTAGAAAATTCATTTTTGAATGACATGTAGAGAAAGTGACATGTAGAGAAAGTGACGTACAGCATGTTACATGTTTTACTTGCACACCCTAAACGTATGAATCCCTTAAAAATTCAATTTAAATTGGACCTCAAACGTAGACTCGAAACAAATAATATTTGCATACTTTTAAAAAATCGGCTGATATGGCTATGTAGTTGGGAAATTTCTACCTCCTCATATTTTACAGAGCCTACTCACAATAAAAGATCAATTTGTTTTACATTTTTTTCCACATTCATAAGAGGATGAGTTTTAGGAAAACATTTATAGTACAGATATATTTTTCTAAACTGCTATTTGGATAACAGCAAATAGGGTTTTGTGGTATCTAAGTACAACTTTGGAAAATGCAAAAGAAGCAAATATCATAATAGTGTTATTTCAAAAATTTATTCTAAAGTATTTATCTTTTTAACTTTTCCTGCAATGCATTTCATTGTGAATTGTTAGTTTTGGGGTAAATTGTTAGTTGGCGTATTATAGTATTTTTGTTAGTTGGGGTAATATTCAACTCAAGGATTTGGATGATTTATATGTTTACACATTCCAAAATAAGAATTATACATTTCATTAATTACGTATTTGTGTATTTTAATGATGTATTAGTGTATTTTAATGATGTATTTGTGTATTTTAATGATGTATTTTCACTGATATGTTTTTAAAGATAAATTTATGTGTTTTTATCATGATGTATTTTCAAGTAGACATTTTTTCATTCATATATTTATGTATTTATTTTTTATTGATGTATTTTTAAAGAGACATTTTCTTAATCATTTATATGTGTATTCTGTCAATGCTGTATTTTCAATAATACATTTTCTTAAGTATGTGTTTGTGTCTCTACTTGCGTCTCTCGGCACGATACCCCACGAATAAATTGAGGAAATCGAATGATTTCCTCAATTATAGATCGATAAACGTAAGAGGTTTGTTGATTTTGGAGGAGCTCGCACTAAGGGTTTAACATTTCGATCGACCATATAATATGCACATAATTGATTGAGTGATTGAGTAAGGATGTGATTTATCAAAATAATTGACCACTTCCATAATATCCAGGATCTTAGTTTGGGTTTAATTCGATCCGTCTCAGAGTCAAGACTAAGGAGAAAATATAAAACAACCCACCCAAACAAACCTGGGTCCCGGGTCCCTTCATTTGTTAAGGAGGACCTGACCATTCCTTGAATACCAGTGTTACGTAGTAAAACCATTATAGCACGGGGATTTTTAAACTACCCCAATAATATTACAGCTATTTTTATTTAAATATAATAAATTTTGATTCATATAAAAAAAAAGCATTAAATTTCAAAATATAATGAATTTTTAAAAAAGGTAATGTAGATTATCAGAAATAAAATGATAAAATAGAGCTTATAAAATAATGTTACGGAAAAATAAACGCTCTAAAATGCAGTTGCGGAGTACAAAATGATGTGGAGGTAAAACAAGAAAGATCAATCATGCATAAGCATTGATTATGAAACACTTTCCAACTGAAATGTAATTTCATTTAAAAATTTCTAAAATGTGATTCATTCAGTGGTAATATCTTTTACATTATCACAGTAGTACAGTAATTTATTATACTTAAATATTTAAAACTGTATCGAAATATAAATCATCCGATTCTTTATGCAAAATCAATGAATATTTCATTCATATAACTTGTATTCCAGACTCCAGAGCTAAATAATTTTGTGTGAAAAAAATTCAGCAATTCTTATGTAATTCATCTTACAATCGCTTGAGATATTTGCATTCTGCATATGTTAAAATTAGACTTCCTTGAAGAAATAATAAAAGTTTAGGGATCATTTAAAATCACAACTATTGTAATTGCATAAGCACGGAATTTAGATACACAGATAATACACAGATAATATATATGTGTATGTGTATGTACTCAAAGTATTGGAATCGTGCCGAAGATCGGAACTCGAATTTTCAAAGGATCTACACGTTTTGGGACTTCTAGAACACGAAAAAACTACTTTTAGGAAGACGTCTGTGTGTGTAAGGGTGTATCTGTGTATGTTTCTGTGTGTCTGTGTGGATATTACATCCACTCTAATTGAAAAACTAATGGACCGAATTTCATACAATTTGGTAGGTATGTTTTTTTGTGGGAAATCCTGATGTTCATTAGATTATAGTACGATTCGTAATAAAAGAATCTGCCTTCTTTGCGAAATGGCCGCAGAAATTGCCTTTATCCACTCTAGCTAAAAACTAATGAACCAAATTTAACAAAATTTGGAGTATAATATTTCAATAACCTACAAGTGATTTATATACCAAATTTAACAAAATTTTGTATATAAATCATTTGTAGGTTATTCTACTACGATTCGGGAAAAAGGAACGGGCTATTTTTGCGAAATGGCCAGCAAAAATCGTTATATATAAAAATAAAAGACTACGTGTGCTCAATTATATCAATTAAATTCCTATTTTATATGTGATTTTTGACAACAAAAAGAATAAGACTAACCCCATTACTCTAGGACTAGCCGTTCTTGAGATATTCTAGTTTTTTCGCGTTTTCGCTACGCCACCTTTGACAATAAGTCCAGCTATCAAATGAGAACCAAATTTAAGTTTAACGTGTAAATTCAATGTCATTTAAAATACTTATGTTGTGCAGATAAACTCAAATTATCATTGAATAAATAAAGAGAACGAATATGAGTCTGCAGAGAAAGACATGTGCTGTCCACATCAGAATTTTTAACAATATTACACCAATGATTTATAGAAGTGAACGGGGATTATTTTCAGGCCATTTCGAAAAAAATGTATGATCTATATTTAAAGATCCATCAAATTTTTGTCGAATAAAATGTTCAACAAATTTAAGCTGTGTACCAAATTTTAACTCTCTAGGACGTAGGAAAGTGCATTTAAAATGCCATCAATTAAATTTATCATGAAGAGTTATATAAAATTTAAAAAAAATGAAAAATTGTTATCTACCAAATTTATTTTAAAATATGAAGCCACTCCCATATGCAAAACGTTTAAACAAATGGAGAGATATTTATTATATAATATCTCTCTCTTTTCTTTCTGGAAGATATCCCAAAGTCAGAATTTAATTGAATTTGTTTTTTTCCCTATATTAAATAATTTTTTTAATTAAAAAACTACTTAACATATTTTACTGAATTTTTTTTTATATATTCTATGGGATAATGTGAATATTTCCTAAAAATTTCGAAGCAATTCGTGAATTTTAAATTTACTTAAAAAATGTTTGAAAAATTAGGTCCCATAGGGTTCAATGTATTTCATTTTTTCAACCCGGGTTCAATAAAAAACTAATTGGGTGATATTATTTATTTATATTCCCATAGGTCCTACAGACCGTCTGAACAACATACTAAAATTTCATTTTGATAAACTCATTTTTACGGCAGTTATCGTGCTAACGGACAGACAGACAGACAGACAGACAGACAGACAGACAGACAGACAGACAGACAGACAGAATGAACAAAGTCATAAACACTTTTCAACTTTGTTGTAAAGTGTTAAAAAGTAATGCACCAAAGCAATAAAAACGATGCAAATATAATTTATTCCAAGATGTTGAAAATTTTAAACGTTGTTATGAAAGCAAAGCTTTCTATCGGAAAATTAACATGGGTCGTAAAGACGTTAAACGAACTCTTTGTAAACTTGAAGTTCGAATTATCGTAAGTATGAAAGAAAGCTTACTTGATAGATAGATTGCACATTTTGAAATAATACTCAACACTAATGCTTCAGAACAAGTAAGAAGTTCTACAGTAGGTGCAACTTTGAAGGCACCTTTACGATTCAGGAGGTTGAAATATAATTGTAGAGAGTAAAAATAATAATACTGCTGGTCCTTATCAAATGCCATCTGAAGTTTTACAACCAAAATGACTAATTTTGTTAAAGCAAATGTGTGAAGTAATACTCTCATTCTGGACTACTGAAGAGTTACCAGCAGATTGCAAATTAAGTATCACATGTCTAGTTCCTAAAAATTGAGATACTTTGAATTGTTCAAATTATCGAGGAATCAGCTTGTTGTGTACATATTATAAAATTGTCTCTAATATTTTATTTGATAAATTATCGCCTTTTATCGCGGCAACTATTGGAGGACACCAGCTTGGATTTAGAAGTGGAAAGTCCATCATATAATAAATCTTTACGTTAGATTCTGGGAAAATATAAATAATTATATATTTAACCCGATTACCTTTTCATTGATTTTACAGTTGCTTATGATAGCATCAATAGAACTGGTAATTTACAGATCGTGAAGGATTTTAAAATGATACATGAAAATATAATTAAACGTTTGGATCTAACGTGGACTGGAACTAGTTGAACTATATATTTCCCAGGAGAAATCTCAAAAAATGTTTGATATTAAAAATGGTGTTGAACAAATATATGCACTTGTTTGTTTCAACTAAACAATAGAGAAAGTAGTTGGAGACTCTAATATCAACATTAAAGGAAGGGTTTTTAACTGATCTGTTCAAATTCTTGCGTATGCTGACGATATCTATATAATATAGCTAGAACTACTAAATACTTAAAAGAGGTCTTTTCTGCCTATAAGTGCTACAGAATAAGTGCATCCAAAAATTATCCAGGACAAAACTAAATACATGTCTCCTACAGAATTGGACTCTCATCCTCCTATTCGAGGCTGATTTGTGTATACTCGAGTCTGTCTAGTATTTTAATTGACATCTCAAATAATGTTAATTTAGAAAATGTTAATTTAGAAATCCAAAATTGAATCATAACTGCAAATCATCGTTTCTATATATTACGAAATTTTTCAGTCCTCACCTGAGTGGGATAAGAACAAAATTATAGCTGTGCAAAGTACTTATATGACCCACCTTAAAGTATGCTTTAGAAAACTGGACTCTTACAAGTCAGGATGAAAATGTTCCTTGCATCTTTGAGACAACACTTTTGCGTAGTATATTTGGCGGTATTCGGGAGAATGATATTCTGAGAAGATACAATTTCAAACGCTGCAGATTTGATTGGATAAATATTCTGCACATTTGATTATATAAAAATCTGATATAATCTAATGCAATGAAATTAGCAAAATAAAATGGGTAGGAGATTTGTTTAGAATGAATAACGACATTGTAATTACAAAGAACATTTTGGTGTAGATCGATCGGGAAATGAACTAAAGGGAAAACCAAAGTTGAGGTAGACCAATTCCCTAATATCATTTTTTTCACAGTGACGTACGATGTACGCCACACTGTTACTTTGGGACGTCATAGGACTTCACAGTACGTCTCGGCAATGTCCTATTGAGGTCACAGCGAAGTCATTTTGGTCATTTTCATGGTCGTTTGTGACGTCGCATATTAACTTGTTTGTGACGTCACATCGTAATTGCCATTGTAATGTCGTCACATTGTTACGTGTTAATTAAATTGTGGAAACGTCACAGAACATAGTTACAATGCAGTTACAAAATTACTAATACGTAACGTCGCATAGAAGTCACAAATATGATGTCAAATTGTGACCCAGGTGTCACGTGACTACAACGTCACTGTCACACGTGTGACGATCTTTGCTGTGAGGGTTGTATGAACAAGAACTTTTAGGTGGAAAAAAGTCGGAGAAGCGTTGCTCTAAAAGGGGCCGCTCGGAAGGAACTTCTGAGGAAGGCCATGGCCCCCTGTGGACTGTTGAACCTTTGATGACGATCCACTCTAATGAGCGTTAAATGGAATATTAAATATTTCCCGCTGCACTAAAATTCTTCTAAACTTTTATTTAGATAAAAAGCAACATTGCGATGTTGTTTGGGTACAATTTATAAAATGAAAATAAATAAATATAATTTTATTATAGTTTTCTACTTATAACAGAAACATTAACTTTCAGTATTTTACATGTCTTCGTCCAGCTCTAAAATTATCTTTATAAAGAAGTAGATTATTATGTGTCTCAAAATTAAATAGCTTATATTCATGCAACATGCACTAAAATTGACAATAACTTTACTAAGAACAAAAGGTTGTAAAATAGAAGTGAGGAAAATTTTTAAGTGTGAAGTGGCAAAAAAATAAATATAATAGCATCACCCAATGATTTATATTCACATTTTTATGTAATTAAAGATAATTCTGTATTTTATTTATATAGTCTCTAATCTTTGATAGCATAATATATTTTCTAAGGGGTTAAATTTATAAGTCAAACTTTGGAACCAATATTATTATGAAAGGAGTTGTATTTTCCTATATCTAAAAAGGAAATTATAGTTTGGAAGGATATTATTAATCTACATGAGGCCATTCCCTGGAAATTCGACATGAATATTTATTATTCAAGATTTTCAAACTTTCGTTCAAATATATACCAGTTGTTGACCAGAATTTATAGGAATACGAAAAGCTGTAATCTCATCTATAATAAATGAAATTTATTCCCTGCTATAAAATTATACGAATTCTAACTCAGTATTTTTTAAACTAACCAACATAAAAATATCTTCACTAAAATTATGGATAAGATAAGCAATTGATTTTGTGGGAATAATAATATTATTCAAAGAAACACATTATATATCCTACATTTAATTTCAAAGTTTTAGATGCGCTGTGATAAAAAAATACATAATAACACACCATCGAAATTACTAGCTACTACCAAATAATTAATGTAAGTAAAATATTATTTTGATATAAATATTAACTTAAATAAAGATAAATATCATTTATGAAATATCATGTGTCTATAAACATGTTAAAATTTATTAGTTGTTATTAACATTTTTTAAATTCTAAAAATACCATTTGCATCGCTGATTAACTTTAAAATTTGGGAATAAATAATATGAAGCTGATACAAAATAAATTTCCTTATTATCACTGTAGATAAGCGGTTTTCAACCTGTGGTTCACGTACCACTGGTGGTGCACGGGAGTAAGACAAGCGGTACGGAGTCAATTGTACAATATACAGTGTAATTTCTTTTCTTATGAAGAAATAGAGTTAGCAGAAAAATATGCAAATTGCAGGGTAGACGCAGTTCACCGCGTTATGCAAATGATGCGAAAAGCGCAGCTGTCCCGTGCACGCTGATTGATATATAAGGGGAGGAACCTGCAGAATCGGCACTAGTCGCGCCTCTCGTCTGCCAGGGAAATCATTTTGCAATTTTTTTGTCTCGGAGGAAACGTGTAGTACCAGAGAATGCCAGACCGTCGCCAACCAAAGCAGTTCCAACAGACAGACGATTTCACGAAGGGTATGGTGATCAGACTCAGAAGAGCAGGATAGTCCATACCTCGAATCTCAGATGACAGCCATCTACACGCATCCACGGCGCACCAGCTGTGGCGAAGATGGTTGGAACAAGGGAATGTGACTCAAACCGGTACGGCCAGACTTCAGATCGGTACGGCCAGACTTCAGCACGCGTGGACAGATGCATCCATCGGCAAGTGTTGGCGGCCCCGCAGGTCACTTCCGTTGCCTTTTGCAGCATGTGCAGGGCACCCTTGATGCTCCCATATCGACCAGGACTATTATCCACCGATTGGTTGCCGGAGACCTGCACTTATGATGTCTGTTAAGCAGACTGTCATTGACCTAATACCACAGACGCCTCCGTTTGCAATGGTGTCGGGATAGAGCCACGTGGACGGCGGAATGGCACAGAATCTTGTTCTCAGAGAAGTCAAGTTTCTGTTTTAGCAATGACAGTCGCCCTGTAAGAGTCTGGCGCCGAAGTGGTGACAGGTCCACTTCGGCCGCACCTGTGCAACGCCACACCGTGCGACAATGCTGCATCATTGTTTGGGAGCGCCATCGCCTACGATAGCAGGTCACCTCTGGTCCGTATTGAGGGCAGTATGACGTCCCAACCATACATGGATAACGTGCTGCGGCCGGTAACACTACCCTGCCTTCAGGGGGCGCCCAGTGCTATTTGCCAACAGGATAACGCCAGACTACCCACGGAACGCATCAGCTATCATACCCTGCAGGGTACTCAAGTTCTTCCCTGGCCACCAGTCTGCCCTGATATCTCGCCAATCGAACACGTCTGGGACGTAATTGGACATCGATTGCGTGCGCTGTCACATTCGCGTTTAGAAGACGAACTCTGGTAAATGCTTGACTGGGAATGGGCAGCCATCCCTCAGGACACCATCCGTATGCTCATTGACTCTGTACCTAGACGTGATTCTTCCTGTACTGTCGCCCACGGTTGTCCTACAACCTACTGATCAGACAGTGGTATCGCTCAGTGTAAAGGTGTACCATCTTAAATAATAAAAGGCAATGTCTGTGTGTCTGTGCGTCTGTCTGTCTGTCTTATACACTATACGTTTCGCGACCGCGCGTCGGAAAGCTAAGAAATTTGGCAATCGGAGACCCTGGGGGGTGAGAAGGGGACACGTGAAAACCGATTTTTAAAATTTTAATTATTTTTTTTTGTTATTTAATGTTTTATGCGATTTCGACCGTTTTTTGACATTTTTGCCCTTTTTTCTCCACGATGCAGACGATGTAGAAAAAAACAAATCACACCATCGGAAAGAGCAGAGAATTTCGAGTAAAAATATATCAATTTCAACTCTCAATTTCGATTTCTAATATTTTTTAAAGATTTTAAAACAAAAGTCACTTTTGGCTCAAAAAAACGATTTTTGGTTTTTAAATTCTCGCATAGTGAAAAGTACTCATAATTTCGACTAATAATTTACATTTTTAGAAAGCTGAAATATCTGGCATTCTTACAAGTCTAATTTGGTCCAGAAATAATGAAAATTGCCTTCAGGATCGCAATTTTAAAGACGCCATGATTTTAAATTTGTCGGCTACCGGCTCAGTTCTTCAACGGCATTTTCCTCCCATCCGCAGTAGTTTCTTCCCCGGCTCCATGGAGACCGCGCTTTCGGTTTTAAATGAATTACGAGCATAAGTGTTGTATACATCGGGCGAAATTATTATATTTATATGATATTTTAAATGGATATTTTTAAATGGATATTTTAAATAATTTAAATGATTGAATTATGGTGGTTTGAATTGTGGTGATGTATTTGAAATTATTATATTTATGGATTGGTGGAACGATATGGTTGATTTTTTTTATTTTAAATGGATATTTTAATTTATGGATATTTTAATTTATAGATATTTTAAATGGATATTTTAATTTTATGGCTATTTTAAATGATGGAACGATGGAACGAGGATGGTGGAATTAAGAGCCTAGCATATGGTCGTTATAAATTTAAATTAGCGCGCGAGAATTGCACTCGGTAGGCCTGGGTTCGATTCCCGCCACTGATGCGGAGTACGATCACCTTAATCATATGGGTCGATAATTCCTTCCGAGAGGTTGGTGGCAGGGAAAGGAGGGTACGGTCTCTGTGGATGCCTCCCCCACTGGGTCCTGGTCCAAATTGGGTGAATAAAAAGAAAGTTATGGAGATTGTCGCGGAGGGCGCGGTAGCCCAGTGGTTAGCGTGCGGGAATTTCACTCGGTAGGCCCGGATTCGATTCCCTCCACTGACAAAACTGCTGCCGTGTTCACGCGGAGTACGATCACGTTAAACATGTGGGTCCGTAAGTCCTTCCGAGAGGTTGGTGGTAGAGGAAGGAGGGTACGCACCCTGTGGATGACTTTCCCACTGGGTTCCGGTCTAAATTGGGTGAATAAAAAGAAGGTTATGGAGATTGTCGCGGAGGGCGCGGTAGCCCAGTGGTTGGCGCGCGGGAATTTCACTCGGTAGGCCCGGGTTCGATTCCCTCCACTGACAAAACTGCTGCCGTGTTCACGCGGAGTACGATCACGTTAAACATGTGGATCCGTAAGTCCTTCCGAGAGGTTGGTGGTAGGGGAAGGAGGTTACGGCCCCTGTGGATGCCTCCCCCACTGGGTTCCCGTCTAAATTGGGTGAATATATAGAAAGTTATGGAGATTGTCGCGGAGGGCGCGGCAGCCCAGTGATTAGCGCGCGGGAATTGCACTCAGTAGGCCCGGGTTCGATTCCCGCCACTGCCAAAACTTACGCCACGTTCACGCGGAGTACGATCAGGTTAAACATGTGGGTTCGTGAGTCATTCCGAGAGGTTGGTGGTAGGGGAAGGAGGGTACGGTCTAAATTGGGTGAATAAAAAGAAAGTTATGGAGATTGTCGCGGAGGGCGAAGTAGCCCAGTGGTTAGCGCGCGGGAATTGCACGCGGTAGGCCCGGGTTCGATTTCCGCCACTGACACGGAGTCCGATCAAGTTAAACATATGGGTCCGTATGTTTTTCCGAGAGGTTGGTGGTAGGGGAAGGAGGGTACGTTCCCTGTGGATGCCTCCCCCACTGGGTTCCGGTCTAAATTGGGTGGCACATCCTGGCCGTCCAACCAGTTACCTTACACCTTTCTGGTCGGTCGCGCCAACGAGTTTGCCACGGTTGGAATTTGCCACGATCAGCATTTTCAAGGGTTGCGAACAGGCTGGTCGCCAAAGGCGGCTAGTAAATAATAAAAGGCAATGTCTGTGTGTCTGTGCGTCTGTCTGTCTGTCTTATACACTATACGTTTCGCGACCGCGCGTCGGAGAGCTAAGAAATTTGGCAATCGGAGACCCTGGGGGGTGGGAAGGGGACACGTGAAAACCAATTTTTAAAATTTTAATTATTTTTTTTGTTATTTAATGTTTTATGAGATTTCGACCGTTTTTTGACCTTTTTGCTCTTTTTTCTCCAGGATCCAGACATTGTAGAAAAAAACAAATCACACCATCGGAAAGAGCAGAGAATTTCGAGTAAAAATATATCAATTTCAAATCTCAGGGACAAATTCTAATATTTTTTTATGATTTTAAAGCAAAAGTCACTTTTGACTCAAAAAAACGATTTTTGGTTTTTAAATTCTCGCATAGTAAAAAGTACTCAGAATTTCGACTAATAATTTACATTTTTAGAAAGGTCAAACATCTGGCATTCTTACAAGTCCAATCTGGTCAAGAAATAATTATAAATATTCACAGGATCGCGATTTTAATGACCTAAGGATTTCCAATTTCTCGGCGAACGCGTTTTCCCCCGTTGAATTTTCTCCCCGTCTCCATGGAGACCGACCGCCCTTCCGGGTTTAAATGAATTAAGATATGTGTTGTATACAACGGGTGAAATGATTATATTTATATGATATTTTAAATGGATATTTTAATTTATGGATATCTATATAATAAAAGGCAATGTCTGTGTGTCTGTGCGTCTGTCTGTCTTATACACTATACGTTTCGTGACCGCGCGTCGGAGAGCTAGGAAATTTGGCAATCGGAGACCCTGGGGGGTGGGAAGGGGACACGTGAAAACCGATTTTTAAAATTTTAATTATTTTTTTTGTTATTTAATGTTTTATGCGATTTCGACCGTTTTTTGACATTTTTGCCCTTTTTTCTCCACGATCCAGACGTTGTAGAAAAAAACAAATCACACCATCGGAAAGAGCAGAGAATTTCGAGTAAAAATATATCAATTTCAACTCTCAATTTCGATTTCTAATATTTTTTAAAGATTTTAAAACAAAAGTCACTTTTGGCTCAAAAAAACGATTTTTGGTTTTTAAATTCTCGCATAGTGAAAAGTACTCAGAATTTCGACTAATAATTTACATTTTTAGAAAGGTCAAACATCTGGCATTCTTACAAGTCCAATCTGGTCAAGAAATAATTATAAATATTCACAGGATCGCGATTTTAATGACCTAAGGATTTCCAATTTCTCGGCGAACGCGTTTTCCCCCGTTGAATTTTCTCCCCGTCTCCATGGAGACCGACCGCCCTTCCGGGTTTAAATGAATTAAGATATGTGTTGTATACAACGGGTGAAATGATTATATTTATATGATATTTTAAATGGATATTTTAATTTATGGATATCTATATAATAAAAGGCAATGTCTGTGTGTCTGTGCGTCTGTCTGTCTTATACACTATACGTTTCGTGACCGCGCGTCGGAGAGCTAGGAAATTTGGCAATCGGAGACCCTGGGGGGTGGGAAGGGGACACGTGAAAACCGATTTTTAAAATTTTAATTATTTTTTTTGTTATTTAATGTTTTATGCGATTTCGACCGTTTTTTGACATTTTTGCCCTTTTTTCTCCACGATCCAGACGTTGTAGAAAAAAACAAATCACACCATCGGAAAGAGCAGAGAATTTCGAGTAAAAATATATCAATTTCAACTCTCAATTTCGATTTCTAATATTTTTTAAAGATTTTAAAACAAAAGTCACTTTTGGCTCAAAAAAACGATTTTTGGTTTTTAAATTCTCGCATAGTGAAAAGTACTCAGAATTTCGACTAATAATTTACATTTTTAGAAAGCTGAAATATCTGGCATTCTTACAAGTCTAATTTGGTCCAGAAATAATGAAAATTGCCTTCAGGATCGCAATTTTAAAGACGCCATGATTTTAAATTTGTCGGCTACCGGCTCAGTTCTTCAACGGCATTTTCCTCCCATCCGCAGTAGTTTCTTCCCCGTCTCCATGGAGACCGCGCTTTCGGTTTTAAATGAATTACGAGCATAAGTGTTGTATACATCGGGCGAAATTATTATATTTATATGATATTTTAAATGGATATTTTAAATAATTTAAATGATTGAATTATGGTGGTTTGAATTGTGGTGATGTATTTGAAATTATTATATTTATGGATTGGTGGAACGATATGGATGATTTTTTGGTTTTAAATGGATATTTTAATTTATGGATATTTTAATTTATAGATATTTTAAATGGATATTTTAATTTTATGGCTATTTTAAATGATGGAACGATGGAACGAGGATGGTGGAATTAAGAGCCTAGCATATGGTCATTATAAATTTAAATTAGAGCGCGGGAAGTTAGCGCGCGAGAATTGCACTCGGTAGGCCTGGGTTCGATTCCCGCCACTGATGCGGAGTACGATCACCTTAAACATATGGGTCGATAATTCCTTCCGAGAGGTTGGTGGCAGGGAAAGGAGGGTACGGTCTCTGTGGATGCCTCCCCCACTGGGTCCTGGTCCAAATTGGGTGAATAAAAATAAAGTTATGGAGATTGTCGCGGAGGGCGCGATAGCCCAGTGGTTAGCGTGCGGGAATTTCACTCGGTAGGCCCGGGTTCGATTCCCTCCACTGACAAAACTGCTGCCGTGTTCACGCGGAGTACGATCACGTTAAACATGTGGGTCCGTAAGTCCTTCCGAGAGGTTGGTGGTAGAGGAAGGAGGGTACGGACCCTGTGGATGACTTTCCCACTGATGGGTTCCGGTCTAAATTGGGTGAATAAAAAGAAGGTTATGGAGATTGTCGCGGAGGGCGCGGTAGCCCAGTGGTTGGCGCGCGGGAATTGCACTCGGTAGGCTCGGGTTCGATTGCCGCCACTGCCAAAACTGCTGCCATTTTCACGCGGAGTACGATCACGATGTGGATCCGTAAGTCCTTCCGAGAGGTTGTTGGTAGAGGAAGGAGGGTACGGACCCTGTGGATGCCTCCCCTACTGGGTTCCGGTCTAAATTGGGTGAATAAAAAGAAGGTTATGGAGATTGTCGCGGAGGGCGCGGTAGCCCAGTGGTTAGCGCGCGGGATTTGCACTAGGTAGGTCCGGGTTCGATTCCCGTCATTGCCAAAACTGCCGCCGTGTTCAGACGGAGTACGATCACGTTAAACATGCGGGACCGTAAGTCCTTCCGAGAGCTTGGTGGTAGGGGAAGGAGGGTACGGTCCCTGTGGATGCCTCCCCCACTGAGTTCCTGTCTAAATTGGGTGGCACTTCCTGGCCCTCCAAACAGTTACCTTACACTTTACTGGTAGGTCGCGCCAGCGAGTGTGCCACGGTTAGAATTTGTCACGGTCAGAATTTTCAAGGGTAGCGAACAGGCTGGTCGCCAAAGCCGGCTAGTGTTGTAATAAACATCACTTATTGTTCGTTGCTGTTTCTCTCTGTTTGCCAATTTTCATCACTTTCTGCCAACTCCTTGGTGTCTCAATTTTACTGTCACGTAGTGTATTTAAATACATTTCACAAAAAGCATTTATATTTTTAATGCCATTTTTTTCGACGTACTTATGTGAAGCAGGAATTTGGCGACATTCCGCCAAATTCGTCGCCAAAATCTCGTCAAGCATTGTGGACGGAGAAATAAGTTATTCTTACAACAGAAAAATGACTATTGGCGTTCAAATACTAAAGTATTACTCAAAGTATTTTTTTTCATGAATGGAACGAGCTAGATCCACGAGAATGATGTCACCAAATTTATCGCATGGTATTACATATGAAAAGTGAACATGTTTCTCAATAGGAAATATTTTTTTTTTATTTTATATAACTTTTTGATATTTTTTTTTTAAAATGTGCAATATCTCAAGAACGGTTCATGTTAGCGTTCTAAAATTCATGTCAATCGTTTTATAATAAAAAATTACATAAGAAATATCTATTTGCGTAACTTTATTAGCGGTTTTGATTTTTTGACGATTTTTTCAAAATTTCACTCGTAAATTTAGGGGGGTTCTGAACATTCGATTACGTATAAAAACAATAGGCTTCCAGTGTTTAGGGATTGTGATTTTTGTATCAAATTTCGTTCGAAGCGGTCCATTCGTTCGTCAGTTATCGTCTCCACAGGCTCACTGACACACACACACACACACACACACACACACACACACACACAGACATCACTTCAAAAATGTTTGATTCGTGATCAGAGATGCTTGAAACGCGCTCTCCCGTCGAAAACTCGAATTCGAATTTTCGACCCCGTCACAATACTTTCACATTTATATACATTATGTGTATAAGGAAAGTAACAAATACAAATAGAAACCTGCCTTCAGGGGGTGCCCAGTGCTATTTGCCAACAGGATAACGCCAGACTACCCACGGAACGCATCAGCTATCATACCCTGCAGGGTACTCAAGTTCTTCCCTGGCCACCAGTCTGCCCTGATATCTCGCCAATCGAACACGTCTGGGACGTAATTGGACATCGATTGCGTGCGCTGTCACATTCGCGTTTAGAAGACGAACTCTGGTAAATGCTTGACTGGGAATGGGCAGCCATCCCTCAGGACACCATCCGTATGCTCATTGACTCTGTACCTAGACGTGATTCTTCCTGTACTGTCGCCCACGGTTGTCCTACAACCTACTGATCAGACAGTGGTATCGCTCAGTGTAAAGGTGTATCATGTTGTAATAAACATCACTTATTGTTCGTTGCTGTTTCTCTCTGTTTGCCAATTTTCATCACTTTCTGCCAACTCCTTGGTGTCTCAATTTTACTGTCACGTAGTGTATTTAAATACATTTCACAAAAAGCATTTATATTTTTAATGCCATTTTTTTCGACGTACTTATGTGAAGCAGGAATTTGGCGACATTCCGCCAAATTCGTCGCCAAAATCTCGTCAAGCGTTGTGGACGGAGAAATAAGTTATTCTTACAAAAGAAAAATGACTATTGGCGTTCAAATACAAAAGTATTACTCAAAGTATTTTTTTTCATGAATGGAACGAGCTAGATCCACGAGAATGATGTGACCAAATTTATCGCATGGTATTACATATGAAAAGTGAACATGTTTCTCAATAGGAAATATTTTTTTTTATTTTATATAACTTTTTGATATTTTTTTTAAAAAATGTGCAATATCTCAAGAACGGTTCATGTTAGCGTTCTAAAATTCATGTCAATCGTTTTATTATGAAAAATTACATAAGAAATATCTATTTGCGTAACTTTATTAGCGGTTTTGATTTTTTGACGATTTTTTCAAAATTTCACTCGTAAATTTAGGGGGGTTCTGAAAATTCGATTACGTATAAAAACAATAGGCTTCCAGTGTTTAGGGATTGCGATTTTTGTATCAAATTTCGTTCGAAGCGGTCCATTCGTTCGTTAGTTATCGTCTCCACAGGCTCACTGACACACACACACACACACACACACACACACACAGACATCATTTCAAAAATGTTTGATTCGTGATCAGAGATGCTTGAAACGTGCTCTCCCGTCGAAAACTCGAATTCGAATTTTCGACCCCATCACAATACTTTCACATTTATATACATTATGTATATAAGGAAAGTAACAAATACAAATAGAAACTTGACTTGGAGTAAAATGCACACTTAAAATTAAGTATAATAGAAGCAGATATGAAGGAACTAACTTTTGCCAAACATATGCAAGTAGAACAGTAAATTGCTTTGTTAATCAGACTGTTAATTAATAATCACATCGCTCATTTTGTTAATCGTATTTGGTAATATGTATTATTTTGCTCGATTTAATTTTTGAAACGAAATAAAAATTATGCTACAATAACTAAGTGTATAATCCTGTCGTCCTATTTGTATAAAAGGGATATTTTTGTTGGTAGTACTGAAATTTTCGAATTTGATGGTATGCATGTATGAAAAAAACCCTGCTGTAGATTATTATTCTTTCATCTTCGTAATGAATAAAATATATATCATAAATAGCATAACAATTTAAGTGGTATAGATTCGTGTCGTTTGCCGCTGTTATGGCCTGGCAGGATGCTTATTAGGGCAATATTTCTATGGTCTCTTTCTTATAGAATACATTCCAAATCATTAAATTCACGCATTACAATAATCATCTCCTTCGGATGCTGAATGTCTTTTGCCTGGGATTCTTAAAGCTTTCTTTTATTTTTTTCCGACACAGCAGAGTCATGAAGCACGGGCTGCTTCTACAAGTTTATTATATCTATAAGGTTGCGCCACTTCAGCTCTAGCCAATGAGAACACGTAAAGAAGCAACGTCACTTGGAGTAAAATGTCAGGAACGGCCTGGTAGACTCCAATGTTAAAGAATGGTAGCAAAATTTATGTACTCATTTTTTTAATTTGAAATATGAAATAGATATTCAAATAACATTAATTTTACTTGAACACAACTTAATTATGCAGTACTGGGGTTTTTTGGAAGGGTACATACATAATAAAACTGTATTTCCCTTTCTGAAAAATATAATGCATCTGAAAGTTGAGATACTCTTCTACTTCTAGACTGGAGATAGTTTTCCCCCTTGCTACTTCAAGCATTATGGAATCAGCATCGGACGGACTGAATCCGTCACGTTACGTCTGAATTATATCAATTTTGTAGTATTGGATGAAAGGGTTTCGTTTTACTAGATATTTTAAAAGAATTTAATAAATGGTAGAACATCATTGATTTTGAGAGAGATCTGTCTAAAAGACATTTTGAGTTACATCTCGTAAGTGCATAATCAACTCTGAACGACTTAGAATCACGCTTTGACAGCAAGTAACATCCATGTGCATATTCGCGTTTTTAAGCACCCATAAATCGACAACAGCACTTTAGAAGAAAACCATCCAGCATGTCATAACATTGTGAAACACAATGGGACTGACGACGCTTTTTATATAATTTTCATTTACGAAGAAAACAGTCATGAAAATTGAAAATTGTTTTGAAAGTGTTATAATCCATCTTAGTCATGTTCAGATTATTGTGTTCTTAAGAGACTCTGAAATATAACTGCAGATGTAACTGTAGCAGTTATATCTAGTGTTTATTAGAGACGCACTGCTTTTAACCTGATTAAAATGACTCATGACGCCCTCAAAACTATGATATTCAATGGATTTTGTTTGTAACACAAGCATATAATAATTATGTTCAAACTCAAGAAATTCGATGATCGTGTTGACCACATATTAACATGATTGCAACCTTCTGGAACGATATAGGAATTATAGTGACTGATATATAGAGATTATATGGGGGATTATGCTGATTAATACTGATTATATTGCTTATACAGTGCTTATATAGTGATTATATAGTGATTACACTGATTGTAATGATTGTATGGGGGATTTTAGTGACTGTGTAAATTTTTAAAATTAAGTTTAAACTACAAATAATATCTAATTTAATCAGAAATATGAAATATTTCTATCATTTGCGATGCATTTTCTCGAACTAATAATTTATCGTCTTTCCTTAGTTACTTCAATAAGATTCTTTAAGACATATTTTAAGTAGATTTTTGTAAATTAATGGGTAGTTTTAAAATTCTTCAAAAGAATATATCGTAATTATCATACACATAAAGTAATGAGCAAACTTATGTTATGATTAATCATGATTAAGAATGTAGTGCATTAGACAATCAATTTATCTTTATTTTAAATTCAAACTACAACCCAGAGAGTGTTCTCCTAATTACATTAAACAATAGTTAAATATATCATTTGAATAATGCCTGATTGATTATCGCTGCAGCCTTCTTCATTTTCATTGATTTCTCTTAGGATTGTTAACGATATAATGGCAACACTATGTTCACGGCGACATATTTTCTAAGTTAAGCTGTCCTTATATCGAGTTTGGGCAAATGTCTTTTTAAAATACCCAATTCACGGTGAAATATATTGTTTTCGAGTATTAATAAATATTGATTAGTTTAAAGTTGTGATGTAATTTATTTTAATAAATATACCATCTTCTGAATAAGTTTAATTTCAATAAAATATATCTTGAATGTGTGGATCCGCACGAATTACTCATGCATTCGTATTCCATACGGTTTATGTGCATTCGTATCACAATCAGAATCAGAATTTAAAACATTTTGATATGGTCAGCACAATAATTTCCCTATATAATACAATGACTTTTTTCACAGTGCAAATAATGGTAAACATACAGGACACAATGATATTGGCATTGATTTAAACCAACAACACAAATTGAAAGTGGATGCTTTAAGAAACTCACTAGTATAAGTAAAATGATTTATTTATACCCACGTGCAAAATAACCAACATAATGCAATTGGCATTCATTTAATATCTCGTGAAACAAATGATTATTGGCGAATTATTTACTTTTAAAATACTAAATTGGGTGAAGAGCATTTTTATGCACGAAGGCCACTTTGAAGCAAGCTGCCCTCCAATAAAGCCCCATGCAACAACGTTTATAATACTGCAAAATGCAAATCTTTAGTGGGAAATCTAGTTTGAATATACAACTTAAATTGAAGTAATGTTCTTTGAAAACGTCAAAATAATTTGGAATGGCAGATATTTGTCTATAAGGTAAAATATCTGGTTACCAAATGAAGTAGACTTTATTCATCGGTTTTCTAACTTTGCAAATCTAAAATACAGCAGTTCTAACTTATTTTAGCAATAATTCTTCAGCATTAACTTCGTTTTAGTAATTATTGTTTTAGCAGTCACTTTTTAACAATCATGGCTAACCATTTCTCCAATCGGGACAAAATAAGTTGAGCAAAAATACCCTCGTATTGTCTACTTCTATCAGAAATACAAAATGTAAATAATAGAAATGATTCCCCGTTGAGTAAAATTATTACCCATTTTTATTCAGGATATCATAATTTTTAGGCACAATACCAATAGTTATAGAATATGGTTACTCGTTTAAATTCAAGCATATAATTATAAGATTGAGAAAGTTGGAATTTTATTTCTTACTCCAAAACCTTCATTTAACAACAGCTGCCAATCTATATGGGGACTTGCTGATAACGATAATATCCGTAAAGGCTTGTGGCCGCTTGTGGCTACGTAATTTTTTACAAATTCAAATTTTTCGGTTTTTTTCTAATTTTTATGCATATCCCAGAAATTCTAGAATATACACTTACCATTCAAGTAAAACCTTTTATTTTTACACACAGAATAAGCATTTCACATTCATGGAGACACTGTTTTAATAAAATATATAGAATAATAGTCAATAATGTTTTAATACAGTAGATGTGGTTTGTATTTTTGATTCGGGGGGTCTTTTTGCATTTAAAAGTGGACACAGAAGTTGTAAAACATATAGAATACAGGAATAAACCATGGACTTTACACGCCATTTCGAATATGTAACAAATAACACAAAATTGAATATTTCATATACATTCTCCTGTTTCCGTGCTTCATATTCAGATATTGTAAATTCTAAAATATATTCCCATTCTTCGGAAAACAGAACCATATTGCATGGTTGGAATATGCTGATGAAATATAAAAATATGCTACGGTTTTCACATTTTATTTCTCTTTTTCATACTTCTTTGTTTCTGCCAACAATGCACAATAAATACTATTTTATAAATAGCAATTCCCCGTTTCATTTTAGTCCCATGCTATTGTTAATAATTTTTCTCTATCACAGCCCCTAAAGTCGTTTCACGATAACTTCATATTTATTTCAACTAAACGATGTTAATGTCTCCCTGTGTAATTATGCATAATATGTAGAAATGAGATTGACTAAGAGAAATTTCCACAGTGAAGTATTTCTGATAGACTAAGGGAAACTTCTATACAAGTGATAATTTTGCATACAAGTGGGACATGACCTCAAAATAATGGAAAAATTTAAAATCATAGACTTTTGTACGGAAAATTTATAATCCGAATATTTTTGTAGGATTTTATTATGTGAAGCAGCTGAGTGAGAATTTTCTGTATGACTAAGAGGCATTTCTACAGGCCAAAATACTGTACGTAATTGAACAAACTGAAACTTGGAACTTTGTAATCACGTGAGGCATGACCTCTAAATTTTTTTAATCTTGTATGATAAATTAATAAATCGAGGAATTTTTAGTCGCAAAATTTTTGCTTGACACATAAAATTTGTTTTGATACACTCTTCTGCGGAAAGAAACACTTTAAAATTTTTCAAATTAACTCTATGGATGTGCAGTCAGTCGTTCTTGAGCTATATTATATTGTAGTTACAGCAGACATTTTTTTATACTTTAACAATGAATTTATTCATACCTTTTTATTCAGTTGTGGTAGCCATGGTAAACAAGTTACGTTCCATACATCGTAATTGTTGGTTTAAAATTATTCAAATCAAAGAATTGAAAAACAATTATGTCTTATTTGATTTAATTGAAAACGTTGAATAAATGAGACAATATACAATGATCCGAAAGGAAATATTGTTTCACATACCGCAAATTCTTTGTAAGAAGAACTATAAAATATTTGCAATTTCTATGCTTAAATTTAAAATGTTGCATAATTCAAATATAGAAATCGTTATTCTTTAAATCAAACTATTGAAAAACAATACTATAATTAATTTACTTGCATCTTTAAAATCTGAAAACGTTCGAAATAAGTCCACATACAGTGATCGGACTTGAAATATTGTTTAAAATAGTGCAATTTATATATTAACAAATTCATAAAATGTGCTTAATTTTTGTGCTTAAATTTTAAACAATTTTTAATACTCCGAACTTTGGTGTTTAGGTGTCCCATTTAGGAACCTCTAGGTAGCTGATATAAATAACATGGATTGACATTTAGCGCATAATAACGATTAGATTTGAGAGAGCACCCAGTAAAGTTCTTATACATGTACCTAACATCTATAAGAACTTTACAGAGTCATCTCTCAAATCTAATCGTAAGTAAAATTCTTATACATGTGTCGAACATCCGGCCTCACAAATTGCTGCTCATGCCTCAGGGTAAGTCCAGTTTCGGCATGTACCTAATATGTAAAGTTTCAATCTTCGGTATGTGTCGATATATGGAAGCATTGTATTATTTTAGCAAAATGAGTTTAGTACATGACGAGCACTTACCCTATAAGTTATGAGACGTAAATTTTAATTACGGGTGCTAGAACTATAGCTATGAGACGCATTTAGTGCATTAGGTAAATTATATATTTAATTTCCTTTCAATTTTATATAGATGTCACCTTTTATGTACAGAGAGCTTTTGGTGTAGACGCTTACTGTTTATATATATAATTGTGCAAGCAGGCCCATCCTTAGAAATTGTGTCCTACCCTTAGAATAAGTTATTACAACCCACTACATTTTTCGATTTTCCCCCGTTTGTAAATTAATTGTCCATGTCTTCCGCAATTTCAAAACTAGAGATCCTCCTTTTCCTAGAACTATTTTAGTCTACCTCTAACCGAGGGGTATCCCTTCCCGAGGGAGCGCCTTAGTGCAGGAGGTGTTTGGTTTTTATAAGGTGGTAGCACTTAGGATATTATAACATGTTGAGTGTTGCTATCGTGCGTTTCCATAAAATGTAAATACTTGAAAATAAACGCGTCTGAGCAGCATAGTCACATCCAATCTAGTGCAGAATTTGAAGAATCATCAACGAAGACCAAAACGTTCCTGATCACTAACAGGGCAACGAAGCCGGTACATACAATAGTCTTGTATTCACTGTTAATCAAAGTAGCGAAGTGGTTACATAAAATTATACTAATACAAATATCACGAACTGTGAAAGAATAAATTTGAAATATATAAAAATAGAAGTTTTATTTGTTGAATAATACAGCATAAAACAATTTTATAATTAAATATAAGAATAAATTTGTTATCAATTGATCTACTGAGCGATCGATATGTAGCTTATGATCATAACTATCTGAGCAAACTTTGGTGTTTTTATACAGTACAGCACTTTGTTTGACAACTTCTCTGTAACTTGGAATCGCTGAAATAAATAGCAAATTCATGAAAAAAATTTTTTTTTACATTATGCAGACATTACTCATCTACTGCTTTGGCTATATTTCTATTAACTATATTTCTTTTCATATTTGATTTGAAGTGGAACCCAGAATAATACCTCAGATATATTTTCAAAAGAATAATTTGGAGTCATAAACTTAATTTTTTTGATGATATCATATATATTAATATATTTTTATCATCCATATAAATATATTCAACCCAGAAAAAAATGAGAAGATGCGTAATGGTATCTGAACTAAATCTTCTAAGTAGCTATGATAATATCAACGTGTATTAAATGTCTTGTCAATAGTGGTGACACTTTTCCCATAGGTTGCGATGTGACATCTGGAATAATTTTCTATGATTTATCTTCATTGACCAAGAAAAGTATATTGCATTTCCTGGCTGATGTAAAGACTCAAATGTGATCTATTTGATTTATTCCAGTGACAGATAATATATATATATATATATATATATATATATATATATATATATATATATATATATATATATATATATATATATATATATATATATATATATATTTAATATATATATTTTTTCAATTATCATTCGTCTCACCCCTTGAAATTGTTCTATTTCGTGAAAAAATAATATCTGTAAAATTTTATTGCAAGCCAAAGATAAAAACACGTGGCGACGAGCAAGCTTTTACATGGGCAGCTTTCGTTTTCCCGCCACTCCTGCTTTTCTCCTTCCTTAGACTACTCACCGTTAGCTTAATGCAACTTTCTTGGAAAAATGCCAAAAATACACATTTTAAAGCTTCTATTGCAATGCAGAAGCTTCTATTTTAAGTTAAAGATTCTATTGCAAGCTTCAGATTAGCCAGTGGCGATAACAGTGCCTCAGCCGAATTAAAATTATGAAGATGGGGATTTCACAAAAATTTTAAGCCACAAAAATTTTAAGTGTTTTTCAGCTAGAATAGCTCTTTATCAGGTCCAGAAGTGAAAATTGTCAAACGCTTTCAACAGGCATATCTTAAAATTAATAAAAAATATTGTAGTCTGATACAGAAGAAAAAAAATGTTCGAGAAGTTTTATGTTCAAACCTAAAATAAATACGACCTACTATAATGCAGCACCTACAAATGGGATAGTCTTGAGATGATTATAAAGAATTCTCTGAGTTAGCAGAAATTTTCATTGGAAACAGCACAGATGAAATCCAGTTCCAGGAGCATATTTTATCATCAAGCGTTGTAGATGGTTGAACACCATATTATTATCTCGTGATGAATTTAAACTTACCTTCAAGAAAAGGAAATGCATTTCTGACATATGTATAATTCTTCTAAAAATATATGTTAAGGCTTGGCTCACAGCACTTTTGGCTCAAGAGGCACCCAGCCATGATATACAATTTTTGAAAAAGCTCATTGAGTATGAATCTATGGATATAGATATATTTCGTATCACAGTTAACAAATTCAAAAATCATTTATAAATATATATATATATATATATATATTTATATATATATATATATATATATATATGTATATATATATATATATGTATATATATATATATATGTATATATATGTATATATATATATATATATGTATATATATATATATATATATATATATATATATATATATATGTATATATATATATATATATATATATATATATATATATATTCTATATATATATATATATATATATATATATATATATATATATTCTATATATATATATATATATATATATATATATATAAATATATATAAATATATATATAAATATATATAAATATATATATATATATATATATATAAATATATATAAATATATATATATATATATATATATATAAATATATATAAATATATATATATATATATATATAAATATATATATATATATATATATATATATATATATATATATATATATATATATATATATATATATATATATATATAAATATATATAAATATATATATATATATATATAAATATATATATATATATATATATATATATATATATATATATATATATATATATATATATATATATTTATATATATAAAGAGAGAGAGAGTGTGTGCATATATATAAGGACATCAATAAAATAAAAAATCTTAAACATTAATAAGTCCATAATAAGAAAATACTTCGCTTGACCAATGTGAATTTTCCCCTAAAATATGGGTAAAATATACACTTACGAATAAAAAAACAATGCATAATATAAATCAATTGGTCAAAGTAGTTGTTTCCAAGTGGTTCTTTGTGCTCAAGGTAGACAGAAACGACAAACGACGATAAAATATTATCTTAAAAATGGTTGCTCCGTTTTTAAATAACAGATATCCAAATATAGATATTTCTGCAACATTTTAAACATAATTATCTCTTTATGATGATTTTTCGATTTTTTCAATTACATCCGAAAAATTGAAAGTCTATATCTATTCCTTTCACTCAGAAAATAAATATGTCTCTTCTGCTAAAAATTGTACCACATGTTATTCGGTTTACTAGACGTCATGGTCATTGGCAGATGTAAATTTTCATCGAAATGCTCATTTTAAAAGTATATTTTTAATTACTATGTATCGATTTCTCTAATGCAAAAAAAATCTGTAAAATATACGTTTTTATTCTAGGAAAATGTATGGGTAGACACCAATTAAGGGCGTGGTCTAAGGAGGTGTGTCTAAGTACCAATGAAAACTAACTGTTACTTTTACTTCATTTCAGTGTTGACATTCAATTTATTTTTATTTGTTTAATTATAATTTATACTGTTTTTTAAAGACAAGATTAAATAACTTTCTTAAAGACCTTGAAACAAATAGTTTTGGAAGCATTTAAACTTGAGTCATTCTACTCATATTTCTACATTTTGTATAATACTCGACCATATTAAAAGACGGTCTTGCTTTTTGAAAAGTGAAAGCACAATTACACAATAATAGTTAACACTTTAACAATTTTTTTCTTATTTATATTTCTATGTCTCTTCTTCTGGTGGATGCCATAAACAGACGTTTCACGCATTTAATTAAATGATTTCAAAGAATTTTTTTAAATATTTATATGGACATTAAAAAAAATTTAGTTTGGGTAGCATATCACTTCCCATATGGACCCGAATTGATTTACTATTTTCATAATTCATTAAATTTGTTAAATTCGTTTTTATAATTCATTAAATTGAGTTTAATTAAACAAAATATCACGATAATTATTTGAAATTATAATGAATTTGCAATTTTAATTAATCACCGCAGGTAAGGCAAAGCAGGGTTATGTTATATAAGACAAACGCAGCGCATATGACTTATTTCTCAGAGACTAACGAAACATAAAAATTCGATGTTTGTCTGGCTGTTAGTGTTTGTATGGCTGTTAGTGTTTGTTTGGTGTATCTTCTGTGGCAGAAAATCGGAGCTTCGGATAGTCTCAATATTTCATACAAAGATACCTGAGCTACCGGGATGAAACACCTCGTCTATTTTTACGAATACGGATTGGTTTTAAAGTTTTTAATATTTATAGCCGAAAATCTGCGAAGCAATCAAATGCTTGTTAAGACGATTATTTGGAATTTGCCCTAGCAGTCGGTGGCTACAAGTCAAGAACAGCATCAGAAACCTATTTCAAGCGAAGAGCTTTTAAAAAATTAGATCGCCGAATAAAACAAGTCTTCAAGATATTAAAATCAAGTTAACTGAAAGATAATAAAAGTTCAGGTTCGAGTTTAAAATACCGTTAACACGAAATTAGGGAATTTTTTGAATCAATACCGATTGTAAAATGCAAAAAAATTTGATTGAAATACCTGTTTTTGGATCCCGGTACTGAAGTCTATACACGAGCTTAATTCTGATATCAACCTCAAACACTAAACATTAACACTAAACACTAATACCGAGAGTTTTTTTTTTTTATTAATAGAACCCAGAGTATGCAACTCACCTATTAAATATTGAGTAATTATAAGCATGGTCGGGAAAAGATATCTTGAGAATGAAGATACCCAGCTGTAATACAGCAGCTTGGTCTTCTTCCATGAACGTCCTGTATTCATTGAGAACTTTGAAAAATACCAGTTGAAGAATATATCTAAAGGTGGCGGGGAAAAGCTCACAAGTCAAAAACTTCAATTTTTCATAACATAGATATTTGGTCTAAGACATCTACAATTCCTGTTGCGGAAAAAGCACACAAGACAGGTGAGCGATTAAGATGTCAAAAAAGAAAACATAGAGCACCTAATACATTTCACGGGGATATCAGTTGAGTAATAAAATACAAACTAAGAAAAGTCACCACTTATTTAGTTTATGAATATATAGCAAACGCCACAAAAATTCTGTTGGTATTCTGAAAACTAAAAATTTAAATTTAAAAATTGTTCTTTTAAAAGTAACATTTTTTTTTCATTCCTCAAAATATCAAAATTCTTGTTTTCGACCCAAGCGCCCCTGCCCCCCGTCAAACGCGAGATTGGTTTGACTTTAGTGCAATATGACAAAGTGAAAGCATTTTTGACAAGAACGTCTCAAATACCAACTCATTTGTTAATAGGAATGCTATTTATATTCTATGATTTACTATATTTTAAAATAAAATTAGCTAAGGCATTGAGTAGTTTCTATGTTAGTTTTGCACAAATGAATTTCTTTTTATTCAAAAGAAATATGACACGATTGAATTAGGTTAATACATATTATATTTAGAATGTGACTTTGCACAACATCAAATAAATAATCTTAACTTAAAATGCTACACAAAGAAAATGATAGAAGCAATTGATCGTTTTGGAAATGCGTGTGTTTCCTTCTTAAGTGTGAGTAAGCCAAAAGCTTAGTACCACATAGCCATATGGTACAGAAAGTTATAAATTGTATCAGTAGTGGACTACTGCTATAGTTTAGCTCAATTTTCAGCATAATTATTTTGTAAAGTCATTTTCTCGCAAAGAAATGTTAAAAAAATTGGAGGTTTCCCTTTTGTTTTACGGCTCCAAATTTGAATGGATCTCTGGCTCTTGTTAATTAAAAGCCAAATAAAATTTTAAATTTTATTTGGCTTTTAAATTTTTTTTTATTTTTTTGTGGCTTTTTGGCTTAAATTTAAATTTTATTTGAATTGCTAGAGAGATCAGTTTGTTCAGGAGTTATTTTGCCAGCAGACTAAGATCAATCCAATACTGGCCAGCAGATAATCCAATACTGGACCAAAATGAAAAAAATGGACATTTTGACGGAATTGGCCTAATATTGGCTTTAAATATTGGAGCAATATTACGAGAATATTGGCGTTTCATAGGAAATATTGGCCAATATTGTCCAACACCAATATTAGCACAATATTATAGTGCGAATTTTTAAACAATATATGTGACCACTGTAATATTAATATGCGCTCAATAGTGTGATTACATTGGAAATATTTTGAATGTAATGCCAATGTATAAAATATTGGTCCATTATAAGACCAATATTAAATGTTACTAGTGGATATGTACACATCAATATGTCAATAATGCAAAGATTGGTTTCCTTTTGGATGTTCTGAAAACGTTCAGATATATCAAAATCTTTGAGTTGCATTTTACTCTATCATTTTCCCTGTATATATATATATATATATATCTATATATATATAATAAAAAGTTTGAAGGTCCAATGAAAGAAAAGTGAGAAGCTGTAACTCGAAAAACCTAACTCTCTAACAGGCTTACAAAATAAATGTATTGGCCGGGAGGTGACCCCCACTCCCCGGTTAAGCAAGCTTTATATCTGGACAACACTCCCGGAAGCCGATAAATTTATAAAGGGAATACAAAAGTATCAATAAGACAAAGTGAAAAATATCAATAAGACAAAGTGATCACTATGAAATGTGATATTTGAATCTTCGTTATAGTGCAGCTTAGCGCCTTAAAAGAGTGATTACTGGTATTTTTAAAATTTTTGTACTCTAATGAATATTATATATATATATATATATATATATATATATATATATATATATATATATATATATATGTGTGTGTGTGTATATATTTGGAATCCTAACGGTTTTACAATAGGATTTAAGCAAAACAAAACGAAAAAAAAATGGAAATACGTATATTTACCACATGCTTGTAACCACTGAAATATATTATGGTTGAAATATTTTAATGTAATATCGATTGTTCTATGTCATTTGAAAACAAAACAAAAAACAATACTGTAAATTGTGTATTTCATAATATGTATGAAGCATAAGCGTCCCAAGAAATATATCCAATATTTGATTTATATATACGTAAGAAAAATTCATGACATGATGTAGTTTATGAATAAAATATGCGCGTTGAATATGTATAGAGTGAAGTAATATATCATTGGCCAAATTGAAAATATATATGTAGATCCTATTGAAATATGAAATGTCACATACCAGTCAAAGATAGAGAAATAAAAATGTGGAGTGAACTGCGCTGATTTTTCCTCCAGTTGTTTTTAATCTTTTGTGCTTTAGTTTATCCATTAGATTTTTAATATAAAAACTAATACGCCAAATAATATCTTAAAAACATATTTAATAAAAGTATATCAAAAACTTTGAATTGCATTTTACTCTATCATTTTCCCTTTATACGTGTATACACCATTATATACTGTAATAAAAGTAATTTGGAATTTACAATAGGATTTGATCGAAACGAAATGAAAAAATATGGAAATATATAAAATGACTACACGCCTTTAATTATTGAAAGATTGTATCGTCGACATTTTTATGTCATATCGAATTCTTTATGTCTTTTGGGGAAAAAAAAACAATATTGTAAACTGTGTATATCATAATATGTATGAAGCGTTACGATCCAAGAAATATATTATATTTCATGCTTCAGTTATTTATTTGGTTTTTAATCTGAAAAACAATACGCCAAATAAATATATATCTTAAGAAAATATTTAATAATAATATATTTTAAAAAATATTTTTGTTGTTGCTAATTACGTAAAATAGCCTCTTTCTTATAATTCTTTGAGGCATTTCACATAGATATGGTGCTCCAAGTGGAACATAAAATTCTATAATATTTAGAGTATGACTCGAGTTAATATTTAGAATGTTTAGAGTACAGCTCGAGTTTCGCACGAAATTTGGTGCTTGAATAAGTGGATCCTGAAAATCGATATTAGACAATACCGAATGTTCGGAAGATCCCAAAATTTCAACTAAAATGTTGAATAATTCATTAAAATTAAGAACATTCCATTATATAAATGAAAATTTATTAAAAATTTTTTATTAAAAACTAATGACATATAAACTTTTGATTGCTCGCGTTCTGGACATATTGCACTTTTTCCAACGAATTTATCAAAAAATTACATAAAATTTAAAGAAAAGATATTAACCATCGTAGAATATATTCACCTTTAAAATTAAATACTTTGTGATACGTTTATTAATAACATTTTCGCGTATCTACATTGTTCTATTGAGAGAAGATACTTTGTGTAATAACTTTCTATTTCGAAGCCTAATAATTTGGCAGTAGTCATTAAAAGCTATTGCATTCGTTTGTCTGTAATAAAAGGTAATGAATTTTGCAACTTAGCTATTTAATAAATTAGATTTAATAAATTAGATTTAATTTGATAAATTTTCCAACTTAGCTTTTCAATAATGGTTCCGAATTGATGAAAATATGGTCAAAACTACAAAACTGACACAAAATGAACGAAAATAATCTAATTGATGAATTGATTATGAAAATATTGTAATGTATGGAATATATTGCTTATTGTGAATGCTATCAATATTAATAATTGTTGTGTTAGAGTTGCGCGAAATATAAATTCATTGGGTATTTTGTAATAGTCATACATTCTGTTATCTGAAAAAGCGCCAAATGTACAATTCAACGTCAAAAACATTGTACTCTGGATATTATACATGTTTTTATCACTGTAAAAAAGGAAAATCCGTTTCATTTTGTCGGAAAAGTAATGTGTTGGCCACATCAGGTATTTTAATAACAGTAACATCACAAGTTCAATGAAGGGATTTATTTTGAATTTAAAATGACAACAATTTTTTAATATTATATAGCAAAAAATATCCACTTGTCAGATGAAAAACAGAAAATGAAATTTCTCATTTTCTTTTCCTCCATCCTAATTGAAACAAATCCGCTATCCCCAAACCATTATATTTTTCTTGATATACACATGGATGGAATTCTTCGTCAAATTTATATATTCCTCTTTCCACTTGGGTGTACTTTAGAATTCAGACATTGAAATTTAAATGCAGCTGAATCAAGGCCCTCCATGCGGAATTTCACATACACTAATTGAAGCAAATATTTTGTCATAAATCCTCAAATCATAAGAATCCCCTTAATACGCGCAATAACGGTTATCTTCGGCGAATATATGCATTTCTCTTTTCAATTGGATGAACTTTAGAATTCGAACTTTGAAATTTAAATAGAGTGGAAACAAGATGGGAGATATTGAATTTTTTCGAAGAACTTTTATCAGCGTATAGAATCTAGCTTGCTTAAAATAATTTCAATATATCTTTTGATATTTCACTGTCCTCGCACTGAGCTAGAAAATGGTATGATGAGAGCGATTATGACTTATACCACATCTTTATGGATATGTTTTCAGCAGTTACTTAAGTAAACTCTTTTACTATAATCACTGTGGTGATCGTGGTTTCATCGCCAGTTGAGTATTCGCAGTAAACATATCAGTGAGATCCGTAGATATAAAACATTACTTTTGGTGGTTTCGTAGGATGTGTTAAATTGTTTTTTTCTATAATATCAAAAACCACTTCAGCAATTTTGGTTCAAATGTTAGTGATAGCTTTTATATATTATGTAGATTCAAACACATAAAATATTCCGAAAAATGTACATAGTTTAGCTATAAAACATAGTTTAGTACATAAACATAGTATATGTACATAACAAAAACATAGTATATGTACATAGTTTAGCTAATATATATTATTTTGTCAAAACTATTGTTATCCCGTCGTTATCTCAAAAACCGCTGAAGCGATCTAGATAAAATTTGTGTGGTATACTGTAAATATTGCATAGATGTAAATGATGAAATTGCTTTTTTAAAAATGTGCACAATTTGGATCAGGGGTGTAGTTTGACCCACTTGTTTTGCATGAAATGTCCCGGCATTGTCCCGGAACTCTAGTTTTCAGAAGACTAGACAGTAAAAGAAATTCTAGAAAATATTTTTTTAGATAGTATATTGTCTAGATGCGAATGTAGAAAAAAAACCGAAAAATGTATATAGTTTAGACGCATAAAGTGAGAATTTGTCAAAATCTGTGACCCTCAATAATCTCAAAAACTGTTGAAACCATCTATATAAAATGTGGGTGGTATACTGCTGCCTGATATTGTATAAATATGAATTAAGAAAGCAAATATTAAAATATGCATATAATTTGACTCAGATGTATAGTTTTAGCCACATGCTTCGCAAGTAATGTCCCGGCATTGTCTCTGTCCTCTAGTTTTCAGAAGCATAAAATTGCTTTACGGGAAATATCAGCACTGTTAAAATATTCTAAATTAAAAGTATCAAATATAGCTTAAAAATAGAGCATTCCATTAAAATAAAATTTCCGAAAACAAAAATGAAGAGCGTATAAAAATGTAAATAGGAATTCGGTATTATTAAATAAAAACATTTTTATTTATGCATGAATAGGATAATCGAAGTTGAATACATGAATCTACATTCAAAGTGCGTTACAAAAAACAAAATTATTTGAAAATAAAATTTAAAATATGTGTAAAATATTCAAGAAATAACTAATCGGAAGGGAGTTAATTTATGCGATAAAATACCAGGTTTAACGATTCACCATATGCAGAAAATACAAATTAGTTTATATATGCATCTCCAATTTTAGTAGTTTCCTTAAATATTCCCGCTTTTATAAAGTAAAAAAAAACATAGAAATTTAAAAATTTTAGCAAGCCTTAAAATGAATGCAAATATGTGACTGTGAAAATGAAAGTGTTTCTTGATAGATGATTCACTGTTTATGCTGGGAATTTAAATCACTAATCAATACATACAATAATCATTACAATAATTAAGCATTTTAGAAAATAAAACCTTACTTATAAGATATTAAGTTAAATTTTGTAACCACTAATCTCCGTGTTTCTAAATATTTTTGAATGACATGATGTATATATCGATAAAGAGTTAACTTATGCGTTAGTAATAAATGAATAAATGCTTTCTTCTTCTTCGATCCAGACAGGCCGACCTACTCTAAGATGTAAGGAATCTATCTATCTGTATGGATGACTGGGAAGTGCCATACAATCTAGACCGGAACCTCCATCTCCCATCACCAACCTCTAGGTTGTTGATGAGAGATGGAGGTTCCGGTTGGCCTCTAGGGTTGGCCTTTAGGGAGGTTCCGGTCCAACCTCTAGGTTGGTGATGGATCCATAAAATAGTGATGATTCACATATTTTATGGATCAGTATGCAGAGTGAATACGATGACAGTTTTGGCACGCCGGGAAACGAACTCAAGTCGCCCGAGTGCAATCCCCGTGCACTAATTACTGGGCTATCCAAACTTTGACTAAATGCTTTGCATTTACGAAATATTTTGTTGTTGTTGCTAATCTCTCATCTGGTCTGACGGGGTCAGATCAGATCAGTAAAACCGTTGACTTTAATAAAATCCGATACCAAAAGGGGAGAACCATAAATGTCCTCCCTGTCCCGCCCGAGACAGTCCAAAATATGTTCTGGCGAAGCCTGGACATGCCGGCACTTAGTGCAAATGGGAAAAGTTTTTTGGCCTCCAGAATACAACAGGCCTTTCAAGTGTCCACTGGATACCCGGGTTAGACAAGTGTTGAGTTGCTTGTCACAAGGAAGAGACAGAGAAAGTCCTGGTCTATTTCCCCTATACCAGCAGTGAGAGGGAGGCAGAAGCCATTTTTCTTTGTTTTGGGCCCTTTGCCTCGAGAATAGTTCCAGGTAAGTAAGCTCCTCGGCAGCAGGAACAGGAAGATCCAGTCCCTCCCTAGCAAGGGAATCCGCCAGTTCGTTTCCGTGTATATCCACATGGGACGGGATCCACTGAAAGTGTATTTCATGCTGGTGGGAGATGATTTTTACTTTCTGAAGGATAGAAAAGCTGGTTTTATCTCCAATATGGGTCCAGTTTTTATGGTGTTGAATAAGGCTATCAGATAGTATCCAGATACCTCCATAGTTGCCCGCACTCATTATAATCTCAAGTCCCATATTGATTGCTAATAATTCGCTTCGGAAAACCGAGCAGTAGTCGGGGTTTCGTTGTTTTATCGAGTATTCATCAGTAGGTGTTTTAATAAAAACTCCACTTCCTGCCTTTTCGTCCATTCAACTACCATCTGAGTAGATAGTAATATCATTTGGAGGGATTTTGGCAATAATCTCCAGGGCCAATTGTTTAAGAAAAACGGGTAAACAATCTTTCTTATTTTGAGTAGTTTCAAGGCCTTCATGGAAATGAACATTGGAAAATTCTACACAAGGATTTAGATTACTATGCAGAAAATGCGGTTCAACATTCTCTGCGATTAGTTGTTGAGATTTAATTTGACTGAATGGACTATTTTTCTTGAGTCTCTGGTTTTTCAAGTCCAATTTTTTAAATAACCGGCAGTTTTATTATCTTGGTTTAGGCTGTAAAGTCTATTGAAGTGTTTGACTAATCCTGCCAATCTTCTGTCAATAAGAGGCTGCAAATCCGCCTCATAAAGTACAATCTCTGATGGACAGCTTCGATTCATTCCGGTAATAATTAGAGCGGCGCTTAGCTGAACTCCCTCCTGTTTTTTCAAGTTTGTCTTTGAGGCACAGCAGTAAATAGGAAAGCCATAATCAAGAATGGGTCAGAACGAAATATTTTAATCACCGTTATCATAATAATTTTACAGGACCCGAGGTCTAAAATTTGTGAGACCCTCCCTTAACGCTGATATATTTATGAATAATTGTCATTTTAACATATTTATTATAGAAATGTTAGTTTATGGACTCCCAAAATGTTCGTGTCTCATTACATGGACTATATAAGACATTTAAGAAAATCGTATTTGTATATATCTAGAACATTTTTTTGAACGACAATTATGACCGAAATACAAAGCAAACGACGAAAATACTTCAAACGACGAATAATTGTGAAATGTTTCAAACGACGGAAATACAAAACATTTAGTAAAGGTTAGGACAACCCGTGCACTAACCACTGGCCTGTCCCAAGCCTGTGGAAACCCCAGGCCGTCCGGCTCATCCAGAGGACTTGAGCAACTATTTGGACGACCGGGAAGGTGTCCCAAGCCTGTGTAAATGCCTTGTATTTCCGAATATTTTTTTCGCTGCTGCCTTAATAAATTCAGAGGACCCAAGGTTTAAAATTTGTGTGACCTCCCTTAATGTTTATAAATTTATCCACAATTTTTATTTTAACAGAATTATTATAGAAATGTTAGTTTAGGGGCGCTAAAATTTTCATGTATTATTATATGGATTAAATAAAACATCTAAGAAAATCGGCTTTGTATATATCTAGAACATTTTTCTAAACGAAGATTATATTTCATATTTTTATAGTACAAAAAAATTTGATCAGAGTTAAATAAAATTATATCCTTCATATTTCGCCGAAAAAGACACATGGAG
The DNA here is from genome assembly GCA_951213105.1 of Amaurobius ferox. NCBI lineage: Eukaryota > Metazoa > Arthropoda > Arachnida > Araneae > Amaurobiidae > Amaurobius > Amaurobius ferox. The sequence goes on from OX578145.1 coordinate 26,266,689, forward strand.
TACTGATTTAAAAGATATAACGCAAAATAACATTTATTTAGTTTTGTTTCATGTCAGTTTAAAATATTTCACAATTATTTATAAGCTGCCGTGGAATTTCTAATGTGGTTAAATACTTACTATAATTATTTTGAAGCGAAGACAATTTACGAAATTCAAAATCAAGCTTTAATTTTAAATTTACAGAAACCGACTAAAGGGAATGAGGCGTTATCAAAGCTAAGATCGCGCTACCATTGTAATATCAGCACCTGCTGGCCAGTTTGATACCAGCATCTGTGGGCCAGTTCCGTTTCCTTGAACGCTCTTTAGCAGGAATAGCTGATACTTACAATCTCCGCTGTCCACAGGTGCTAGTATCAACAATAAGAGCAGTACTGAAAAAAAGCAATATCTTTTAAATCTTACATAATAAAATAATATTTATGTCTATCTGTCTGCCCGTGTCTGTGTGTGTGTCTGTAACGGCTGTGGCAAAAAACCGAAGCTTCGGACAGCGACGAATTTCAAAAGTTATGAATATGTAAAATCAGAAATCCGCTAAAATTACTTCTTCAAAATTATATTTATTTCATCATACGTTTCCGAATGCAAAATGTACGAATGTATGTGTTTTGGTAAAACGCAGGTATTTTGTCGAGACGGGAAAACAGCTGTTTCGAAACGAAGTTGATTTTATTTATCGACTTTCGAACTTTGTGAATTTAAAATATTTAGTCTGATATTTAATATTGTATTTTTTATTCTTGAGTATTGGGTTAAATGAGAAAAATTTAATAAAAACTCGCTGAGATGGGTTTAATTTTCTTTCAATTTTGCGGTTTTTCATGCATTACAGGATTTTGTTCATACTATAACTATCGTGAATGCAGTTCATTCTTTCATTAAATATATATCTTTTATATGAGGTTTGATTAAACAAATATAGAGATTCCCTTTTCATATCACTTATAAATACTTTTTGTTTATCGAATTTATTGGTAGTTAGTTTAGCGTAGTCAGCATTCAGAATATATATTCAAAAAGTGTATCACTTCTCAAAATAATAAATTGAGTGTGTTACGAATAACAAATAATGATCATATCATCTTCTATTGTACAATGTACAGTAGTTGAAACAAATTTCCACTGCTACAGAAATCGGAATAATATATATTATATCTTTAGAAGACATGCGAGTAGAATTTATTCAGCTTATAAAAGACAAACGCTGTTATTATTAAAAACAGGGTGATTCCAAATGATATAATATAAAATATGCAATTCAAGTATTTATCATTTTATGAAAGCACACTAGAGCGACATACGTTTTGGCATTCAAATAAAGTTTCACAAAATATATATGTTAGTTCTCTTTCTTGTATTTTACTACAACAAATGAAAAGGAGACTTAAAATTTTGGACATGACTTTTTGTTCTTGTTTGAGAAATAGTATTCAGAATAATGGCATTTAATATAAAATACCTCAATCTAAATGGGTTCATTGTGGTAAAAAAATTGTCATACTAATATGTTCATGAAATGTTTTTCCATGAAGCATCTATTTTTCAAGATCTGCTATAGACACTTGTTCGACAAATAGCTGATTTGTATTCAGCATTAAATTCTGGATGAGAAGACACGACAGGGATTTCCAATACATAAAATCACTCAATCTAAATGAGATAATATAAAATCACTCAATCTAAATGGGTGCATTGTGGAAAACATTTGTCATACTAATATGTTTATGAAATATTTTTCATTGAAGCATCTTTTTTTCAGGATGTGTTGCAAACACTAGTTCGACTGATAACTGATTTGGATTCAGCATTAAATTAAATTCGAGATGAGAAGACAGGGGGTGGGTTACCGATACGTAAAATCACGCAATCTAAATGGGTGCATTGCGGCATATAAGTTTCATACTAATATGTTAATGAAATGTTTTTCCTTGAAGCATTTATTTTTGCTACAGACACTAGTTCGGCTAATAACTGATTGGGTTCAGCATTAAATTCTGGATGAGAAGAGGTTCGAAGGAACTTCCACTACGTAAAATCACTCAATTTAAATGCGCATAATGTAAAATCACTCAATCTAAATAGGCACATTGTGGCAAAAATTTGTCCTACCAATACGTTTATGAAATGTGTTTCTTTGAAGCATATATTTTTCAGGATTTGCTATAGACACTAGTTCGGCTTATAACTGATTTGTATTCAGCATTAAATTCCCGTTGAAAAGACAGGGGAGGGGTTTCAACTACGTAAAATCACTCAATCTATATGGGAAACTATAAAGTCTCTCAATCTATATGGGAAACTATAAAGTCTCTCAATCTAAATGGGTGCATTGTGTGCCATAATTTGTCATACTAATATGTTTATGAAATGTTTTTCATTGAGGAATCTATTTTTCAGGATTTGCTACAGTCCGGCTGATAACTGATTTGGATTCAGCATCAAATTCTGGATGAGAAGAGATTCGGAGAGGTTTCCACTACTTACAATCACTCAATCTGAATGGTATAATATGAAATCACTCAATGTGAATTGGATAATATAAAATCACTCAATTTGCATGTTATAATATAAAATTACTCAATCTAAATTGGTACATTATGGCAAAAATTTGTCATACTAATATGTTTATGAAGTATTTTTCTTTGGAGCATCTATTTTTCAGGATTTGCTACAGACACTGATAACTGATTTGGATTCAGCAGTAAATTCTGGATGAGAAGAGATTCGAAGGAGTTTCAATTACGCAAAATCACCCAATCTGAATGGGATAATATAAAATCACTCAATGTGAATTGGATAATATAAAATCACTCAATTTGCATGTTATAATATAAAATTACTCAATCGAAATGGGTACATTGTGGCAGAAATTTGTCATACTAATATGTTTATCAAATATTTTTCCTTCAAGCATCTATATTTCAGGATTTGCTATAGACACTAGTTCGGCTGATAACTGATTTGGATTCAGTATTAAATTCTGGATTAGATGACAGGGAACTGGTTTCCACTACGTATTTATTTGTCTGGTTCCCTTTCTATCTGGTTCAAAAATTTTCGTTTTTTTTTAAACATCTATTTCTAAAGATTAGCTATATATAAAGCAATAATGATAGCTGATATGTGGTTTCTATATGAAAGCATGTCATGGAAATATCAAAATCCAAATAAATCGACTTAGTGTCGTAGAATTACTTATTACAATTCAATCTAGCTATCTATTCCTTCAATAATGTATCTAAACATAAAATGCACTTTTAACGATAGAAGTATTCTTTTATAAATTATCGTGTCCACATCTCGCTGATGCACACACATACACACATATTTGCAAAAGTATTATAAATAGATTTAGGAGATTTTAGAATACGATTTTCTGTAAAAATTACAAATAAGAAAATTTTAAGAAAACAATACTTAATATATACAAATATTATGGGAAAGTAACAAAAATCGATAAATTTCAACATTTAATTTGTTAAAACTCCAGATTTTTCCTACATTTTTCCGTTTCCACCAAATCAGTCTATACGAAGTTTATAAGAATTCGGAGGACGTTTCTTACATAAATTAAAATTAATTAAGGTGTAGAGAGATTGATCCTAATAAAAGTTATTTTCTTCAAACGTTCCTTGATCCTAAAATAATCTAACATAGACGTCATTACATGTCAGTGAAAATTCCTAATTTTAAATTCTTATTTTTTAAAAATTTCTGTTTTAAAATGTTTATTTCTTAAAAATTTTTATTTTCAATCTCATTTTATTTTCCGATTGGTACTAGCTCATTGACGCAGGTGAATCTTGTTTTCTTTTCCTCTGCTTTATATCCAATCCATCATCGTTGGTGGCAAGCTTGATCTCAATGTCGAATATCCTGGAAAGCAACTTGGACATGTCCAAGAATACTTCGGTATTAAGAACTGCACTGCTATCCGCAATTCCGATTGAATCAGTTTTTGCATACTCAAGCTCTGTTTCAATAACTATCGGTTCAACTTAAAACCATAGTTTACGCCCTTAAATGTCTATATTTAAACTGGTAAGAATGATGCAAGATGATGATATCACCCCTTTAAAATTTCGGATGTTGAAAATTTTAGGAGAAAATTATTTTTTTCTTCAGTATTATGAGAAAGTGGCAAAAGAAAAGCTATGTTTTACTGCTGAAGAACGTCTTATATATAATGGTGTACCATGTTACTATAATGAGTTATATTTAAGTTTAAAAATCTAACTACGACAATCATTCAATCGATTAACATAAGAATCTTTTATTATGACTGTTTTGCTATGGAATATTTCTGAATTTTGTCCCTCGATAATTTGAATGTATAAGAAGTTCAAATATAAGGAAAAAAATCACAGCTTCACAGCTTTAGAATGAGATTCAGTAAGGAGGGGAAAATTTTATGGAAATATACAAATATATTGGTTTATTATTCAGAACATGGGGGATTTTAAAAATACTTCTGGAACAATATCAATAACTTTAGACTCTACTTTAATACAGGAGAATGCTGATAGATTTTCCAGAGTTTGTTCTAAGTCATTGAGCGAAAAACAAATATTTGTATCGCGAAAATGTAACATTCTTACACATCCGATGTAACAACTTTTAAATTAATGTTAGATAAGTAAGGAAAATCCGCAGGGTGAAAAAATATTTTTCGTAGAGTAACTGCATTGTTAAGATTAAAAAATGAATGGATGTTATCACAGATATTTTGACGCTTACCACATTTTAATTGCCTTGCATATATCACCTGTTTGATAAATGAAATATTTAGTTTGCCAATTTCGCTCTGATTCCTATAAATATTTGCATTTTTTTAAGAAAAGTGTGGCGCAGTATACATAAACAATTGGTAAAGTACAATGCAAAGCGAATTCCTAACTTTAACATAAACATTTATTTTAATTACTTAAACAATGGCCGAATACCGCAAATCGTGAAACATTAAAATATTAAACACATTGCGTTGTGGGCCGCTATCAAAACCCACCATATTAATCTTTAGTGCGAGTTCCTGGAATAGAAAACACACCATGGTACCATAATTAAGCATGAAGGAAGCGCTGATTATAGGAACGAGAGAACGCACGTGGGGTGTTTTACATCCCAACTAATTATATGATGTCATTTCAATAGAAACGTTTCAAAAATATCAGATATTGTTAATTAAATAAGGAGAAACATGTATCACGTCAATGATAAAAATTTAATTAAAAAGAAAATGTATTCAAATGATACTTACATATCATTGTGTGCAAGAAATGCAGGTGTTGAAAGAATGTTCTTGGCAGGCACTTTTGTCTCATTATTTGCATGTTGTTTTGGTCTTTCTATCTTTACATATTTCTGCGGTATTATGCACATCTAGAGTAAGAGCTCTTTTATTTCTTGGCAGGGGATTCTTCGGGTCAGAATACATTTTTTCATTTTTCTTTTAAGCTTACTGGAAGCATCGGCAGTTCAATTCTATCTTTTGAGAAAGGGGCTAGAAGTCCAAGCGCAAGATTTTTTAAAAAATGAATTCGTCTTCGAAATTCCAGAGGTGGGGTTTTCGTAGACAGAAGTAAAATCCTGAAATTTATACCACAAACATTTAAAATTGAAAATAAAAATATAACCATAGGCCATCTATTAGCAACTCTAGCTGTTCTATCTTATCGCCGCGGCCATCTTGTCTACTACGTCCACAGCTCCTTTAGCCATATTGTAGAAACTTATTATTTCTTGTCTTTTCGCATCGCCTGTTTCTATATCTATATTATTATCATTGTGCATCCTTGAAAGAAGAACGACGTTTTATTTTTATTTGGGACAGACCAAACGAGTGTATTGTCTTTTTGGAATCCAAAGAACCTCGAACGCACGTCCTGGTTTTTTTCTTTTTCTTTGCTATTTTTTTTCAAAAGATACTTTGATAATCCATACGAAGTATACCAATTATCCGTAGTCTAATTTCTACCAGAATTATACAATGGCTTTAATAGACGCAGTACAACTAACGCGAGAATGCGCGCGGAGTGTGTAACACCCCAACCCCTGATTTTACAAGGAACAATTCGTGGAATTTTCTGTTTGTCATCCTTTCTCAAAAGAATGTAACCTGGAAGAAAACTAGAAGGAGTTTGACCAGTTTCAGAAGTTAGAATCCATGAGTTTTTTCACAAATTGTAACTCTTGGGGAGCCAGACACCCGGCGCGCGTCCTCGTGGGTTAATTGCACCATTTTAATTTTAAAATAAAATCATTTATTAACAACATAGATTACTTATTAAATTAATTACAACAATTATTCATATTAATTGCGGCGGAGAGAGCAAATGTGAGACCAGTTAATTAAAAATGCCTATAATGCATTGATGACATTCAACGACTATTGATATGAACACATACCTTCAAATCTGCCTTTGGACTTTTTCACCAGCTCCTACTGAATGTCGATCATATTTGTACTGGAACCAATTCGCCGTATAGGAAAAATGTTTCTTGTGTTTTTAGGTATATCCCTGTATTAGGTGCATCCCTTGTAAAAATATGATTTCGCTTACAAGGAGGCAAAGCACAGTAGATAATTTTACACATCCGTAACAACATTTAAATGTTGCAGAGCCTATAATAAGAGCCCCATCGACAATAAGAGCTTGCAATAAAAGCGCCCCAGTAGCTCAACGGTTGAGCTTCGTCTGGCCATTTTGAAGGTAAAGTGTCTGATTCTCGTTTCGAGCAGCAAGATTCCTTACAAAATGTTATTAAATGTGTGTATTTCTTAAAAACTAGTCCTTTCGTCCGCACAAAGCGTAGGTGACTAGAGACATTTACAGAATTTTCTTTTCAACGAGGGAAATAAATGTAAATCAGTAAAAGAAACAAATTTGCTATGCTTCTTAGCACTCCGATCCCCATTTAAGTAAATCTACACCATAAATCCACAAAACCATTCAATTTATCTTGATAGAAACGCAGAGATCTCCTCGGAGAATTTGTAAATCCCTTTCTTTCTTGAATTTACTTTGGAATGTAAGCACATAAATTTAAATAAAATGGACACAGGGATTAAAATCGACTTCATGGCACATTTATCTGCATGGAATTTCCGCTTTCGTAAAAAATATATTTCGCGGATTTATTTTTTTGTCGGTTTCAGAAGAACACATGGAACTTAAAAAAATATAAGCAAAATTGAAATATGTCAAAACAAAGCTTCATTGACTTCGTGGGGGCGAAAAACGTATAAAGTTCAGGTGTGCCTTATTAAAAATCTCACTAAATGTTAGATATTCTTCAGCAATTGAAAATATGAATTGATATGAGTTTAAAGTACATATAATGATTTAACCTGCCTTGCGTTCCCATTTAATAAATATACCATTTCATTGTTTTCTTATTAGGAGCCTAATATATGTATATTGTTCTTGTTGAGATATATAAAGCGAATTTTGTGAACCAAGATGCAATTTGAGCGTCATTACCAGATTAGCCATTTCATGTCTAGATTTTGCCGATTTTGGAACATTTTTCACATCGGCTACATCCAGCTGTAAAGTGGCTAAGTTTTGCTAATTAAGGCTATCTATTGAAGTCAGAAATGTGACCATTTTACTTGAATTTTAGTTATTTGGTTCATTTAAGTGTTGGCGTCTGTCTCTAAGTTTGGAATTGTTTTTAATAATTATTTGCATAAGTTAAATAGATAAAATGTTTGAACCTACTAAACCCTCTGTATTAAAGAAAAAAATAAATATATAAGATAAAATATTTATGGACGACCAAAGCAAAGTTCATTTTCCATTCGTAAGAGAATTGTGCGATCAATTTTACTCGAAAACTGCAATAGGTAAGAAGATGAAACTTTGCACATCTACGTAAAATTGCACACGTATGTGCAGAATCACAATTTCAAGAATTAATATGACCTGTAACATGTTTAAATGTCCATTGTAAAGCGCTCATGCTCACTACGCTCGTAGAAGTAACAAGTAAACAACAACTTTTAGACAACTAATCAAACCTTGTGCATATTAAATACGTTCTATGGCTATACGTATTATTTTCATTTAGTCATTTTCTCAGTATAATAATGTGTTTAATTTAATAATTAAATTCTGAAAATGTATATTCTGAAAAAGTTTCTGTATTAGGATTATCAAATACTGAAATTAATATTTTGTACTTCCAATTTCATAATTATATTTTAAAATAAATTTTAATTTTAAATCTTTCACAGCTCGCACACGCTATATGTGCAAAATCATTTAAAGCCCGGGATTTTGCTCGTTTAATTCCCAAGAAAAGCATTTATATATTTCCTATAAAACTCCCTATATATATAATTCCCTATATTTGCTATTAATATTTGTGTACTAAAAAGTGTATTTTATTCATTTTTGAAATTTCATTATTTTATTAGGAACATATTATGTTCAAGTATAATGTCTAACATGTTACCCATCCTTCTGACCGTTTCTTCAACTTGTTTCACAGTATGGTTTATAATTGTTAAAACATTGGTTTTCATTGACACTTTACAACATAGTTGAAAAGTGTTTATCACTTTGTTCATTGTGTCTGTCTGTCTGTCTGTCTGTCCGTTAGCACGATAACAGCTGTAAAAATTACTTTATCAAAATGAAATTTTGGTATATATTTCAGACATGCTGTGGGACCTATGGGACTATAAATAATTAATATCACCCAATTAGTTTTGGATTGAACCCGGGTTGAAAAAATGAAATACATTGAACCCTATGGGACCTAACTTTTCAAACATTTTTTAAGCAAATTTAAGATTCACAGATTGCTTCGAAAGTTTGAAGAAATATTCAAATTATCCCATAAAATGTATAATAAAAATTTCAGTAAAATATGTTAGGTAGTTTTTGAAATAAAAAGTATTTAATATAGGGAGAAAAACAAATTTCAATTAAATTCTGACCTTTGCTATAGTCTCCAGAAAGGAAAAAGAGATGTATTTTATAATAAATATATTTACAAGAATTTAATTATTTTATATATAAGCGAAGTTTTGCATTTAAAAATAAATATGGTAGATAATAATTTTTCAATTTTTTTAAAATTTTTTATAACTCTTCATACTTGAGGGCCGTCTGTGTGTCTGTCATTTTATACTTATTTGATGGCATTTTTAATGCACTTTCCTACGTCCTAGAGTGTTGAAATTTGGTAAACAGCTTAAATTTGTAGAACATTTTATTCTACAAAAATTTGGTGGATCCTCAAATATAGATCCTACATTTTTGTTTTCAAAATGGTCTAGAAATAATCCCCGTCCACTTCTATGCATCACCGTTGTAAGATTGTTAAAAATTTGATGTAGGCAGCACATGACATTCCCTGCAGACTCATATCCACGTTCTCTTTATTTCTTCAATAATAATTTGAATTTATCTGCACAAAATAACACCCATACGTATTTTAAATGACACTGAATTTGCACGTTAAACTTACATTTGGTTCTCATTTGATAGTTGGACTTATTGACAAAGGTGGCGTAGCGAAAACGCGAAAAACTAAAATATTTCAAGAACAGTCTTATTCTTTTTGTTGTCAAAAATCACGTATAAAATAAGCATTTAATTGATAGAATTGAGCACACATTGTCTTTTATTTTTACATTTAACGATTTTTGCGGGCCATTTCGCAAAAACAGCCCGTTTCTTTTTCCCGAATCGTACCAGAATAACCTACAAGTGGTTCATATATCAAATTTTGTTACATTTGGTCCATTAGTTTTTAGCTAGAGTGGATAAAAGCAATTTTTGCCATTTTTTTATACAATATCCCCACAGATACACAGAAACACAGACAGATACACCCTTACACACCCAGACATCTCCCTGAAAATAGTTTTATCGTGTTCTAGAAGTCCCAAAACATGTAGATCCTTCGAAAATTCGAGTTTCGATCTTCGGCACAATTCTAATACTTTGCATACATGCACACATACACACATATATTTTCTACGAGTCGGACGGTCTGGGTCTTCAACACATATATTTTCTGTGTATTTGTGTATTATCTGTGTATCTAAATTCCGTGCCTACGCAATTACAATAGTTGTTATTTTAACTGATCCCTAAACTTTTATTATTTCTTCAACGAAGCCTAATTTTAACTTATGCAGAATGCAAATATCTCAAGCGATTGTAAGGTGAGTTATATAACAATTGCTGAATTTTTTTCACGCAAAATTATTTAGCTCTGGAGTCTAGAATACAAGTTATATGAATGAAATATTCATTGATTTGCATAGAGAATCAGACGATTTATTGTTCGATGAAGTGTTAAATATTTAAGTATAATAAATTACTGCAGTACTGTGATAGTGTAAAAGCTATCACCACTGAATGTATCATATTTTAGAGATTTTTAAATGAAATTACATTTCAGTTGGAAAGTGTTTCATAATCGATGCTTATGCATGATTGATCTTTCTTGTTTTATATTGTAGTGACCAGGCTGGTCTTTGAAGGTGGCTAATCCATGGATATGAAAATGTGAAGGTGAAACGTTTTGACTCTAGACAGATGATTTCCAGTTTGCAGAAATCCAACTATAATGTCTGTGTTGTGATTCAAGAAAGTCATATTTAGATGATTTCTTTTGTCGTAACATTTTATATGCAAATTACCTGATTTACCTAACTCTCTTATATAAAGAGCACGGAATTCTTTACTATATTTTCTACTTCTTCCTAGTTTCTATTTTTTCCAGTTTCTTGTTCTTTCTAGTTTCTAATTTTTTCCAGTTCCTAGTTAACTTTAGAGTTCTGTTTTTTTTGGGCGCCATTGTGAATACATCTTATCCAAACCGTCATTTGACCCAATCGATTTCACGTTGACCTGTCAACATGCTATCAATGACATTTTATATTGGATTAGTTTCTATTTATGTGACAGCATTTAGAAATATTTATATATGGCAAATAGGAAATCCCCCCAAGTTTTATTCGCCCCCCTCCCGGTGAAAAAGTTCTGAAAGACTGCCTATAAGAAGTTTATCATTCTCAGCAGTTGGAGAATTCGATTCTTAGCGTCACCCAAATCTATTTTTCTCTCTACACGGACTATGAACAAGATACTTCTGCAGGCCTAAAAGGCATTCATAGAGGTGATGGGTCAGAGGAAGGAGGGTACAGTCCTTGTGATTGTTACTCCCTTTTGGTATCGGTCTAAATTTAGGGGAATTTTCCATGTTGTTGAAAAGTTAACTTCCATCGTCGAGTAGGGCGGATGGATAAGAGAGAGAACTATTATTAATCTCCCAAATTAAAAAAAAATATTTGTACATTTTATTCAGAAATGAAAACGTACAAAATAAAACAATATTTATTTTAAAAATTCTTCAAATATCGAGAGATGAATTATTTATTGGATCTCGGAGGAACTGTTTTCTTTTACCCCTATACCAATAATTCCGGCTGGGTACCCTGTTTTACCAATATTCTCTCCTTGGCGCTTCAGTAATACAAAGAAAACTTTTCTTAAATTCAAAAGTTTAAAACAAACAGTACACGGGAAAATTTCACTTTCAAATCTTCATCTTTGACCTCACGATGTTTTAAGATTTTTATGGAGGTACTAAAATCTTTTCTCGTAGGAATGAAAATGTTTTGTCAGGAAACATGAAAATAAATATTTTATGTGTAGTAAAGATTTAGAAATGTTAGAAGCAGAAAAATAAAGTATATGAACAGAAGGATTTCTAAACATATTTTAAGGCTGTAAAAAATCAGGATTTCCTTTTAGTTTTTATTTTTCTTTAAAGGATTTGAATGAATTATCTGGAGAGATGCTTTACATTCTTTCTTTAGAATTTTTATGAAAATAATAAGTATATGATTCTATAATATTCAATTATTTCTTTGTATGATTTTCAAATTATAATAAATATATATAATTTATTCATTTGTTTCACAAAAACAATTACTCCATTTAACAATTTATTATATGTTCTGGTGTTTAAAAATATCTTTACATGCGTAAGAACGCTGATTTTTTAAAAACTGTTCAATATAATTTAATGTATGTTTTGGGGAGTGATACACTGCATCATAATACATGAATATAAATTGAAAAATCAAATATGGGGGTCATATGATACAAAACTAAATATTAAATTTGCAACTACCATCAATCTCTGTCCAGTCCTTTACAGTCGACAGCTCACCACCTCAAAGATTATTTCCAAATGATACTATAAATATTTATTTTGAGTCGACAAAAATCAAAATAAAATACTGAAATGCAGAAATTCTCAGAGAAACTCTTTTTATAAATTCATTTTATAAATTTAGCACTTGAATATAATTGGCACCAATATATTCTCACGCTTTCAGTATTCTAACGAATATTTCATTATTCTAACGAATCAATAAATTTCGAAATACCAAAAGACTAATTAGATATAAAAAGTTCAATAAGTTAACTTATCCTAATTTAAATAAACCAAAATATTTTCTCGGTTATTGCTATAAAGCTAAATTAAAAAAAAATAAAATGTAATCACTATGTATGTATATGTCCGTCTGTCCGTGCCTGTTTGTGTGTGTGTGTGCGTGTGTGTGTGTGTGTGTGTGTGTCTAGCTGTCGGCAGATAAATAGAAAGTGCAAGCCTGGAACAGCCACTGAACAAACGTATAATTTCAGGCTCCTATTAACCAACAGAATTAACTATTAATCAAAACATATTGAAATGATACATTAGAGAGATGATGGACACCGGAGAGTTAATTCTTATTTGCATGGTGCTTCAAATTGTCTTAAAAACAAAGCTAGTTTTTTATCTCCATCCACTTCAATTATTTTATGATTATATGGTTCAAAATTTGCTGTAAATGGGACAACTATTACCTAGTCAAGTTATTGAAATAAGTGCTATACAGTGTAACTAATATGTAACTAATAAACAGTGCGAAGCACCTGTTTTACAACACGTTTGGGCATATAGTGTACCTATTTGAACCAAAATAAAACTTTTTGAACTTTGGAAAAATCAGTTTTTTATTTTACGTATATCGCAAGAAAATACACAAACTTTGTGTATACGTTCTTCGATATAGTACGCTCACTTTTAATACTGGCTAAAGCTTACACAAAATAATAATAGAAAATAGAAGTGGACTTCAAACTAACAATAAAATGTATGTTTAAAGTTTCAAAACTCATAAATAAATACATGTCACCATCTTCTGTATTAGTACAAGATTTGTGAACACAATTGCGACAGCTATAGTTTTGAATTCAAGAATCAGAACCAATCACAAAAGGTGTCTGTTGTAACCTCGTTGCCATAATGTTATGAAAACGACGTTCTTCAGGCTATAACTCTATCTACATGTGTAACTATATGATTTAATTTTAGCTGGCTAAATAAAAACACAACTTTTTACTTATTGCTTGTTTCTCTGCAGAAGAATTATTGAAGGGTCATGCAAAACATAATGTAAATATCGCAACATTTTTGTTATGCGTATCTGAATATTTGCAAACAACAAATGGCTATATCTCACTGCTGTGAACCTGTTACTGGTATACAACCACTCATTATAGGTTAATACGCAAGCTTACTCATATTGCCTATTTTGAATGAGAAACATTTGGTGTGTGTTTTGTGTAACGATGATACATGCACAGAAATGTGTCAGTATATATATTTTATTTATTTTATTTTTTATTATTTTTGGGTGAAAATTGTGTGAGAGTAATTGAATGCAGTCTATTTCGTCCAAATATTTTCACTAAGTTATCTGCAATCAAACGTTTGGATATAATATGTGTGAAATGCTGGAATAAACAAATAACACTAGCAGTTATTTCCAAATCTATAGAATTTGACAAGTTTACAGGAATTTATAAAATCACAAAGTCGGTGATACAGCGCTAAATGAGTCACCAAGATTATCGGAATTTTCGCCAAGTTTGCGAGACCCAGACTTTTAAATAACAACTAATAGCTTCCTGAGTACTCGAAGCAATTAAATGCTACTTCCGTTATACACTTCCGTTTTAACCCCATCATATTTTTTAAAGATTTACACCTTAACCTGCTACAACAACAGATACTTTATAGCAACATCAAATGCTTTACATCAACAACACTAATAAGTCCCTTCACGTTCTGGCTTAGAAAATGTATTTTTTCCTAGACAACGATTCCATTTTCTTGAAGAAAATTATCTCTTTGCCTAGCTAATAAACTCCGCCACGTTTATATAAATCGTCGCCAGAAAATAAATGAGTAATTTTCTTACTCTACAAAACTTTTATATTTGGTATCAATATTTCTATTTCATGCCGCTAACAATAAGCTTTATCCCCCCCCCCCTTCTCTTCCCAATCGATAATATAAGTTATTGTATTTGCATTCATATCTGTACTTGTTAGAAAATAAAGAGAATGCTATCAAAATTGTCTTTGTATTCTCTTGATGTCTGTTCTCCTGGGGAAATATATTGATATCATCTTTCAAAGTCTTAAAAATTTAATTGGGAAACGATGGAAATGTATGAGGCAGGCTATGAAAAAACATCTAGTGGTGCTCAAAGAATTGTCACTTCAGTTAAAATATGAAAGAGAAAAAAAATATGTTATTGAAGAAAGTTTAAAGGATATTTTTAAATTTTCACATATTTTATTGAAACAAATATACATTAGACTTCTCAAAATAACGATAAAGTTACTTACAATCATAGTTTGATTTTTTAAAAGTAAGGCATTGTGGCAATAGTTAAAAGTGAAAAATATTCAAATGTATTTTGTTTTATTTTTAGTTGTTTTCTTAATTTTGTTCACAATGCATTGTAATTGAAACATCCCTTTAACGTACAGTTCAATGAAGGATGAATATCTATATATTAAAGTAGCAGAAATTCTTGACGTTGTTTGTTTGCCATGAAAACAATTGTAAATATGAAATATTCAGATTACATTTTATTTTATGGGTGGTTATTTTCTTAACTTTATTCAAAATGCATTATAATTAAAACAAACCATTACGATATAGTCCAATAAAGGATTAATATAAATATAAAAGTAACAGAAATTATCGCCGCTGTCCAACATTACCGAAATTAAACTGATACAGTACAAAATAAAAAAAAATTATTCAGCCAAAATTGTTTAGTCATTGTTATAAATTAATGTTAAGAAATCAATTGGAAAATAATGTAAATCCTTTGATTAGTTGAGTTATAAGATATGAGGTCTATCTCTATATATTATTGAATCATGAATTCTTTTGCACTATCAAACATTTTACTGGTTCTGTTAAGTACAATTATCAACGAACCGGCAAAACTAAATTTCAGTGATTTTATGGGACATGTATGATAACATTTTCTCTTCGGTTGTAAGAAGAGTGGTGAATCAAGAATTCATTGATGGGTGTGTGACGACAATAATGTCGATTGCGGCAACTACGAGTTCGTACGTTATTAGCTACTAAGGTGTAACAAAGATTCTCCTGCGACAAGTACGGTATCGGCGAGCGAATGTGGTGCTCGAGACGCCATACCGAAAGTCGGTACCTTTAGTTGGACATGATACTGGATTTCGGTATGGATGAAAATAGTTGAGATTTTTTGTGAGTGCGCGAAGTTCGCTGGTAGTAACACCAAGTTCAGTATAATATATTTTTAGTTCAATCGACTAATGAACTGGTGAAATAGTTTGTCTTTAAAATTTGCAGAATCTTTGATTAATCAGCTAGTAGCAATTTAGATCGGATTTTTCCTGCTTGCAAGTTGTTTTTTCTCTATTTTCATGTATTTTTAGTTCTGTATCTAGAGGTTCTGTTTAGTTCTGCTAATAAATTAGTTGGATTTTAAATTGTAGTGTCTATGTGATCTTTCCTTGGCCGGTGTGATGTGAGATACTGAAATACGTTTTTCAAAAGAAACAAAAAGAAACGTTTTTCAAATCTGTGTTCTCTCGTTGCCATATTGGATATGCAGTTTTACGTTATATATAACACATTACGAAATGGCCAATAAAACATAACGGACTCGATTATTTTTTTCTTAGTCGATTGACACAGATTTAATAATCGAAACGGATAATGCTCAGCGACGAATTTATCGATTTTATTAGAATGTTGCTCAATTGCAGACAAATTACCAAATTAATGAAAATATTGCCAGATTAATGAAGGCGACACTGACTTATAGATAATAACGCAAAATTAATAAAACTTAAATTAAAACATATGAAATATTTTGATTTAGAATTTTATGAATGTATTGGGTTAACATATCAGGTGCGCTTCTATAGCGTCTGCTTGTCTGTGCAATACGTGGCGACACATTTTAACAAATTTTGGCGGCTATACGGGGCGAAGATTTTAACAAATTTTGTCGAATTTGCCAAAAATTAGGCGACTTTCTTAAAATGTCACGAAATTGACGAAAATATTGTTAAATTGATAAAACTGATGTTGCATTAATGAAACTAACGTGAGTTGATCTACACCTCAACCGAATTTCTTGGATAACCGAGGCTTCAATTTTCAGCTGCAGACGACACAGATAGATATACTTACACAGACATCTACTTTTATTATACGTAAGATATATGCTATCCTCGATGGCTGAGAAATTACACATGTAATTTGATATGTGGATAATGTAAAAATCAGTACAAATGTATCTACACGAATCAGTTTGTAGTTATTGAATTAATTTTTGTGATACCTTGTTTCTGTTTTAATACCACTAATTAAAAAATTAAAAATATATGAAATTAAAATATGTAATTAAGACATTATATACAGAGTATTATAATGATTTCAAATATTATATTATAGTTTATTTGAATATAGAAATACATATATTTATTCATCAAATCAAATCTGAGCATTCTTCTATTGTCTGAGACTGTTATCTAGAAATATATTTAATATAACAGTTTTAAATTTCAAAATATCGTATTAAACAAATAGCGAAAGCGACAGCAAGTATATGTTTATAATATTCACCAGCATGTTTATAATATTCTTACAATCTTTCGAAACAGTGAAAATATTAATTTTACAAGAAAAATATATTATAACATGACGCAGTCTTATCCAATTAAATTTAAAATTATTCTTGACACCCACACAATGACGAGGTGGAAGTTCAAGTTTTTATACAAACAAACAGGAGTTAATGAAAATGCTTCTAAATTCTCACCTTTAAACTTTTTCTTCTTTTCTGGTTGAAATGTTGCTACACGAACTACTCTTAGTTAATTGAGTTAATATGCTTTATTAATTTTAATTCCGATATTTAACTCGTGATTAAAATAGTAAATATAGATTGCGTCATTCTGTTACATAGTAATTCAATAAAATGTAATACAGAAGTATGAAAATTCACACATAATGAAATACTTGAAAATGTTATTCGAATCGATATCTTTAATTAAATACACAGCCTTAAAAAGAACGCAATGTGTTAGTGAAATTAGGAACTCATATGATTTAAATGAGAAACTCATATGAATAAAAGGGGGAATAAATTACTTATAGAGGCGTCGAATATATACAGTGCGCAAAGAAAGTATAAGGACGACGTATAATTGAATGAAAATACACTTTATTTTCACTTTATCAAAATGAATTTTTGATATTTCAGACCTCTAATATGAAATTATACAATAACATTTATAACACATAAAACAACAAATATGAACCTTACAAAAGTTGACCTTTTAAAGATTATCAATTGAAAATATAAAAGATTATTTTAAAGATTATTATTTGAAAATATAGAAAAAAGTATAAGGACACGTTCTACATTACTTAATATTTCTCATAGTAATCAAGAAAACAACTTTTTTTTTCAATTACTTGAATAATCCGAGCGGTCATCGATACTGAAAATTATTTTAATGTGTCTATGGAAATGTTTTTCCAAGTTTGTTTGATGGCTAACACAAGATCCTATTTACACTGATATTGTGTGCCATTTTTATAAACTTCTCGGGTTAGAAGGCCTCATAAAGTTTCTATTGGATTGAGATCGGGACTCCTCGCCTGTCAATCCAGTAAATTTACTGAATTAGCTTCAAATCAGAGTTTTGCACTCTTAAAAACGTGTATGGAAACGATATCTTGTTGGAAAATATAGTCTCCTGAAGTAATTAGTGAGGCCTCAATTTTAGACAGAGAGAAATTCATTTCTTTTTAAATTCCTGTCTTCGATCCTTATGTTCCTTTTTTAAAAAGCAGACATGACATTAACTTTCCCTACCAAATACTCGGATCTTTATTCAAAACATTTTGAACTGTTCGTCTGGAACATGGTAAATCCAAATTTTTTCTAATTGCAGTTTATTTTTTCTCGCAAGCTCTTCTGACAACCATTCTTTTCCGTCGCTGAAGAAGAAGACGCAGTTAGAATTTCTGGTCTTCCAGTTCGTTTTTTGATCCTATGCATTCCAGGTTCTTTTAGAAAATTATAAACTACAGTTTTAGATCTTTCATTTTTTTTTTTAATTTCATGCCCACACAATCCACATACTTTAAAAGCAAGAATTTCCCTTTTTTCAAGTTCAGACAGATGAGTTCCCTCTGGCATCGTACAAAAATCGTGAAGAAATGAGGCAAGTGTGAATTTTGTTTAGAAACCCAGTCTTTGTATTTGAAATGGTCATTTTCTGTTTTCAAATATGCAAATTTTACTATAATTTT
This sequence comes from Amaurobius ferox, assembly GCA_951213105.1. Taxonomy (NCBI): domain Eukaryota; kingdom Metazoa; phylum Arthropoda; class Arachnida; order Araneae; family Amaurobiidae; genus Amaurobius; species Amaurobius ferox. The sequence goes on from OX578145.1 coordinate 26,285,394, forward strand.
AGATGAAAAAACAGTTGTCCTTATACTTTTTTCCAAGATCACATAGGTTTAAAAATTATAAAATGAATTTACACATATTTATTTTTGGAAAATTTAACTAATTTACTATTATAATACTAGCACTGTACATGTTCTTTGTGCAGAATATATAAGACATAGGAACATAAAATTCGCAGTTATGTGCAAATTACTATAGTATTCTAACTTACATTGTTATTCAAATCATTCTATTAAAATATGTAATTTAATTATCTTAAACAGAAGTATAAGAACATCTGTACTCGCTATACAAAAGCATTTTTATATGCCGATGTAAAGAACAAAATACTCTGGTCCCGTTTGTAAACAAATTTACAAACATATGAAATCGGAACAATATATGTCAAATTGAAAGTGTTAAGTGGTAAAAAATGAAATTCACATTCTATTTATATTCTGTTTCAATAATTCTTTAAACGCAATATATGAGTTTTAGAAATATTTGCCAACATAAAACGGTTGACTTAAAATATTAAAAATATCAATGACCCCCTTAATTTTTCAACCCAAAAGCCGCAAATGATTTAATTCAGCCAAAAATGTAATTCCTATAAAATTTATTTTTATATACATTTCTTAACTATTTAAATCGGAATAGATTTTACAAGAAAGATCAATCATGCATAAAGCATTGATTATGAAACACTGTCCAACTTCAATGCAATTTTATTTAAACATCTCTAAAATGCGATACATTCCTAAGAAATATTAAAAAAATTATCACTATATTACATTAATTTATTATATTTGAAAACTCAAAACGTCATAAAAGAATGAACGTCATTCAAATGACGGCATTGAAATATAAATTGCCTGGCTTAAACATCTCTAAAATGCGATGCAATCCTCGGTAATATTTTTTAAATTATCATAATTCTACAATAATTTATTATATATGAAAACTTCATCAAAAACGAATGAAATTTATTCAAATGCCGTCATCGAAATGTAACACGCCTGGCTCTCTCTATAGAAACAGCATTTCATTCATAAACATTTTCCATTCATTTCATTCATCACAATACTATAATAATTCATTTTATTTATAAACTTGAGACCATGGAGGTACAAGTAATTAAACTGTATGCTTAAAACTTCATCGAAAAAATCGTTCTTCTCTCTGTAAAATCAATGAATATTTCATTCATATCAACTATATTGCAGACTCCATGAGCTAAATAATATTGCGTTAAGGAAATGCAGCAATTCTTATATAACTCATTCTATATATTTTGCTGTTTACCTTTTCCATAAGTGAAAATTAGGCTTTGTTGTAGAAATAATCAAAATTAGATGATCATTTAAACTAAACTATATTGTAAATGCGTTGTTTCAATATGTAGATGCACAGAATTTAAGCAAAAATAGAGCGGTTTTAGGACGGATGCAACACTAAATACGAATTAAAAAGAACTTTAAAAAATCACGATTTTGAGACAAGATGGATGCCATATTTTATTCTGAAGAGGGTCACGCGATCTCTTCATATAATGGCCATGTGATCGTTTCATATAAAAGTGTAATTATTATTTTAATTTTTATTTAAAAAACTACTGAATATATTTTGCTGAATATTTTTATATATTTTATGGGATAATTTTAATATTTTCTTAAACTTTCGAAGCAGTTTGTGAATTTTAAATCCCCCTAAAACTGTTTGAAAAACTAGGTCCCATAGGGGTGAATGCATTTCATTTTTTCAACTCTTATTCAATCCAAAACTAATTGGGTGATATTCTTCATATATATTCCCATAGGTTCCATAGACCGTCTAAACAACATACTAAAATTTCATTTTGATAAAGTCATTTTTACGGCACTTATTGTGCTAACGAACATACAGACAGACAGACAGAAAGACAGAATGAACAAAGTCATAAACATTTTTCAACTTTGCTGTAAAGTGTTAATAAAATTGTCTGCTCTATTATCTCATTGGGTTTAATTCCGCGGCTTAGCAAATTGGCATAATTTAAAATAAATTTGTCAAAATATAGTCATAATAATGCTAATCCTATAGAAGGTTTAATTTTGGGATTTTTATTTCTACATAGACAACCGCTGGTCTTTGAAACTCGATACATGGACTATATTTTAAGTGGAGCAATTCCAAGCAACCCACACAATTTCTTGAAATTCGATTTAGCCGTTCACTCGTGATGATGAGATTAACAAGCACACTTACACATCCACAGATTTTCAATTTTATTTATACAGATAATATTATAATAATAATACTATTATAATAATGATTTTACCCACTATTTATTTGTCTATAGTAATAAAGTTTACTCAAACGTCATACACTCAGTAATGAAGTTTATTCAAATGTCATGTTCATCAAATTCCGAGACTTATTTCAAATATTGAGTTAAGAAATATTCTTACCGATATCGATTTTGGCACATTCGCATTCACGCGCATGGAAATCGAAAGTAACTATAATCGATTCCCAATATGCGAATAAGATTGAAATAAGCTCAGGCATTATCAATATAAAGGTTTCATAACTGTAACAAGATCGAAGAGAAATTGAAAAAAGTAAGAGCTTCTTCTAACTTTCATTGATTCGTAGATATTCAATTTTTTAATTACGCAATTTTGATAGATTAATAAAAATATTTTATTTCGTCTTATCGAGACCGCAAACGACAAATTTAACGATGTAGCTTTTGTAGTCTCTCCACCGACCGATTATGCAGTTGGCTCAACCTCCAAGGATGAGCGCATAGTGGCATATAGCACAGATGTCGGTACATAGCTGGCGCAGATTTAAAATTTAAATTTGTTATACTTTTCTACCAGAAATTTTTTTATACAGCCAATATATAAATTAATTAAAAAATAAATTTTATCGAGTTTTGTATTGAGTTCTGCAATGTTCACTTCATCCCGGTCACATTTATTTTATGATTTACTCCTTGCCCAGCATCCTAAAATGTTTCTAATCTTACTTTAGAATACGTAATAAAGAATACATAATAAAGAGCTCCAGAAAGTAAATTTTAACCAAAATAATTAATTAATACTGATGAAGGAATAATAAATATGACCAATTGTATTTAGGATCTGATATATATTACTTTCCTTTTGTTGCAAATGTGTGCTACAAATGTATTTTCATACTTCCCTCATTGTTATAGTTATTTACACTTAACACACATACGTAGACAAGGCCTAGAAGATTAAAACTGAAGATAAAAGTTAATTAATTTTACATTCCGTAGTCTTCAGAGACTACGGATTTTCTATTCTCATACTTTGAAAAATATAGTGGTAAACCATTGATTTAGTTTTCATTGAATTTAAACTAATCATCAGGGATTATCGACGATCCATATGGTTGTTTCACGAATAAGATTGTGCCCAAAGGGCTGTTTAATCACCAATTGGTGCAGCATGCATTTTCAGACAGAATTTTAATCATTTTGTGACTGGGTGATTTTCTTGCTAGTAAATTATATGCGACATATTATTATTTATGAATTAAATTTTGATTACATTGACTATTGAATGTTAATCCCAGTCCAGTGTTAGGAAAATATATAGATGCCAGTAGTGTATTTTTGAAGCATAAGCAATCCCCTAATCCCGTTGTCCTACACATGCCCCTTTATACAGATAAAAATTAAAAGTACTTACTTAGTGTACCGGCCTCTAAATAGTTTAGCCAAATGTGAAGATAACCCGCCAATTATGATATATATGACATTTTTCGAGTGTGATGTCATACGCTACTTGAAGTTATATGAGTGAAGAAATATAAACATAAGTTTCAATTTTAAATTACGGAAAGCAATTAGAGAGTTTTCCAATTTAAATATTCAAAATTAGACTAAGATCTTTTGAAAATTAAGGTATTAAAAAATAAAGAGGAGTTTCAAAATTTAATTTAGCGTAATACAAACAATTTTAAAAATAATAATTAAAAAAATTATAATAATAATAATAATAATAATAATAATAAAATATTAATAATAATAATAATAATAATAATAATAATAATAATAAAATATAAATAATAATAATAATAATAATAAAATAATAATAATAATAATAAAATAATAATAATAGTATTAATAATAAAATAATAATAATTTTAAACATAATAATATAAATAATTTTAACAATTTTAAATTGAAAAATAATGAGGAGTTTCAAAATTTAATTTAGAGTAATACAAACAATTTTTAAAAATTCAAATTATCGAAAAATAGATAATTGTTTCTAAAAATTCAAATTACTGAAAGTAAACAAAGGTTTTTCAAATGTTAATTATTGAAAATAAAAAAAAAAAACTTTTCGAAGCTTAAACTATTGTAAATAAACAAATCTTTTTAAATTGTAATTGATCGAAAAGTAAACAAAGGTTTTTAAACTTATATCCGGGATAGATAAAACCAAGGATAAAGCGTTTTTAAGAAACGAAAGGTCTTTTATTTAACATCCTAAAAGATGTACAAATATTGCTAAAAACTGCCAGAGCGGTTTCGGACGTCTATACGCCCTTCATCAGTTCAAGTCACGAAGGGCGTTTAACTTCACCAGTTCAACTGATGACCCTTCTAAACTGAGAGTAAACAGAGAGGTTCAGGAAAAAGCTATTTTCTACCACTAAAAAGCTAGAATATCGGATTTCGTTTTGAAAGGACTGATGAAGAGAGTATATACGTCCGAAAGCGCTCTGGCAGTTTTTAACAATATTTTGTACGTCTTTTAGGATGTTAAATAAATGATCTTTCGTTTTTTAAAAACGCCTTCTCTTTGGTTTTATTTATTGTATGCAGACGTGATACCAATCTTGATTATTATATCTGGGATGCTCAAAACGTGTGAATCTATCATCTACCAAAGTTAAATTTAAGACACCAACCTATAACATATATACATATAATAAATACTTAAGGTATACCCGTTCTTGTAGTAGACTCGAAAATACTTGCAGTATATTCGAAATATATAAAATAAAGAAACTTAAAATTCAGAATTATTTGCAAATTCCTATCTATATTAAAATGTGTCCAATTATGTACGTTACCGCTATTCTGAAGCCCGTACCTTAGTCTATCAGATTGCTGTTTTTTTTACATGTAGCTATCGAATGACGATGGGTTCGAAAATTGTTAGAAAACTTCAAAATTTGATAGTTTTTTAAATTGCTGTAAAAAAAACCCTTCTGAACTGAGGGTAAACAGAGTGGTCCAGGAAAAAGCTCTCTTCTACCACTAAAAAGCTAAAATATCGGATTTCGTTTTGAACGGGATGCATTTTGGAGCCCCTCTAGAAGCTGGAATTATGATAAAGACGTCAGTAACTTTAAAGATATTTCAATCGCAAAAAATACCATGAAATTAGATACATTATGAACAAATGTTCGGGATTCCAGGGCGGCGAACTGCGAATGCAAAAACATACTTTTCATCACAGATAGCAGATGCCTCACTTTAGTAAGAGTTAAAATTCAGAAATCTACAATTGTGTGTTTAACAGATAGATATTTGATTTTTTAAATATAATATTGTAACGTTATTGCAAGCAATCACTTGATCCGATAAAATCTTTAACGAATATTCTTGCGTATTGCTCAAAATAAAAATTTCATAAAAAAAAAAAAAATTCTGAGGTACGATCTTCAATATTTACTTACATTCCATTTTATCCAAAATGCAGTCACGCGAAGGAACAAAACATAGCTTCAGCAATACCTCTAGTAATTTACGTACGAATACCTAATAATTTAATACTTAAATATCTAGTAACATTACATTTATCTACTAAATTGGGTACACAATAAAAAAAAATCAATATAGATATAAAATAAATTAATATAGACATAAAATAAATAAATATGCGTGCTCACTATTTATAAAACCTCCAGTAACACCAGCTCCGACTTTATATAAATTACCATTAATAAAATGACTCGCGCATTTTAATTTGGATGCATATTGCGTGAAAAGTTATATTTTTCCACATTCCCGTGAGCATACTGTGCATTAAAGAAATAGAAACTTCATAGAAATCCTAAAATCAGTTTTAAATTTAGTGTTTTATATATAAAAGAGAAAAAATTCGAATGTAGTATTTTATGGTATAAATTATAACAAAAAATTAAAATATGCATTACATCTTATTTTATCCTCTTTATATATAATTCTAAATTAAATATAACATTCAAGGGCTTCTTGGTTCTTTTTATTTCTTTTTTTCATAATGAATATTTTCAAAGTTGCTCATGATTCAAACGGTCTATTCGTTAAACAGTTCGGCATGGAACGGGCGGAACTGTTGATCGCGATACTATTTTCAAATATTCAGTTTCAAATAATAAACAAGAAAGATCAAACATGCTTAAAGCATTGATTATGAAACACTTTCCAACTTCAATGCAAGTTTATTTAAAAAAGTCAAAAATGCAATATATTCCTCTGTAATATTTTAAAACTTATCACAATACTACATTAATTTATTATATTTGAAAACTTAAACCTTCATTGAAAAAAATGAACTTTATTCAAATGACGGCATTGAAATATAAATTGTCTAGTTGTCAGTAAATATCTCTAAAATGCGATACATTCCACGGTAATATTTTTAAAACTATCATAATACTACGATAATTTATTATATTTGAAAACTTCATCGAAAACAACTGAAATTAATTCAAATGACGTCATAGAAAAAATAACACGCCTGGATCTCTCTATGAAAACAGGATTTCATTGCTCACTTTATCCCATTCATTTCATTCATCACAATACTATAATAATTTATTTTATTTAAAAATTAAGACCATGGAGCTACAAGTAATTAAACTCTATGCTGAAAACTTCATCGAATAAAATCGTCCTTCTCTTTATAAAATCAATTAATATTTCATTCATATCAGCCGTACAGACTCCATGGACTAAATTATTTTGTGTTAAAGAAATACTGCAATTCTAATACAACTCATTCTACATATTTTGCTGTCTACATTTTACATAAGTGAAAACTAGGCTTCGCTGTAGAAATAATCAAATTTGGATGATCATTTAAACTCAAATATATTGCAATTGCGTTGTTACAGAATGTAGATGCACATAATTTAAACAAAAATAAAGTAGTTTTAGGACGGATACAACACTCAATATGAATTAAAAAGAACTTAAAAAATCACGATTTTGAAACAAGATGGATGCCATATATAATTTTGAAGTGAGTCATGTGATCGTTTCATATGATAGTCATGTGATCGGTTCATATAAGAGGTGTAATTATTATTTTAATTTTTATTTAAAAAACGACTGTATATATTTCATTGAATTTTTTTTACATATTTTATGGAACGGTTTAAATATTACCTAAAATTTTCGGAGCAATGTGTGAATTTTAAATCCGCTTAAAAAATGTTTGAAAAATTAGGTCCCATAGGGCTCAATGTATTTCATTTTTTCAACCCGGGTTCAATCCAAAACTAATTGGGTGATATTATTCATTTATATTCCCGTAGGTCCTACGGACCGTCTGAACAACATACTAAAATTTCATTTTGCTTAAGTCATTTTTACGGCAGTCATCGTGCGAACGGACAGACAGACAGACAGAATGAACAAAGTCATAAACACTTTTAACTTTGTTGAAAAGTGTTAAAAAGCAGTGTATAATAAGGGAAATAGATTATGTAGGTGTATACCCAGTTTTATTATATAATAGCAAATCCAGTGATGTTAAATCTTTAATATAATACAATGTTGTAATGTCAGTCGCATCGCATGTTGAGGGTACTGTTCAAGCATCATTTATACGGGCATGTTAAGATGTTAGTTTCGGTTCTAATCAGATAATGATTGAGCTTTTTCTGTGCGGGTATTGCACATCGTGAAAAAATGAGCCTAGATGTCCTTGCATATATCATTTCAATTTAGATTTTTATATGTAAGAGGACAAAATCCGATGTAATCCTTGCAATTTTCTATTATAAATTATAATAGAAATTGGATAAAATACCTGGTTTTATTTCTTTACACAATTCTAAACTAAAATATAGGATTCAAGGACTTCCTGGCTCTTTTTTTATTTTATCCTAATGTAGACTTAACTAGTTCCAAGATTCAGTTCAAATCGTGATTCAAACGGTGTAGTTGTTAAAGAGTTGGACAGTGGATGTGTTAATAGCAAGCTCTGCTTTCACCTTAAACGCAATGTTTTTTCGATAAGAGTTTAAGTGATGTTGGAGGGGTAACATATATTGTGGGTCCTGCCCCAGATTTATTTCTCTCAATTCATCACTCAGTCATTCAATGTTCACCACAATTATTATTTTTTTATTTATAATTAAAAGTTAGTTCTGAATTAGTTCTTAAATTCAATTCCATACGCGGAACGAACGGTCTAGTTGTTAAAGTGCTGGGCAGCGAACACGTAAATTTTTAAAATCAAGTTTTGTTCCCGAATAAATATTTTTCTGATCAGTCCATCATTAAGTTTTAATAAATTAATTAGGACCGTCTGTGCATGAACTGGTGGTCGTGTGGTCCAACGGTCGTTGCTTAGTGTTCGTGTTCCCTTTAATCGACTGCGGAGGCTATGAGTTCGAGTACATCGAATCATCTTAGTATATGATTTTTTTTTCCGGATCAGTTTTTCAGTTAAATTTAAATATATTAAATAGGATTCCCGGTGTATGAACTGACTGGCTTAGCTGTCATGTATCCGTTACTAAAGGTCGTGAGTCCTTTCGCATTGGGTATAACCGCGCGATTCGTTTTAGCGTGTGACTTTTTCTAATCAGATTTTCCGCTAAATTTAAATACATTTATTAGAATATCCAGTACGTGAACTGGTTGGTCCAGTGGTCTTACTGCCTTTTTCCTACTTCGGAGGTCGCAGGTTTGAGCCGATTTAGTAACTGAAAAGTTTTTATTAGTTTCTCATTTAAATAGGTGAATCAATAAAGCTCTAAACCCAGAGGCTTTGGCCCTCGCCTGTAGCAATAGGAGATTAACGATTAAATAGGTAATTGGACTTCTAGGTATGTGAACTGATTGGCTCAGTGATAATGTTTAGAATACCAGATGTTATGGATTCGAGCCCAACGATTCATTTTTGCTTATTTGTCCTTTTCTGATCAGTCTTACCGTTAAGTTTAAATATTAATTAGGTTATTTGGTACGTGCGTGGCGTCGCTTACTGGTCATGTTGTCTGTCTGCAGTCTTTAAGATTGTGGGTTCGAGTCCATTGATTTGTTTTTGCGTCTGTGTATTTTTTTATATGTAATTCTTTAATGTTTAAATACATTTATTAGGACTGTTACTTTACGAGCGTGCAGGCTCAGTGGTCATGTTGCCAGTCTTCAATCAAAGAGGTTGTGGGTTCAAATCCATTGATTCGTTTTTGCGACTGTGTATTTTTCTGATAAGTAATTCTTTAATGTTTAAATATATTTATTAGGACAGTGGTTTTGCGAGCGTGTTGGGTCAGTGGTGATGTTGTTTGTCTTCAATCTTAGAGATTCTGGGTTCGAGTCCATTGATTCGTTTTTGCGTCTGTGTATTTTTGTGTTAAGTAATTCTTTTAAGTTTAAATACATTTATTAGAATTCTTAGTTTGCGAGCAGGTTGGCTCAGTAGTAATGTTGTCTGCCTTCAATTTTAGAGATTGTGTGCTCGAGTCCATTGATTCGTTTTTGTGTATGTTTCTGATAAGCAATTCTTTTAAGTTTAAATACATTTATTACAATTTTTGATTTACGAGCAGGCTGGCTCATTGGCAATGTTGTGTGTCTTCAATTTTAGAGATTGTAGGTTCGATTCCATTGATTAGTTTTTGCGTCTGTGTATTTTTCTGATAAGTAATTATTTCAAGTTTAAATATGTTAAGTAGGTTATTCGTTATGTGCGTGGGGTGGCTCAGTGGTCATGTGGTCTGGGTTCAATCTTAGAGATTGGGTGTTCGAGTGCGTTTCTCATAAGTAATTCTTTGAAGTTAAAATATATTTATTATAATTGTTATTTTGTGAGCAGGCTGGCTCAGTGTTCATGTTGTCAGTCTTAGAGAATGTGGATTTGAGTCCATTGATTTGTTTTTGCGTCTGTGTACTTTTCTGATAAGTAATTTTTTTGAGTTTAAAAACGTTTGTTAGGATTCTTGGTTTGTGAGCAGGCGGGCTCAGTGTTTACGTTGTTTGTCTTCAATCTTAGAGATTGTGAGTTCAAATTAATTGATATGTTTTTGCGTCTGTATATTTTTCTGATAAATACTAATTTGAAGTTTAAATATGTTAATTAGTTCACTCGGAATGTGCGTGGAGTGGCTCAGTGGTCATGATGTCGGTCTTCAATCTTTAAAATTGTGTGCTCGAGTCTATTTATTCGTTTTTGTGTATGTTTCTGATAAACAATTCTTTTAAGTTTAAATATATTTATTATAACTGTTGATTTGTGAGCAGGCTGGCTCATTGGTCATTTTGTCTGTCTTCAATCTTAGAGATTGTGGACTTGAGTCCATTTATTTGCTTTTGCGTCTATGTATTTTTCTGATAAATAATGCTTAGTTCCCCAAGTTTAAATAAATTAATTAGGTTTTTCGGTATATGAGTGGGAAGGCTCAGTGAGTCATGTTGTCTGTCTTCAATCTTAGACATTGTGGGTTCGAGCCCATTTATTCACTTTTGCATCTGTTTATTTTCTGATAAATAATGCTTAGTTCCCTAAGTTTAAATAAATCAATTAGGTTTTTCGGCATATGAGTGCGATGTCTCAGTGGTCATGTTGTCTGTCTTCAATCTTAGACATTGTGGGTTCGAGTCCATTGATTCGGTTTTGTGTCTGTGTGTTTTTCTGATAAGTAATTCTTTTGAGTTTAAATACATTTATTAGGATTGTTGGTTTGTTAGCCAGCTGGTTCAGTGGTCATGTTGTCTGTCTTCAATCTTAGAGATTGCGGGTTCGAGTCCATTAATTCACTTTTGCATCTGTTTATTTTCTGATAAATAATGCTTAGTTCCCCAAGTTTAAATAAATCAATTAGGTTTTTCGGCACATGAGTGCGATGGCTCAGTGGTCATGTTGTCTGTCTTCAATCTTAGACATTGTGGGTTCGAGTCCATTGATTCGGTTTTGTGTCTGTGTGTTTTTCTGATAAGTAATTCTTTTGAGTTTAAATACATTTATTAGGATTGTTGGTTTGTTAGCCAGCTGGTTCAGTGGTCATGTTGTCTGTCTTCAATCTTAGAGATTGCGGGTTCGAGTCCATTAATTCACTTTTGCATCTGTTTATTTTCTGATAAATAATGCTTAGTTCCCCAAGTTTAAATAAATTAATTAGGTGTTTCGGCATATGAGTGGGATGGCTCAGTGGTCATGTTGTCTGTCTTCAATCTTAGAGATTGTGGGTTCGAGTTCATTAATTCACTTTTGCATCTGTTTATTTTCTGATAAATAATGCTTAGTTCCCCAAGTTTTAATAAATCAATTAGGTTTTTCGGTATATGAGTGCGATGGCTCAGTGGTCATGTTGTCTGTCTTCAATCTTAGACATTGTGGGTTCGAGTCCATTGATTCGGTTTTGTGTCTGTGTGTTTTTCTGATAAGTAATTCTTTTGAGTTTAAATGCATTTATTAGGATTGTTGGTTTGTTAGCCAGCTGGTTCAGTGGTCATGTTGTCTGTCTTCAATCTTAGAGATTGCGGGTTCGAGTCCATTAATTCACTTTTGCATCTGTTTATTTTCTGATAAATAATGCTTAGTTCCCCAAGTTTAAATAAATCAATTAGGTTTTTCGGCATATGAGTGCGATGGCTCAGTGGTCATGTTGTCTGTCTTCAATCTTAGCCATTGTGGGTTCGAGTCCATTGATTCGGTTGTGTGTTTTTCTGATAAGTAATTCTTTTGAGTTTAAATACATTTATTAGGATTGTTGGTTTGTTAGCCAGCTGGTTCAGTGGTCATGTTGTCTGTCTTCAATCTTAGAGATTGCGGGTTCGAGTCCATTAATTCACTTTTGCATCTGTTTATTTTATGATAAATAATGCTTAGTTCCCCAAGTTTAAATAAATTAATTAGGTTTTTCGGCATATGAGTGGGATGGCTCAGTGGTCATGTTGTCTGTCTTCAATCTTAGAGATTGTGGGTTCGAGTCCATTAATTCACTTTTGCATCTGTTTATTTTCTGATAAATAATGCTTTGTTCCCCAAGTTTAAATAAATCAATTAGGTTTTTCGGCATATGAGTGCGATGTCTCAGTGGTCATGTTGTCTGTCTTCAATCTTAGACATTGTGGGTTCGAGTCCATTGATTCGGTTTTGTGTCTGTGTGTTTTTCTGATAAGTAATTCTTTTGAGTTTAAATACATTTATTAGGATTGTTGGTTTGTTAGCTAGCTGGCTCAGTGGTCATGTTGTCTGTCTTCAATCTTAGAGATTGTAGGTTCGAGTCCATTAATTCACTTTTGAATCTGTTTATTTTCTGAAAAGTAATTCTTTGAGTTTAAATACATTTATTAGAATTGTTGGTTTGTGAGCTGGCTGGCTCAGTGGTCATGTTGTCTGCATCTAATTCTTGAAGCTATATGGGATCGAGCCCATTGAGTAACTTTGGTGTTTGTACTTTTCCAGATCAGTGTTTCCGTTAACTTTAAATAAAATAACTAGGATATCCGTTAGACCGGCGGCCTAGCTCAGTGGTCATGTAGTCTGCTTCCAATTCTATAGGCTGTGGGTTCGAGCCCATTCACCTTTATTAAGACGTTTGGTAGATTCTCAACCATACATTTTTTCTGAATTCTTTTACCTGCGTTGTAAAAATGTGTTTAGTTATTAGTATTAATATAATTTTCAGGAAATGACGTACCGGAAGTGACGTGCAGGAAATGACGCACCGGAAGTGACGTACAGGAAATGAGGAAGCGGAAGTGACGTGTAGGAAATGACGTACCGGAAGTGACGTCACTTCTGATGCATCATTCCTTTTCATAAACTGAGACTAGCAAAAGAGATGCGCTGTTTCCAAAAATTGTAAAAATTTCTGGACTTCGTTAACACGTGTCACATGGTGCAAAACAAGCCCTACACGAACTTTGGACGAGGAAGGGTGGCGGTTCGACACCGAAGCCGGCAGGCTAGAAGAGAAACCCCACCGGCTTTGGTGGAGCCTGCACACCGCTCGTCCTCCATCTCGTGCAGATAATTTAGTAAGAAATATAAGAAAGTTAAAGAGTAAAGACCAAAGACGACCTATCTAATCAATATCTACGTTCCGGATTTTTCTTCCATCTCGCACACCCTAATCTCAAAGTAACATGTTAACGCCCGCTATTATTTAATTTTACCCAGTCAGGACCGAACCCCGAGCCTACAGCCCCGCAACTTGACGCCCCAAGCCTCTCGGCCAAAGAGGCGCCGACCAAAGCCTTGATTTCGGTGTATTTAAGTTTAACACATTAACATGTCCTTTGAAATAATCTGAAAAATGGCTGGAGTCTGACTCCTCTGCAAAAAATATTCGTTTCACATTGTTACCTTTGCTAAACAACACTGCGTTTTAGCGAGGATAGAACCCGATTCAACATCGATCCTACAACACAGTAAACAGACGCCCCAAACCTCTCGGCCAAATAGGCAGCAACCAGGCGTTCGATTTTGGTGTATTTAAATTTAACATTTTATCATGTCTCTTTAAATAATCGGAAAAATCGCTGTTAAAATTGTCGGGGGTATGAATCTTGGACAAGAACATTCGCTTCACACTGTTACAGTTGCGCTAATATTTAAAAATATTACATCTGTTGAGACGAGGACAGAACTCGCAATCAACAGGATCGCGTGTTCTTTAGCCAACTCTTTGACCACCAGACCGTTTGAATCATGGTAGAAACTGAAACTACAAACTATTTAAATTTTCATGACTGAAAAATATAAAAAGGAGTCAGGAAACCCTTGCATGTAATATTTTAGTTTAAAATTGTATACAGAGGATAATGTGAGATGATATATATAATTTCTATTATAATTTATATTAGAAAATTTCAAATATTGCATCCGATTTTGACCTTTTACCTATAAAATTCTAAATTGAAATGCAGCATTCATGGATTTCTTGGCTCAATTGATTTAATGTTGAGCAACATTCGCAGTACAAAAGCTCAATTATTGTCTTATTTAAAGCAAAACTAACATTTTAACACGTCGCTAAAAACATTCTGAAAAACTCGGATAAAATTTGAAGGGACGGAACATTCGACAAATACGCACGCTTTTCGCGGCACGTTACAATTTGTATTAATTTAACAATCTAAAGCTTTCAGTAGATTGCCCATTAGAAAAAAATCAGAGAAAAAAGCTATTACCGTGACAATATTGTTTATTTTAAAACGATACTCGAGAAAGTACAGAGTTTGAAATGGGGACAGAACTTGTTATCAATAGATCCGCAGCACAACACTTTAACCACTGGACCATGTAAATCACAAGCGAGTTTGAAATTAGAAGCCATTTAAGTTTTCATAACAGAAAAATAAATAAATTCCAGGCAGCCCTTGAATGCTATATTCAATTTAAAATTGTAGAAAGAGGATAAAACCAGATGGTATATCTAATTTCTATTATACTTTTAATAGAAAATTGTAATTATTACATCAGATTTTGACCACTTATGTTTACAATTCTAAATTGAAATGTAACATTTAAGACTTCCTGGTTCATTTATTTTCCTTTTTTTAATGATGAGTAATATCTAAACAGGAAAAGCTAAATCATTATCTGATTTGAACCAAAATTAACATTTTAACGTGTCCGTATAAACGAACACGTTAAAATATTAATTTTGGTTCAAATCAGATCGGAAACATGCGTTTAAAATTTTAGGGGATATCACCTTCGCTCTACATGAATATCATGGCCGTTTAACAAAGCCCGACGACTAGCTTTATAATTTTTTTACTTTAATGATATAAGGCTTTCTGTGGATTTTCGAATAAAAAAAAACCTTGGGCAAAACCGTGACAATACTGTTTACTTTAAAACTGCAAAGGAGAAAGTACTGAGTTTGAGATGAGGACAGAACTTGTTATCAATAGATCCGCAGCACAACACTTTATCCACTGGACCACTTAAATAACGCGAGAGTTTGAAACTAGAAACAATATAAGTTTTCATAACAAAAGAATAAAAAAAAAGCCAGTCAGCCCTTGAATGACATATTTAATTTATAATTGTAGATAGAGGATAAAACTAGATGTTATATCTAATTTCTATTATACATTGTAAATAAAATTGTAAATATTACATCAGATTTTGGCCACTTACATATACAATTCTAAATTGAAATGTAGCATCCAAGGACTTCCTCGCTTATTTATTTTCCTTTTTTAATGATGATAATTATCCAAACAGAAAAAGCTAAATCATTATCTGATTTGAACCAAAATTAACATTTTAACGTGTCCGTATAAAAAATCAGACAAATGCGGTTAAAATTTCAGGGGACAGAACCTTCGCTTTACATGAATATCACGGTACGTGACCAATGCGCAACGACTAGCGTTATAATTTGTATTACTTTAATGATATAAAGCTTTCGGTGTATTGGCGAATAAAAGAAATCTGGGGCAAAACCGATAAACCATGACAATACTGATTATTTTAAAACTGCAACGGAGAAAGTACTGAGGACAGAACTTGTTGTCAATAGATCCGCAGAACAACACTTTAACCACTGGACCACTTAAACCACGAGAGAGTTTGAAACTAGAAACAATTTAAATTTTAATA
This sequence comes from Amaurobius ferox, assembly GCA_951213105.1. Lineage (NCBI taxonomy): Eukaryota > Metazoa > Arthropoda > Arachnida > Araneae > Amaurobiidae > Amaurobius > Amaurobius ferox. Next base: position 26,301,183 of record OX578145.1, read on the forward strand.
ACAGAAAAATAAAAAAATGAGCCACGAAGCCCTTGAATGCTATATTTTATTTATAATTGTAGAAAGAGAATAAAACCAGATGTTATGTCTAATTTCTATTATATTTTATAATAGAAAATTGTAAATATTACATCAGATTTTGGCCAGTTACATATACAATTCTAAATTGAAATGTAGTATTCAAGAACATCCTGGTTTATTAGTTTTCCTTATTTTTAATGATGAGTAATATCCAAACTGAAAAAACTAAATCATAATCTGATTTGAACCCAAACTAATACTTTAATATGTACGTTTAAATAATCAGAAAAATGCTCAAAAAATTTCACGGGACAGAACCTTCGCTTTACATGACTACCACGGCAATTTACTAATGCGTTGCGACTGTTGTTATAATTCAAAACTTAGCCTATAGGCAGGATCAGCGAGTTTTATGCATTGCCACTTGAAAGAGGAGTAAATTTGGCTCCCTGGCTTTGTGACTCGTTTATTTTTTAGAATTTCTTATGATATTTCTGTGCCCATAAGCTAGTCTATTTACGGCAGAAAGGTTTGAATGCTTTTAAGGGAAAGATTTTGTTATATACGTCAGCTTTACTATTACCTTCGTTCACAAAAGTCGAAATCGCGCTGGGATGTATACACGAAGTATTATCCAAAGTTTCAGCCGTCGTAATATCTTTAAAGGTCAAACTATACATTATCACACGAAACTTTAATTTTAATTATCTTTGTTGTCACTTTATTTTAACAATTAAATTAATGATTAAGACAGCATCATTCTGAAGTTATCTCTTTCTACTCGCGTTTGAATTTTTTAAGCGACGGAGTTTTAACCTGCGTAAAGGCAGGGCGGATGTGTTGAATGCCGGTAAAGCCATGTGACCAGGAAAGGAGTATTGCTCCCTCAGGCATTAAAACCCCCAGTCGCAACAGATATTGTTAATTTTGATACATTTGCGACTTTTTTTCCCGATTTTGCGCCATAACTATGTAGGGTCCGAAATACCTCTTGAAAGGTTTGTGGCAGGGGAAGAAGGATACGGTCCTGTGGATATCGCCACCTCTGGGTTCAGGTCTATTTCGGGTGGCACTTCTCCCGTCGTCTAAACATATACCTTACACCCTCGTATAGGCCAGACGTTTTGGGTCAAAAGAAAGAAATCATTCCGTCTGCTCAAGAAATGTCTTGTCAAGATATTCAGAGATATCACTTAGAAAATGGTTCATTCATATGCAGAATTACTTAAAACGTAAAAATCAATCCATATCTGAGAGTCGGATCTTTGGTTCAATATTTCTTTTGTAATACTGTTTGCATGCTCTATGTACTGTAAGGAAAGTTAAAATGGGGATACTTTAACAATAGATGATACTTTTACGCTAAAAAATGGCATGTTGACTCATTGAAAAAATGCCACATCATTACTAACTAAAGACAGGTCAATCTTGAAAAGTAAAATGATTTAAAACAGTAAAGTAAAAAAAACTCACTTTAGAATAAAAAAAAGAAGAAATTTTAATATAAATTGCGTTACAAAAGAAAAATCCAGTTCCTTTCCCTATTATTCATCCAGGCAATATTGGGAAATAAATTAAATTTCCCAGAAAATTGTATAAAAACGTAGTATTTTATGCATTGCGTTAGGTTTGATTAATTTCCAAATGCCTTTTTTTTATCGTAATTTAGTTCGAACGAGGAAATGCTTTACTTTTTTAAACAAATTAAAAAAAAATATGTTGATTGCCTCATTAAAAGAATAGCAAAATCTATAAAAGTTAAAGAGGATAATAAGAGAATTCCTTAATTTTTTTTGTTTAACTTTTAAATTCGAGAACTTTGGAATAATCAATTACGTCTGCACAAGTACAATGGATACATTGTTAGAGCTGAAATGTTGCTGTAGTATAGAATTTACGAGACATTTTATTATTTGTTTTTCAGGATCTGTTATAGATAGGGCACAGATGACAAGCGACGTTGAATAAATATTAAATTCTAATAGAGAAACGCTATTGGGAAGTCACTAAGGAATTACACTTGCGATAATTTTTCAATTACCGGTTTAAACATTTCATTTTACTTGAACCATCTGTTTCTCAAGAGTGGTTATACATAGAGATTACACGATAACTGTACTGCATTCAGCGTCAAATTCCATTGATTCGTTTTTGTGTATGTTTCTGATAAGCAATTCTTTTAAGCTTAAATACATTTATTATAATTGTTGATTTGCCAGCAGGTTGGCTCATTGGGCATGCTATCTGTCTTCAATCTTAGAGATTGTGGGTTTGATTCGATTGATTAGTTATTGCGTCTGTTTATTTTCTGATAATCAATTATTTTAAGTTTAAATATATTAATTAGGTCATTTGGAATGTGCGCGGGGTGGATCAGTGGTCATGTTGTCTGCCTTCAATTTTAGAGATTGTAGGTTCGAGTCCATTGATTCATTTTGTGTCTGTATATTTTTCTGATAAGTAATTCTTTTAAGTTTAAATACATTTGTTAGGATTTTTGGTTTGTGAGCACGTTGGCTCAGTAGTCATGTTGTCTGTTTTCATTCTTAGAGATTGTAGGTTCGAGTCCATTCTTTCATCTTTGTGTCTGTGTATTTTTCTGATAATTAATTATTTAATGTTTGAATACATTTGTTAGGATTCTTGGTTTGTGAGCAGGTTGGCTCAGTAGTCATGTTGACTGTCTTCATCCTTAGAGATTGTAGGTTCGAGTCCATTCTTTCATCTTTGTGTCTGTGTATTTTTCTGATAAGTAATTATTTAATGTTTGAATACATTTGTTAGGATTCTTGATTTGTGAGCAGGTTAGCTCAGTGGTCATGTTGTCTGTCTTCAATCTTAGAGTTTGAGGGTTCGTGTCCACTGTTTCGCTTTTGCGTCTGTGTATTTTCTGATAAGTAATTCTTTTGAGTTTAAATCCATTTAATAGGACCGTTGGTTTGTGCGCTGCCTGGCTCAGTTGTCATGTTGCTTGTCTTCAATCTCAGAGATTGTGGGTTCGAGTCCATTGATTCGCTTTTGCGTCTGTGTTATTTTCTGATAAGTAATTCTTTTGAGTTTAAAAACATTTGTTAGGATTCATGGTTTGTGAGCAGGAAGGTTCAGTGGTCACGTTGTTTGTCTTCAATCTTAAAGATTGAGAGTTCAAATCAATTGATTTGTTTTTGCGCCTGTGTATGTTTTGTTAAATATTTATTTTAAGTTTAAATATGTGAATTAGTTTATTCGTACGTCCGTGGGGTGGCTCAGTGGTCATGTTGTCTGTCTTCAATCACAAAAATTGTGTGCTCGAGTCCATTGATTCGTTTTTATGTATGTTTCTGATAAGCAATTCTTTTAAGTTTAAAAACATTTATTACAATTTTTGATTTGCGAGCAGGCTGGCTCATTGGCAATGTTGTGTGTCTTCAATTTTAGAGATTGTAGGTTCGATTCCATTGATTAGTTTTTGCGTCTGTGTATTTTTCTGATAAGTAATTATTTCAAGTTTAAATATCTTAAGTAGGTTATTCGTTATGTGCGTGGGGTGGCTCAGTGGTCATGTGGTCTTGGTTCAATCTTAGAGATTGTGTGTTCGAGTGCGTTTCTCATAAGTAATTCTTTGAAGTTAATATATATTTATTATAATTGTTATTTTGTGAGCAGGCTGGCTCAGTGTTCATGTTGTCAGTCTTAGAGAATGTGGATTTGAGTCCATTGATTTGTTTTTGCGTCTGTGTACTTTTCTGATAAGTAATTATTTTGAGTTTTAAAACGTTTGTTAGGATTCTTGGTTTGTGAGCAGGCGGGCTCAGTGTTTACGTTGTTTGTCTTCAATCTTAGAGATTGTGAGTTCAAATTAATTGATATGTTTCTGCGTCTGTATATTTTTCTGATAAATACTAATTTGAAGTTTAAATATGTTAATTAGTTCATTCGGAATGCGGCTCAGTGGTCATGATGTCGGTCTTCAATCTTTAAAATTGTGTGCTCGAGTCCATTTATTCGTTTTTGTATATGTTTCTGATAAGCAATTCTTTTAAGTTTAAATATATTTATTATAACTGTTGATTTGTGCGCAGGCTGGCTCATTGGTCATTTTGTCTGTCTTCAATCTTAGAGATTGTGGACTTGAGTCCATTTATTTGCTTTTGCGTCTATGTATTTTTCTGATAAATAATGCTTAGTTCCCCAAGTTTAAATAAATTAATTAGGTTTTTCGGTATATGAGTGGGAAGGCTCAGTGAGTCATGTTGTCTGTCTTCAATCTTAGACATTGTGGGTTCGAGTCCATTGATTCGGTTTTGTGTCTGTGTGTTTTTCTGATAAGTAATTCTTTTGAGTTTAAATACATTTATTAGAATTGTTGGTTTGTTAGCTTGCTGGCTCAGTGGTCATGTTGTCTGTCGTCAATCTTACAGATTGTGGGTTCGAGTCCATTAATTCACTTTTGCATCTGTTTATTTTCTGATAAATAATGCTTAGTTCCCCAAGTTTAAATAAATCAATTAGGTTATCTCGACATATGAGTGGGATGGCTCAGTGGTCATGTTGTCTGTCTTCAATCTTAGAGATTGTGGGTTCGAGTCCATTAATTCACTTTTGCATCTGTTTATTTTCTGATAAATAATGCTTAGTTCCCCAAGTTTAAATAAATTAATTAGGTTTTTCGGCATAAATGTGGGATGGCTCAGTGGTCATGTTGTCTGTCTTCAATCTTAGAGATTGTGGGTTCGAGTCCATTAATTCACTTTTGCATCTGTTTATTTTCTGATAAATAATGCTTAGTTCCCCAAGTTTAAATAAATTAATTAGGTTTTTCGGCATATGAGTGCGATGTCTCAGTGGTCATGTTGTCTGTCTTCAATCTTAGACATTGTAGGTTCGAGTCCATTAATTCACTTTTGAATCTGTTTATTTTCTGAAAAGTAATTCTTTGAGTTTAAATACATTTATTAGAATTGTTGGTTTGTGAGCTGGCTGGCTCAGTGGTCATGTTGTCTGCATCTAATTCTTGAAGCTATATGGGATCGAGCCCATTGAGTAACTTTGGTGTTTGTACTTTTTCAGATCAGTGTTTCCGTTAACTTTAAATAAAATAACTAGGATATCCGTTAGACGGGCGGCCTAGCTCAGTGGTCATGTAGTCTGCTTCCAATTCTATAGGCTGTGGGTTCGAGCCCATTCACCTTTATTAAGGCTTCTGGTAGATTCTCAACCATACATTTTTTCTGAATTCTTTTACCTGCGTTGTAAAAATGTGTTTAGTTATTAGTATTAATATAATTTTCAGGAAATGACGTACCGGAAGTGACGTGCAAGAAATGACGCACCGGAAGTGACGTATAGGAAATGACGCAGCGGAAGTGACGTGTAGGAAATGACGTACCGGAAGTGACGTCACTTCTGATGCATCATTCCTTTTCATAAACTGAGACTAGCAAAAGGGATGCGCTGTTTCCAAAAATTGTAAAAATTTCTGGACTTCGTTAACACGTGTCACATGGTGCAAAACAAGCCCTACACGAACTTTGGACGAGGAAGGGTGGCGGTTCGACACCGAAGCCGGCAGGCTAGAAGAGAAACCCCACCGGCTTTGGTGGAGCCTGCACACCGCTCGTCCTCCATCTCGTGCAGATAATTTAGTAAGAAATATAAGAAAGTTAAAGAGTAAAGACCAAAGACGACCTATCTAATCAATATCTACGTTCCGGATTTTTCTTCCATCTCGCACACCCTAATCTCAAAGTAACATGTTAACGCCCGCTATTATTTAATTTTACCCAGTCAAGACCGAACCCCGAGCCTACAGCCCCGCAACTTGACGCCCCAAGCCTCTCGGCCAAAGAGGCGCCGACCAAAGCCTTGATTTCGGTGTATTTAAGTTTAACACATTAACATGTCCTTTGAAATAATCTGAAAAATGGCTGGAGTCTGACTCCTCTGCAAAAAATATTCGTTTCGCATTGTTACCCTTGCAAAACAACACTGCTTTTCAGCGAGGACATAACCCGATTCAACATCGATCCTACAGCACGGTAAACAGACGCCCCAAACCTCTCGGCCAAATAGGCAGCAACCAGGCGTTCGATTTTGGTGTATTTAAATTTAACATTTTATCATGTCTCTTTAAATAATCGGAAAAATCGCCGTTAAAATTGTCGGGGTATGAATCTTGGACAAGAACATTCGCTTCACACTGTTACAGTTGCGCTAATATTTAAAAATATTACATCTGTTGAGACGAGGACAGAACTCGCAATCAACAGGATCGCGTGTTCTTTAGCCAACTCTTTGACCACCAGGCCGTTTGAATCATGGTAGAAACTGAAACTACAAACTATTTAAATTTTCATGACTGAAAAATATAAAAAGGAGTCAGGAAACCCTTGCATGTAATATTTTAGTTTAAAATTGTATACAGAGGATAATGTGAGATGATATATATAATTTCTATTATAATTTATATTAGAAAATTTCACATATTGCATCCGATTTTGACCTTTTACCTATAAAATTCTAAATTGAAATGCAGCATTCATGGATTTCTTGGCTCAATTGATTTAATGTTGAGCAACATTCGCAGTACAAAAGCTCAATTATTGTCTTATTTAAAGGAAAACTAACATTTTAAAAAAACATTCTAAAAACATTCTGAAAAACTCGGATAAAATTTGAAGGGACGGAACATTCGACAAATACGCACGCTTTTCGCGGCACGTTACAATTTGTATTAATTTAACAATCTAAAGCTTTCAGTAGATTGCCCATTAGAAAAAAATCAGAGAAAAAAGCTATTACCGTGACAATATTGTTTATTTTAAAACGATACTCGAGAAAGTACAGAGTTTGAAATGGGGACAGAACTTGTTATCAATAGATCCGCAGCACAACACTTTAACCACTGGACCATGTAAATCACAAGCGAGTTTGAAATTAGAAGCCATTTAAGTTTTCATAACAGAAAAATAAATAAATTCCAGGCAGCCCTTGAATGCTATATTCAATTTAAAATTGTAGAAAGAGGATAAAACCAGATGCTATATCTAATTTCTATTATACTTTTAATAGAAAATTGTAATTATTACATCAGATTTTGACCACTTATGTTTACAATTCTAAATTGAAATGTAACATTTAAGACTTCCTGGTTCATTTATTTTCCTTTTTTTAATGATGAGTAATATCTAAACAGGAAAAGCTAAATCATTATCTGATTTGAACCAAAATTAACATTTTAACGTGTCCGTATAAATGAACACGTTAAAATATTAATTTTGGTTCAAATCAGATCGGAAACATGCGTTTAAAATTTTAGGGGATATCACCTTCGCTCTACATGAATATCATGGCAGTTTACCAAAGCCCGACGACTAGCTTTATAATTTTTTTACTTTAATGATATAAAGCTTTCTGTGGATTTTCGAATAAAAAAAAACCTTGGGCAAAACCGTGACAATACTGTTTACTTTAAAACTGCAAAGGAGAAAGTACTGAGTTTGAGATGAGGACAGAACTTGTTATCAATAGATCCGCAGCACAACACTCCGTATAAAAAATCAGACAAATGCGGTTAAAATTTCAGGGGACAGAACCTTCGCATTTCATGAATATCACGGCACGTGACCAATGCGCTACGACTAGCGTTATAATTTGTATTACTTTAATGATATAAAGCTTTCGGTGTATTGGCGAATAAAAGAAATCTGGGGCAAAACCGATAAACCATGACAATACTGATTATTTTAAAACTGCAACGGAGAAAGTACTGAGGACAGAACTTGTTGTCAATAGATCCGCAGAACAACACTTTAACCACTGGACCACTTAAACCACGAGAGAGTTTGAAACTAGAAACAATTTAAATTTTAATAACAGAAAAATAAAAAAATGAGCCACGAAGCCCTTGAATGCTATATTTTATTTATAATTGTAGAAAGAGAATAAAACCAGATGTTATGTCTAATTTCTATTATATTTTATAATAGAAAATTGTAAATATTACATCAGATTTTGGCCAGTTACATATACAATTCTAAATTGAAATGTAGTATTCAAGAACATCCTGGTTTATTAGTTTTCCTTATTTTTAATGATGTGTAATATCCAAACTGAAAAAACTAAATCATAATCTGATTTGAACCCAAACTAATACTTTAATATGTACGTTTAAATAATCAGAAAAATGCTCAAAAAATTTCACGGGACAGAACCTTCGCTTTACATGACTACCACGGCAATTTACTAATGCGTTGCGACTGTTGTTATAATTCTGTATTACTTTAACAATTTGCATCTATCGGTGGATTGGCGATTAGAATAAATCTGGGGCAAAACAGTCAAAATCTATTACCGCTATAATATTGTTTATTTTAAAACTGCTATTGAACTGCGTCTGAGATGAGGGCTGAACTTGTTACCTGTAGATCCGCAGCACGTCTCTTTAACCACTGGGCCATCTACACCATAAGAGAAGATGAAACTAGAAACTATTTAAGTTTCCATAACAGAAAAATAAAAAAAGTACCAGAAATCTCTTAAATGTTATCGTTAATTTAGACTGTAGAAAGTGGGTAAAAACAGATGATATATCTAATTTGTATTATATTTTGTAATAGTAAATATTACATCAGATTTTGGCCACGTACATATAAAATTTTAAATTGAAATGTAGCATTCAAGAACATTCTGGGTTATTTATTTTCCTTATTTAATGATGATTAATATCTAAACTGAAAAAACTAAATCATAATCTGATTTGAACCAAAACTAATACTTTAACATGTCCGTGTAAATAATCAGAAAAATGCTGTAAAAATTTCAGGGGACAGAACCTTCGCTTTCCATGACTATCAAGGCAATTTACCAATGCGCTACGACTATTGTTATCATTTGTATTACTTTAACGATATAAAGCTTTCGGTATATTGGCGATTAAAGTAAATATTGGACAAAACATTATGTCGTGACAATATTGTTTATTTTAAAACTGTAATCGAGAAAGCACTGCGTTTGAGATGATGAGAGAACTTGTTATCAATTGGTCCGCAGCACAACTCTGTAACCATTAGACGATTTAAATCATGAGAGAGTCGAAAACTAGAAACTATTTAAATTTTCATAACAGAAAATTAAAAAAAAAATTTAGAATTGTATGAAGAGGATACACTCAGATGTTATATCTAATTTCTATTATACTTTGTAATAGAAAATTCTAAATAATACATCAGATTTTGACCACTTATGTATAGAATTCTAAATTGAAATGTAGCATTTAAGGACTTCCTGGCTTATTTATTTTCCTGTTTTAATGATGAGTAATATCCAAACAGAAAAAGCTAAATCATTACCTGATTTGAACCAAAACTAGCATTTTAGCATGTCTGTATAAATAATATGAAAAATGTGATTTAAATATACGAGGTCAGAATCCTTAGCAAATTGTTCGCTTTATGATCTTTCGCAATGCTTAATAACTGAACTTCTACTGGCGTTTGCAGTTATGTATTATTTTAACTAAATAAAGCTTTCACTGGATTGGTGATTATAATAAATAGGTGTCAAAACACACAAAAAACATCCACCTAAGCTCTCGGCTATGCCGAATTATCGAAAAAAAGGACCCATTCGAGGCTCTGTCCGGGCTCAGTTTCACTTCTTCTACGACATCCAGTATCTCGACTCGGCACAGGAACTTCAGGTCGGAATCATTCTTCAACGTCGAATTTTTGCAGGTTGTTGACGGGCTTCTCCATGAGGATCTTCAGCGATGTAGGCTTCTTCGGCTTTCCTTCCCATGCCCACGAGAGGCCAGAAGTCGACTTGGGGCCGACTCCCGCAGTCCGTGGTGGGCAACATTGAAAACTGGTCCAGGCCGACTGAGAGCGTCGACAGCTAGACAGGAAGAAAAGCCACGAATATTTTTTGCAACAGCTTTTATGTAACAAGGCCGATTCAGGCCCCAGAATCATTTGGACCTGGCAGAAGACTATTTACAGCCTTTTGACCAATCAAAAACTTCACAGACATAGCCTCTCCAGACCAGAGGGGGGGGGGGGTCCCGAAAATGAAATTTGCTGATACATAAGACCCTCGGCGCAAGGTCTCAAATTCATCCAGAAGTTTCTCTCCAAAATCTATTGTGCGGAAAAGTGCATGCCTTGCACTAACATTACCAGGCCTCGAGCAAACTCCATCCGATTTTCCCGGGAATAAAGACCTTGACTTTAACGGTCAAATAATAACGAAACTTCTCTCTGAATGCGGTTTTCACGGATTTATAAAATGGCTAAAAGCTTTCCTTTCAGTATAGAATATTTTGAATAATACATATTTCAAAGACAAGAGGGATAATTAAAACAGGGTGTAAAATAATGTAAAAATATAGAATCTTGATAATTAATATATAATTTGCGATTTTTACAGGGGTTTGACGAGATTATGAAATCTCGTCACAACACTTCTCTCGTGAATGGAAAGCACTTTTCCACAATAAAGTTGTTAACAAATTCTTCGCATAATATTACATATGAAAAGTGAACATATTTCACAAAATTTAATGCTTTTTAAAGATGTATGTAATTTATTTTATAAAATCTTTCTAACAGGTGTCAAGATAATGTTCCACAGACTCACAGACCGACACATACGCACACACATATCACCTCAAAATCAACCATTTCTTTTTTTTTCATAAAATAATATATTGTTGTTTTGTGATAATTATAGAAATATCACCGCTGAATGTATGGCATTATAGTGATGCCTAAATAAAATGGCATTTCAGTTGGAAAGTGTTTCATAATCAAGGTTTTATGAATGATTGATCTATCTTGTTTTGATGTTGTTTAGACTCAGACCAAAAATCTGTACTTTTGAGGCCTAATCTCACTTTTGAAATTTTCGTGAACCTAACTCTTTTCTCGTAAACCGTCACATATATTACAGTGAAAGGGGTTTCACCATGACAATTTTATTCTATTCTAAAATTGTTCATCCACCAAATGTCGCATATTTTTAAACTTCTACAGTATTACATTACATTATAAAATTTACGATCAAGTTTTTTTTGCAGATAACAGCACCCGCTGCTCCGATTGTCTCTTAGCTTACTGTCTTCCGTACGCAATAGCCAATACCCTAATGACAACAACAGATGCCTCACTGATATTTTGTAAATACCTATGAAGATCTACCCATGCCGTGGACTTCAAGTGTTTTAAAAAAGATTAAGCTCTGAGATTACAAAGGCCAAACTTATAGGCATAGACAATGTTCATAAGGACATTCACAAAGTTATAATTGGTTTCCTACAAAATTGGGTAACAAAAATCAGCATCCATGGACCAGTTTCGCATTTAGCACGAAATAGTTTCACATGGGCTGTTATTTGCAGCGTCATCACGATTCTAAGTTTCAAAACTTAGCCTATAGGCAGGATCAGCGAGTTTTATGCATTGACACTTGAGAGAGGAGTGAATTTGGCTCCCTGGCTTTGTGACTCGTTTATTTTTTAGAATTTCTTATGATATTTCTGTGCCCATAAGCTAGTCTATTTACGGCAGAAAGGTTTGAATGCTTTTAAGGGAAAGATTTTGTTAAATACGTCAGCTTTACTATTACCTTCGTTCACAAAAGTCGAAATCGCGCGGGGATGTATACACGAAGTATTATCCAAAGTTTCAGCCGTCGTAATAGCTTTAAAGGTCAAACTATACATTATCACACGAAACTTTAATTTTAATTATCTTTGTTGTCACTTTATTTTAACAATTAAAATAATGATTAAGTCAGCATCATTCTGAAGTTATCTCTTTCAACTCGCGTTTGAATTTTTTAAGCGACGGAGTTTTAACCTGCGGAAAGGCAGGGCGGATGTGTTGAATGCCGGTAAAGCCACGTGACCAGGAAAAGAGTATTGCTCCCTCAGGCATTAAAAACCCCAGTCGCAACAGATATTGTTAATTTTGATACATTTGCGACTTTTTTTCCCGATTTTGCGCCATAACTATGTAGGGTCCGAAATACCTCTTGAAAGGTTTGTGGCAGGGGAAGAAGGATACGGTCCTGTGGATATCGCCACCTCTGGGTTCAGGTCTAATTCGGGTGGCACTTCTCCCGTCGTCTAAACATATACCTTACACCCTCGTATAGGCCAGACGTTTTGGGTCAAAAGAAAGAAATCATTCCGTCTGCTCAAGAAATGTCTTGTCAAGATATTCAGAGATATCACTTAGAAAATGGTTCATTCATATGCAGAATTACATAAAACGTAAAAATCAATCCATATCTGAGAGTCGGATCTTTGGTTCAATATTTCTTTTGTAATACTGTTTGCATGCTCTATGTACTGTAAGGAAAGTAAAAATGGGGATACTTTAACAATAGATGATACTTTTACGCTAAAAAATGGCATGTTGACTCATTGAAAAAATGCCACATCATTACTAATTAAAGACAGGTCAATCTTGAAAAGTAAAATGATTTAAAACAGTAAAGTAAAAAAAACTCACTTTAGAATAAAAAAAAGAAGAAATTTTAATATAAATTGCGTTACAAAAGAAAAATCCACTTCCTTTCCCTATTATTCATCCAGGCAATATTGGGAAATAAATTAAATTTTCCAGAAAATTGTATAAAAACGTAGTATTTTATGCATTGCGTTAGGTTTGATTAATTTCCAAATGCCTTTTTTTTATCGTAATTTTGTTCGAACGAGGAAATGCTTTACTTTTTTAAACAAATTAAAAAAAAATATGTTGATTGCCTCATTAAAAGAATAGCAAAATCTATAAAAGTTAAAGAGGATAATAAGAGAATTCCTTAATTTTTTTTGTTTAACTTTTAAATTCGAGAACTTTGGAATAATCAATTACGTCTGCACAAGTACAATGGATACATTGTTAGAGCTGAAATGTTGCTGTAGTATAGAATTTACGAGACATTTTATTATTTGTTTTTCAGGATCTGTTATAGATAGGTCACAGATGACAAGCGACGTTGAATAAATATTAAATTCTAATAGAGAAACGCTATTGGGAAGTCACTAAGGAATTACACTTGCGATAATTTTTCAATTACCGGTTTAAACATTTCATTTTACTTGAACCATCTGTTTCTCAAGAGTGGTTATACATAGAGATTACACGATAACTGTACTGCATTCAGCGTCAAATTCCATTGATTCGTTTTTGTGTATGTTTCTGATAAGCAATTCTTTTAAGCTTAAATACATTTATTATAATTGTTGATTTGCCAGCAGGCTGGCTCATTGGGCATGCTATCTGTCTTCAATCTTAGAGATTGTGGGTTTGATTCGATTGATTAGTTATTGCGTCTGTTTATTTTTCTGATAATCAATTATTTTAAGTTTAAATATATTAATTAGGTCATTTGGAATGTGCGCGGGGTGAATCAGTGGTCATGTTGTCTGCCTTCAAATTTAGAGATTGTAGGTTCGAGTCCATTGATTCATTTTGTGTCTGTATATTTTTCTGATAAGTAATTCTTTTAAGTTTAAATACATTTGTTAGGATTTTTGGTTTGTGAGCACGTTGGCTCAGTAGTCATGTTGTCTGTTTTCATTCTTAGAGATTGTAGGTTCGCGTCCATTCTTTGTGTCTGTGTATTTTTCTGATAATTAATTATTTAATGTTTGAATACATTTGTTAGGATTCTTGATTTGTGAGCAGGTTAGCTCAGTGGTCATGTTGTCTGTCTTCAATCTTAGAGTTTGTGGGATCGTGTCCACTGTTTCGCTTTTGCGTCTGTGTATTTTCTGATAAGTAATTCTTTTGAGTTTAAATCCATTTAATAGGACCGTTGGTTTGTGCGCTGCCTGGCTCAGTTGTCATGTTGCTTGTCTTCAATCTTAGAGATTGTGGGTTCGAGTCCATTGATTCGCTTTTGCGTCTGTGTTATTTTCTGATAAGTAATTCTTTTGAGTTTAAAAACATTTGTTAAGATTCATGGTTTGTGAGCAGGAAGGCTCAGTGGTCACGTTGTTTGTCTTCAATCTTAAAGATTGTGAGTTCAAACAATTGATTTGTTTTTGCGCCTGTGTATGTTTTGTTAAGTATTTATTTTAAGTTTAAATATGTGAATTAGTTTATTCGTACGTCCGTGGGGTGGCTCAGTGGTCATGTTGTCTGTCTTCAATCACAAAAATTGTGTGCTCGAGTCCATTTATTCGTTGTTGTGTATGATTCTGATAAGCAATTTTTATAAGTTTAAATACATTTATTATAATTGTTGATTTGCGAGCAGGCTGGCTCATTGGTCATGTTGTCTGTCTTCAATCTTAGAGATTGTGGGTTTCAGTCCATTTATTTCTTTTTGTGTCTGTATTTTTCTGATAAAAATAATGCTTAGTTCCCCAAGTTTAAATATAATTATCAAGTTATTCGGTATGTGCTTGGGGTGGCTCTGTGGTCATGTTGTCTGCTTTGAATCATAGACATTGTGGGTTCGAGTCCATTTATTCGCTTAAGCAACTGAGTATTTTTCTCATAAATAATTCTTTTGAGTTTAAATGCTTTTATTAGGATTGTTGGTTGGCGAGCGTGCTGGCTCAGTGGTCATGTTGTCTGTCTTTAATCTTAGAGATTGTGGAGTTCATTGATTCGCTTTTGCATCTGTGTATTTTTCTTATAAGTAATTATTTAATGGTTAAATACATTTATTAGGACTGCTTGTTTGAGAGCGTGTTGGCTCAGTTGTCATGTTGTCTGGCTTCAATATTAGAGATTGTGGGTTCGAGTCCATTAATTCGCTTTCGCATCTGTGTATTTTACTGATAAGTAAATATTTTGAGTTTAAATACATTTATTAGGATTGTTGGATTGTGAGCTGGCTGGCTCAGTGGTCATGTTGTCTGCATCCAATTCTAGAAGCTATATGGGTTCGAGCTCATTGAGTAATTTTGTTGTTTGAACTTTTTCAGATTTGTCTTTCCGTTAACTTTAAATAAAATAACTAGGATATCCGGCAGACGAGCGGCCTAGCTCAGGGGTCATGTAGTTTGCCTCCAATTCTATAGGCTGTGGGTTCGAGTCCATCCACCTGCAATATGACGTATAGTAGTTTCTCAACCATACTTTTTTTCTGAATTCTTTTATCTGCGTTGTGAAAATGTACCGATATTATAAAAATGTGTTTAATTATAAGTATAATATAATTTTTAGGTAATGATGCACCAGAAGTGACGTGCAAGAAATGACGCACCGGAAGTGATGTGCAGGAAATTACGTACCGGATATGACGTCACTTCTGATACATCACTGCCTTTTGTAAACTGAGACTAGCGAAAGAGATGCATTGTTACCAAAAAAGCATAAAATTTCTGGATTTCGTTAACACGTGTCACGAGATGCAAAACAAGCCCTGCACAAACTTTGGACGAGGAAGGGTTGCGTTTCGACACCGAAGCCGGCAGGCTAGAAGAGAAACCCCACCGGCTTTGGTGGAGCCTGCACACCGCTCGTCCTCCATCTCGTGCAGACAATTTAGTAAGAAATATAAGAAAGTTAAAGAATAAAGACGACCTATCTAGTCAATGTCTACGATCCGGTTTTTTCTTTCATCTTGCCCACCCTAATCCCAACGTAACATGTTAACGCCCGCTATTATTTAATTTTACCCAGTCTGGACCGAACCCCGAGCCTACAGTCCCGCAACTTGACGCCCCAAACCTCTCGGCCAAAGAGGCGCCGACCAAAACTATAATTTCAGTGTATTTAAGTTTAACACATTAACATGTCCTTTGAAATAATCTGAATAATAGCTGTAGCATGAATCCTCAGCAAAAAATGTTTGTTTCACATTGTTACCTTTGCGAAAAAATTTAATACTGCAACCGAAACAGCACTGCGTTTCAGCGAGGACAGAACTTGATTCAACAGCACTATAAACTTACGCCCCAAACCTCTCGGTCAAATAGGTAGCAACCGGATGTTGGATTTTGGTTTATTTAAATTTAACATTTTAACATGCCTGTTTAAATTATCAAAAAAATCGCTATTTTAATTGTCAGGGTATGAATCGTTCGCTTCACAGTGTTACAGCTGCTCTAATATTTAAAATTCTTATCGAAAGAGTACATCTATTGAGACGAGGACAGAACTCGCAATCAACAGGACTGCTTGTTCTCTAGCCAACTCTTTGACCACCAGACTGTTTGAATCATGGTAGAAACGGAAACTACGAACTATTTAAGTTTTCTTGACTGAAAAATATAAAAAGGAGCCAGGAAACCCTTGAATGTAAAATTTTAGTTTAAAATTGTATACAGAGGATAAAATGAGATGATATATATAATTTCTATTATAATTTATATTTGAAAATTTCAAATATTGCATCCGATTTTGGCCTTTTACATATAAAATTCTAAATTGAAATGCAGCATTCAAGGATTTCCTGGCTAATTGGCTTTAATGATGAGCAACATAATGATGAGCAACATCGGATAAAATTTGAAGGGGCGGAACATTCGACAAAAACGTGCGTTTTACGCGGTACGTTACCAACGTGCTACGGCTGGTGTTAAAATTTGTATTAATTTAACAATATAAAGCTTTCAGTAAATTGGCGATTTAAAAAAAATCTGAGACATTAGTTATCACCGTGACAATATTGTTTATTTTAAAACTTTACTCGAGAAAGTACAGAGTTTGAAATGAGGATAGAACTTGTTATCAATAGATCCACAGAAGTACTCCTTAACCACTGCACCATGCAAATCACGAGCGAGATTAAAATTAGAAAGTTTTCATAACACAAATATAAAAAAGCCAGACAGCCCTTGAATGCAATATTTAATTTAGAATTGTAGAAAGAGGATAAAAGCAGATGTTATATCTAATTTCTATTATATTTTGTAATAGAAAATTGTAAATATTACATCAGATTTTGGCCAATTAAATATATAATTCTAAATTGAAATGTAGCATTCAAGGACTTCCTGGCTTATTTATTTTCCTTTTTTAATGATGTGCAATATCCAGACAGAAAAAGCTAAATCATTATCTGATTTGAACCAAAATTAACATTTAACGTGTGCGTTTAAAAATCAGAAAAATGCGGTTGAAATTAACGGGGACAGAACCTTCGCTTTACATGAATATCACGGCACTTGACCAATGCGCTACATTTTGTATTACTTTAATGATATAAAGCTTTCAGTGGATTTGCGAATAAAATAAATCCGGGGCAAAAACTATAAACCTTGACAATACTGTTTATTTTCAAACTGCAACGGAGGAAGTACTGAGTTTTAGATGAGTACAGAACTTGCTATCAATAGATCCGCAGCACAACACTTTAACCACCGGACCACTTAAATCACGAGATAGTCTTAAAATAGAAACTATTTTAGTTTCCTTAACAGAAAAAAAAAGTACCAGGAAGCTCTTGAATGCTGTATTTAATTTAGAATTGTAGAAAGAGGATAAAATCAGATGATATATCTAATTTCTATTATATTTTGTAATAGAAAATTTTAAATATTACATCACATTTTGGCCACTTACATATACAATTCTAAATTGAAATTTAGCATTCAAGGACTTTCTGGCTTATATATTTTCCTTTCTTAATGATGAGTAATATCCAAACAGGAAAATTTAAATCATTATCTGATTTGAACCAAAACTAACAATCTAACTTGTCCGTATAAAAAATCAGAAAAATGCGGTTAAAATTTCAGAGGAAAGAACATTCATTCGCTTTATGTGACTACTTAGGCACTTTACCAATGTGCTACAACTAGCGTTGCAATTTGTATTAATTTAACGATATAAAGATTTCGATGGATTGGCGATTAAAATAAATCTGGGGCAAAACAGACAAAATCTATTGTGACAATATTGTTTATTTTAAAACTGTAATCGAACTGCGTCCAAGATGAGAGCAGAAATTGCTACCAGTAGAACCGCAGCGAATTTGATAAATGGAAGAACATCATTGATTTTGAGAGAGATCTGTCTGTAAGATATTTTGAGTTACATCTCGTAAGTGCATACTCAACTCTGAAAGACTTAGAATCACGTTTTGACAGCAAATAACATCCATGTGTATATTCGCGTTCTTAAGCACCCATAAATCGACAACAGCACTTTAGAAGATAACCATCCAGTATGTCATAACATTGTGAAACACTATGGGACGGACGAGGCTTTTTATGTAATTTTCGTTTACGAAGAAAACAGTCATAAAAATTGAAAATTGTTTTGAGGGTGTTATAATCCATCTTAGTCATGTTCAGATTATTGTGTTCTTAACAGACACTGAAATATAACTGCAGATGCAACTGAAGCAGTTATATCTAGTGTTTATTAGAGACGCACTGCTTTTAACCTGATTAAAATGACTCATGACGCCCTCAAAACAATGATATTCAATGGATTTTGTTTGTAACACAAGTATGTAATAGTTATGTTCAAACTCAAGAAATTCGATGATCGTGTTGACTACATATTAACATGATTGCAACCTTCGGGAACGATATAGGAATTATAGTGACTGATATATAGTGATTATATGGGGGATTATACTGATTAATACTGATTATATTGTTTATACAGTGCTTATATAGTGATTACACTGATTGTATGGGGGATTTTAGTGACTGTGTAAATTTTTAAAATTGCGTTTAAACTACAAATAATGTCTAATTTAATCAGAAATATAAAATATTTCTATCATTTGCAAGGCATTTTCTCGAACTAATAATTTATCGTCTTTCCTTAGTTACTTCAATAAGATTCTTTAAAACATATTTTAAGTAGATTCTTAGTAAATTAATGGGTAGTTTTAAAATTTTTCAAAAGAATATATCGTAATTATCATACACATAAAGTAATGAGCAAACTTATGTTATGATTAATCGTGATTAAGAATGTAGTGCATTAGACAATTAATTTATCTTTATTTTAAATTCAAACTACAACCTAGAGAGTGTTCTCCTAATTACATTAAACAATAGTTAAATATATCATTTGTATAATGTCTGATTGATTATCGCTGCAGCCTTCTTCATTTTCATTGATTTCTCTTAGGATTGTTAACGATATGATGGCAACACTATGTTTGCGGTGACATATTTTCTCAGTTCAGCTGTCCTTATATCTAGTTTGGGTAAATGTATTTTTAAAATACCAAATTCACGTTGAAATATATTGTTTTCGAGTTTTAATAATTATTGATTAGTTTAAAATTGTGATGTAATTTATTTTAAAAAATATGCCATCTTCTGAATACATTTAATTTTAATAAAATATATCTTGAATGTGCGGATCCGCACGAATTACTCATGCATTTGTATTACATACGGGTCATGTGTATTCGTATTACAATCTGCATCAGAATTTAAAACATTCTGATATGGTCAGCACAATAATTTCCCTATATAATGCAATGACTTTTTTCACAGTGCAAATAGTGGTAAACATATACGACACAATGATGTTGGCATTGATTTAAACCAACCACGCAAATTGAAAGTGGATGCATTAAGAAACTCACTAGTATAAGTAATATGACTTATTCATGTCCACGTGCAAAATAACTAACACAATGCAGGCATTCGATTAATATCTCGTGAAGCAAATGATTACTGACGAATTATCTACTTTCAAAATACTAAATTGGGTGATGAGCAATTTTATGTATGAAACCACTTGAAGCAAATTGCCCGCCAATAAAGCACCATGCAACATTTTTATAATACTGCAAAATGCAAATCTTTAGTGGGAAATCTAGTTTGCATATACAACTTAAATTGAAGTAAAGTTCTCTGAAAACGTCACAATAATTTGAAATGGTAGATATTTGTCGATAAGATAAAATATCTGGTTACCCAACGAAGTAGATTTTATTTATCGGTTTTCTAACTTTGCAAATCTAAAATACACCAGCTCTACCTTATTTAGCATCAATTTTTTAGCATTAACTCCATTTTAGTAATCATTGTTTTAGCAGTCACTTTTTAACAATCATGGCTAACCATTTTTCCAACCAGGGCAAAATAAGTTGAGCAACAATATCCTCGTAATGTCTACTTCTATCAGAAATACAAAATCTATATAACAGAAATGATTCCCCGTTGAGTAAAATCATTATCTATTTTTATTTAGGATATCATAATTTTTAGGCACAATACCAATAGTTTTTCCAATTTTTCCTACACACTCCAGAGTATACACTTACCATTTAAGTAAAACCTTTTAATTTTACACACAGAATTAGCACTGCTCATTAGGGTGAGTCGGGTGGTCTGGGTCTGTCTTTCACACATAATTATCATTTCACATTCATGGAGACACTGTTTTAATAAAATATATAGAATATTGTCAATGATGTCTTAATACAGTAGATGTGGTTTTAATTTTTGAGTCGGGGTCTTTTTGCATTTAAAAGTGGATACAGAATTTGTAAAATCATACAGAATACAGGAATAAACCATGGACTTTACACACCATTTCTTATATGTAACAAATAACACACAATTGAATATTTCATATACATTCTCCTGTTTCAGTGCTTTATATTCAGATATTGTAAATTCTAAAATATATTCCCACTCTTCGGAAAACAGAACCATATTGCATGGTTGGAATATGCTGATGAAATATAAAAATATGCTACGCTTTTCACATTATTTTTTCTTTTCCATACTTCTCTGTGTTTGCCAACAATGCACAATAAATACTATTTTATAAATAGCAATTCCCCCGTTTCATTTCATTTTGATGCTATTGTTAAGAAATTTTCTCGAT
Source organism: Amaurobius ferox (assembly GCA_951213105.1). Classification (NCBI taxonomy): domain Eukaryota; kingdom Metazoa; phylum Arthropoda; class Arachnida; order Araneae; family Amaurobiidae; genus Amaurobius; species Amaurobius ferox. The sequence goes on from OX578145.1 coordinate 26,321,954, forward strand.
TACAGCCTCTACAGTCGTTTCACGATAGCTTCATATTTATTTCAACTAAACGGTGTTAATGTCTCCCTATGTAATTATGTCTACTATGTAGCTACGTGAGATTGACTAAGAGACATTTCCACAGTGAGGTATTTCTTATAGACTAAAGAAAACTCCTATACAAGTGATAACTTTGCATACAAGTGGGGCTTGACCTCAAAATAATGGGGAAATTTAAAATAGACTTTTGTACGGAAAATTTATAAATCGCGAATTTTTGTGGTTTTTTTTTTATGTGAAACAGCTGAGTGAGATTTTTCTGGCTGACTAAATGACATTTCTATAGGCCAAAATACTGAACGTAATTGAACGAACTGAAACTTGGAACTTTGCAATCACGTGAGGCATAACCTCTAAAAATTTTTTAATCTTGTTTGATAAATCAACAAATCGAGGGATGTTTTGTCACAAAATTTGCACTTGACACATAACATTTGTTTTGATACTCTCTTCTGTGGAAAGAAAAATTTCTAAATGTTCCAAATTAACTCTATGGATGTACAATCAGTCGTACCTGAGATATATTACATTATTGTTACAGCTGACATTTTTTTATACTTTAACAATGACTTTATTTATAATTTTTTATTCGGTTGTGGTAGCAATGGTAACCAAGTTACGTTCCATACACCAAAATTGTTTGTTTAATTTTATTCAAATCAAAGAATTGAAAAATAATTATCTATTTAATTGATTTGATTGAAAACGATGAATAAATGAGACAATATCAAACAACGGAGATGAAATATTGTTTCACATATCGCAATGTCTTTGTAAGAAGAACTATAAAATATTATCCATTTCTATGCCTAGATTTTAAATGGTGCATGATTCAAATATAGAAATCTGTATTCTTTAAATCAAACTATTGAAAACAATACTACAATTAATTTACTTGTATCTTTAAATATCTGAAAACGTTCGAAATTATTCCACATACAGTGATCGGACTTGAAATATTGTTTAAAATTGTGCAATTTACATATTAACAAATGCATAAAATGTGCGTCATTTTTGTGCTTAAATTTTAAACAATTATTAATACTCAGAACTTCGGTGCTTAGGTGTCCCATTTAGGAACCTCTAGGTAGCTGATATGAATAACATGGATTGACATTTAGCACATAATAACGATTAGATTTGTGAGAGCACCTAATAAAGTTCTTATACATGTACCTAACATCTATAAGAATTTTACTAGGCCATCTCTCAAATCTAATCGTAAGTAAAATTCTTATACATGTATCTAACATCCGGCCACACAAATTGCTGCTCATGCCTTAGGGTGAGTCCAGTTTCGACATGTGCCTAACATGTAAAGTTTCAATCTTCGGTATGTATCGATGAATGGAAGCATTGCATTATTTTAGCAAAATGAGTTTATTACATGACGAGCACTTACTCTATGAGTTATGGGACATAATGTTTAATTACGGGTGTTAGAACTATAGCTATGAGACGCATTTAGTGCATTAGGTAAATTATATATTTAATGTCCTTTCAAGTTTATATAGATGTCACCTTTTATGGACAGAGAGCTTTTGGTGTGGACGCTTAATGTTTATATATATAATTGTGCAAGCAGGGCCATCCTTAGAAATTGTGCCCTACCTTTAGAATAAGTTATTACAACCCACTATATTTTTCGATTTTCCTCCGTTTGTAAATTAATTGTCCATGTCTTCTGCAATTTCAAAACTAGAGTTCCTTCTTTTCCTAGAACTCCTTTAGTCTACCTCTAACCGAGGGATATCCGTTCCTATTAAAGGCATTACCTAGTGCATGAGGTGTTTGGTTTTCATAAGGTGGTAGCACTTATCATAACATGTTGAGTGTTACCATCGTGTGTTTCCATAAAATGTAAATACTTGAAAATAAACGCGACTGAGCAGCATAGTCACATCCAATCTAATGCAGTTTTTGAAGAATCATCAACGAAGACCAAAACGTTCCTGATCACTAACAGGGCAACGAAGCTGGTACATACAATAGTCTTGTATTCACTGTTAATCAAAGTAGCAAAGTGTTTACATAAAATTATAGTAATACAAATATCACGAACTGTGAAAGAATAAATTTGAAATATATAAAAATGGAAGTTTTATTGGTTGAATAATACAGAAAAAAAAACGATTTTATAATGAAAGATAAGAATATATTTGTTATCAATTGATCTACTGAGACATCGATATGCAACTTATGATCATAACTACCTGAGCAAACTTAGGTGTTTTTATACAGTAAAACACTTTGTTTGACAACTTCTTTGTAACTTGGAATCGCTGAAATAAATAGCAAATTCATGAAAAAAAAATTTTTTTTTTGCATTATGCAGACACTACTCATCTACTGCTTTGGCTGTATTTCTATGAACTATATTTCTTTTCATATATGATTTGAAGTGGAACCCAGAATAATACCTCAGATATATTTTCAAAAGAATAATTTGGAGTCATAAAACTTATTATTTTTGATGATATTATATATATTAATATATTTTTATCATCCATATAAATATATTCAACCCAGAAAAAAATGAGAAAATGTGTAATGGTGTCTGAACTAAATCTTCTATGATAATATCAACGTGTATTAAATGTCTTGTCAATAGTGGTGACACTTTTTCCAGAGGTTGCGGTGTGACATCTGGAATAATTTTCTATGATTTATCCTCATTGACCAAGAAAAGTATATTGCATTTCCTGTCTGATGTAAAGACTCAAAGGTGATTTACTTGATTTATTCCAGTGACAGATAATATATATATATATATATATATATATAATGTGTGTATATATATATATATTAAATATGGTCCAAAATTGAATAGGATTTTTTTTTCAATTATCATTCGTCTCACCCTTTGAAATTGTTCTGTTTCGTGAAAAAATAATATCTGTAAAATTTTATTGCAATCTAAAGATAAAAACACGCGGCGACGAGCATGTTTTCACGTGGACAGCTTTCGTTTTCCCGCCACTCCAGCTTTTCTCTTTCCTTAGACTACTCACTGTTAGCTTAATGCAACATTCTTGGCAAAATGCCAAAAATACAAATGTTAAAGCTTCTATTGCAATGCAGAAGCTTCTATTGTTAATTTGAAGATTCTATTACAAGCTTCAGATTAGCCTGTGGCGATAACAGTGCCTCAGCCGAAATAAAATTATGGAGAGGGGTATTCCACAAAATTTTTAAGAGAGCGTCAATTCTTCAGAGCAGATGTTGGAAAGGGATCTTTACATCTTCCCTGCAGATATCATATATTTGAAAGCATACTTAAAAGTGTTTTTCAGCTAAAAATAGCTCTTCATCAGGTCCAGAAGTGAAAAATGTCAAACGCTTTCAACAGGCATATCTAAAAATTAATAAAAAATACTGAAGTCTGATATAGAAGAAGAAAAAATGTTCGAGAAGTTTTATGTTCAAATCTAACAGACATGCGACCTATTATAATGCAGCACCTGAAAATGGTATAGTCTTGAGATGATTATAAAGAACTCTTAGAGTTAGCAGAAATTTTCATTGCAAACAGCACAAAGGAAATCCAGGTCCAGGAGCATATTTTATCACCAAGCGTGGTAGATGGTTAAACACCATATCATTATCTCGTGATGAATTTAAAATTACCTTCAAGAAAAGGAAATGCATTTATGACATATGTATATTTCTTGTAAGAATATATATTGAGGTTTGGTTCACAGCACTTTTGGCTCAAGAGGCACCCAGCCATTATATACAATTTTTGAAAAAGCTCATTGAGTTTGAATCTATGGATATAGATATATTTCGTATCACAGTTAAGAAATTCAAAAACAATTTATAAATATATATATATATATATATATATATATATAAAATATAAAATTGTACATCCAATGTTAGAATGTAAGTAGTAACTCATAATACACTATTCCAAAATTTTTCTACAAAATACAAAGAATTAAAAGAAATTCAAACATAAAGAGGAAATTATAAAGCGTCATGCAGGTCATAAAGACAAAGACAATCAACAAATTTCAAAGGTGAGGAATGAAAATAGGAAAACAGAAAAATCAAGCAAAAATGCTTGCACGTAGAAAAGCTTTAGGCTTAAGATAAGTTCATTTTGAAAAGATTCTTGTCAAGTCCATATATCCCTTCGAAATGAACACAAAAATGCTTGTTTCTGAAACACAAGATAGATTTTATCTATAAATTTGTGTGGACGACAAGCATATAGATTGGGAAAATAAAGGAAACATAAATACCTTGGAATACACTTCATTAGTACAACCATGACGAGCAAAATATGACTAAACCAATGTTGCCATATGCAGAAATGAAAAGATGTGATTTGCCGTTGCCAAAGAGAGTAATAAAAACCGTACTGCGTAAAAGCAGTAAAATGCTTTATTCTACAGTTAAAGCTGCAAGATTAAAGGATGAAATTATAATAAATTCAAGAGAATGTAAATGTACGGCTAAAATAAGATACTAAGGAGAGATTATGAGAATTTTAGGCTAATCGAAACTTATAAACTATACCATTTACTAATTATGCTGGATATTTATAAATTTTACTGGTTATTTTGAGGTTATTAATGTGCAAAGCATGAAATTTTTTATCTGATAATCTATAAATTATAAAAAGTTGATTAAGTATAATATTTCTAAACAACTGAATCGAGTTGCAGAAATTAAATAATTTATTAATATTAAATTAAAAAAAAATCTTTTTTATCATATAAATTAGTAAGTATCCCATTAGTGGGTTCTATAATTAAATTTAAATCCAAATAATAAGTATTATTACTAATAGTAGTTTCATTAGGTATTAATTCCAAATTATCCGGATAGAAATCTATATCTATGACATAGTTATCAGTAAATACAAGAAAAATCAGATCATCTACATATCGGTAAATTTTATAATCTGTTGAAGTAAAGAATTTTTCATATTGATAAGGTATAAATTAGCTAACATGCTGCTACTACAGCCACCTTGTGGAACACCTGAGACTTGTAAGTTTAATTTGTTACCTTGAAAGATATAATTATTGAAAAGAACAAAATGGAGAAGCTTAGAAAAATTGGTAAATTTAGTAAGATGAGATTGATTAGTAATATAAGCATTATATAAAGCTAAAATGACATCATATAAATCAGTGATCTTAATATTATTAAATAGATCTTTAAAATCAAAAGTTTGAAATTCTATTATTTTACCAAGTGTTTTAACTTATTTTTTATTCTTTACTGTTATTTAGGATAATGTAGTTATATATATATATATATATATATATATATATATATATATATATATATATATATATAAAGAGAGAGAGAGTGTGTATTTATCTAAGGACATCAATAAAATAAAAAATCTTAAACATTAATAAGTCCATAATAAGAAAATACTTCACTTGACCAATGTGAATTTTCCCCAAAAATATGGGTAAAATATACACTTACGAATAAAAAGAATAATGCATAATATACATCAATTGGTCAAAGTAGTTGTTTCCAAGTGGTTCTTTGTGCTCAAGGTATCCAGAAACGACGATAACATATTATCTCTTAAAAATGGTAGCTCCGTTTTTAAATAACAAATCTCCTAAGATAGCTATTTCTGTAACATTTTAAACATAATTATCTCTTTATGTTGATTTTTCGATTATTTCAATTACATCTGAGAAATGTAAAGTCTATATCTATTCCTTTTACTCAGAAAATAAATATGTCTCTTCTGCTAAAAATTGTACCACGTGTTATTCGGTTTACTAGACATCATGGTCATTGGCAGATGTAATATTTTTCATTGAAATGCTCATTTTAAAAGTATATTTTTGATTACTATGTATTGATTTCTCTAATGCAAAAAAAACTCTGTAAAATATACGTTTTTATTCTAGGAAAATGTATGGGTTGACACCAATTAAGGGTGTGGTCTAAGGAGGTGTGTCTAAGTGCCAATGAATCCTAACTGTTACTGTTACTTCACTTCAGTGGTGACATTCAATTTATTTTTATTTGTTTAATTATAATTTATACTGTTTTGTAAAGACAAGATTAAATAAATTTCTTGTAGACCTTGACACAAAGAGTTTTGGAAGCATTTAAACTGAGTCATTCTACTCATATTTCTACACTTTGTATAATACGCGACTATCTTAAAAGACGGTCTTGCTTTTTGAAAAGAGAATAAGCGATTTAACAATGAATGTTAACAATGTAACTTTATTTTTTCTTATATATATTTATATGTTTCTTCTTCTGGTAGATGCCATAAGCAGACGTTTCACGCATTTAATTAAATGATTTCAAAGAAAGTTTTTAAATATATATATGGACATAAAGAAAAATTTATTGTGGGTAGCATATCACTTTCCATGTGGACCCGAATTGATTTACTATTTTCATAATTCATTAAATTGGTTAAATTCATTTTCATAATTCATTAAATTGAGTTTAATTAAAAAAAATATCACGATAATTATTTGAAATTGCAATGAATTTGCAATTTTAATTAATCACTGCACGTAAGGCAAAGCAGGGTTATATTATAAAAGACAAACGCAGCGCATATGACTTATTTCTCAGAGACTCACGAAGCATAAAAAATCGATGTTTGTCTGGCTGTTAGTGTTTGTATGGCTGTTAGTGTTTGTCTGGTGTATCTTCTGTGGCAGAAAATCGGAGCTTCGGATAGTCTCAATATTTCATACAAAGATACCTGAGCTCCCGGGATGTTTACCTCGTCTATTTTTACGAATACGAATTGGTTTTAAAGTTATTAATATTTATAGCCGAAAATCTGCGAAGCGATCAAATACTCGTTAAGACGATTATTTGGAATTTGCCATAGCAGTCGGCGGCTACAAGTCAACAACAACATCAGAAATCTATTTCAAGTGAAGAGCATTTGATAAATTAGGTTGCCGAATAAAACAAGATATTAAAATCAAGTTAACTGAAAGATAATAAAAGTTCAGGTTCGAGTTTAAAATACCGTTAACACGAAATTAGGGAATTTTTTGAATCAATACCGATTGTAAAATGCAAACAAAATTTGACTGAAATACCTGTTTTCGGGATCCCGGTATTGAAGTCTATACACGAGCTGAATTCTGATATCAAACCCAAACACTAAACATTAACACTAAACACCAATACCGCGAGATTGTTTTTTTTTATTATTTGAACCCAGAGTATGCAACTCACCTATTAAATATTGATTAATTATGAGTATGGTCGGGAAAAGATATCTTCAGAATGAAGATACGCAGCTGTAATACAGCAGCTTGGTCTTCATCCACGAACGTCCTGTATTTATTGAGAACTTTGAAAAATAACAGTTGAAGAATATATCTAAAGGTGGCGGGGAAAAGCTCACAAGTCAAAAACTTTAATTTTTCATAATATAGATATTTGGTCTAAGACAGTGGTTCCCAAACTGGGGTCCTCGTACACCTGGAGGTCCGCGAACAACACGCAATACTTAACTAATAAATAGTTAGCTTTAAAGAAATAAAATTCATTATTTTTCTCCACTCTTTTTTTATTTTATTTTTTAAAATAAAATAATAATGAGATTTTTTTCTAAATAACTTTGAATTAAATACATTCATGAAATTAATTTCAAACTCATAGGTTATATCTTCAAACAGAATAAAATTGTTTGGGAGTAGGTTTCGTTTTGGCATGATGCCATGATTGACGGTGACGATACTCTGATGTAGCTCGGACGTCAAAGCACTTGTAACTTCGAGCATTAATACTACTAGAGACCGGATGGCGTCAGCTTTGAATAGAGGGGAGGGGGCGTAGTGAACATCTCCCGCCTCTCCCTCACTGTTCACACTAAATTATGCTTGTTGTACATATCCAATAGAAACACGCCCTTGCAATATGGTTTCAAGTGGTCCGCGAATTTTTTTTTTCTCTGAGGGGGTCCGCGGACCGGAAAGTTTGGGAACCACTGGTCTAAGACATCTATAATTCCTGTTGCGGAAAAAGCACACAGGTTATTTGGGCGATTAGAATGTCAAAACAGAGAAAGGAAGAGCACCTAATAAATTTCACGGAAATATCAGTTGAGTAATAAAATACAAACCAAGAAAAGTCACCACTTATTTAGCTTATGAATATATAGCAAACGCCACAAAAATTCAGTTCGTATTCTGAAAACTAAAAATTTAAATTTAAAAATTGTTCTCTTAAAAGTAACATTTCTTTTTCAGTCCTCAAAATATCAAAATTTTTGTTTTCGATCCAAGCGCCCCTGCCCCCCGTCAAACGCCAGTTTGGTTTGACTTTAGTGCAATATGACAAAGTGAAAGCATTTTTGACAAGACCGTCTCACATACCAACTCATTTGTTAATAGGAATGTTACTTATATTCTATGATTTACTATGTTTTAAAATAAAATTGGCTAAGGCATTGAGTAGATTCTATGTTAGTTTTGCACAAATGAATTTCTTTTTAGTCAAAAGAAATATGGCAAGATTGAATTAGGCTAATACATATTAGATTTATAATGTGACTTTGTTCAACAACATCAAATAAAGAATCTTAACTTAAAATGCTACACAAAGAAAATGATAGAAGCAATTGATCGTTTTGGAAATGTTTGTGTTTCCTTCTTAAGTGTGAGTAAGCCAAAAGTTGTTAACACTTGGCCATATGGTACAGAAAGTTATAAATTGTATCAGTAGTGGACTACTGCTATAGTTTAGTTCAATTTTCAGCATAATTATTTTGTAAAGTCATTTTCTCGCAAGGAAATGTTAAAAATATTGGAGGTTTCCCTTTTGTTTTCGTCTCCAAACATGAATGGTACTCTGGCACTTGTAAATTAAAAGCCAAATAAAATTTTACATTTTATTTGGATTTTAAATTTTTTAAATTTTTTTTTGGCTTTTTGGCTTAATTTTAAATTTTTTTCGATTTGTTAGAAAGATCAGTTTGTTCAGGAGTTATTTTGCCAGCAGAATAAGATCAATCTAATATTGGCCAGCGGACAATCCAATATTGGACCAATATGAAGAAATGGACATTTAAATATAGGAACAATATTACGACAATATTCGTGTTTCATTGGAAATATTGGCCAATATCGGCCAACACCAATATTGGCACAATAGTGCAGTGGGAATATTTAAACAATATATGTGACCACTGTAATATTAATATGCGATCAATATTGTGATTACATTGGAAATAATTCGAAGCAATATACCCAAAAATTGTCCGGGGGTGACCCCCACTCCCCGGTTAAGCAAGCTTTATATATGGACAACACTCCCGGAAGGCGAAATATTGCTAAAGTGAATACAAAAGTATCAATAAGACAAAGTGAAAAATATCAATAAGACAAAGTGATCACTAAGATATGTAATATTTGAATCCTCGTTATAGTGCAGTTTAGCGCCTTAAAAGTGTGATTACTGGTATTTTTCTAATTTTCGTACTATAATGAATATATATATATATATATATCATATTATATATATATCATTATATGCTGTAGTTAAAGAAATTTGGAATCCTAAAGGTTTTTCAATAGGATTTAAGCAAAACGAAACGGAAAAAAATGGAAATACATATATTTACCATGTGCTTTTAACCACTGAAATATATTATGATTGAAATACTTTAATGTAATATCGATTGTTCTATGTCTTTTGAAAACAAAACAAAAAACAATATTGTAAATTGTGTATTTCATAATATGTATGAAGCATAAGCGTCCCAAGAAATATATCCAATATTTGATTTATATATACGTAATAAAAATTCATGACATGATGTAGTTTATGAATAAAATATGCGCGTTGAATATGTATAGAGTGAAGTAATATATCACCGGCCAAATTGAAAATATATATGTAGTACCTATTGAAATATGAAATGTCACATACCAGTCAAAGTTAGAGAAAAAAAAATGTGGATCCGATTTTTCCTCCACTTGTTTTTTATCTTTTGTGCTTTAGTTTATCCATTAGATATTTTATATAAAAACTAATACGCCAAATAATATCTTAAAAACATATTTATTAAAATTATATCAAAATCTTTGAATTGCATTTTACTCTATCACTTTCCCTTTATACGTGTATACACCATTATATACTGTAATAAAAGTAATTTGGAATTTACAATGGGATTTGATCAAAACGAAATGAAATAATATGGAAATATATATAATTACTACACGCCTTTAATTATTGGAAGATTGTATCGTCGACACTTTTTATTGTCATATCGAATTCTTTATGTCTTTTGGGAAAAAAAAAAATATTGTAAACTGTGCATATCATAATATGAAGCATAAAGATCCAAGAAATATATCATATTTCATGCTTCAGTTATTTATTTGGTTTTTAATCTGAAAAACAATACGCCAAATAAATATATATCTTCAGAAAATCTTTAATAAAAATATATTTTAAGAAATATTTTTGTTGTTTATAATTACGTAAAAAAGTCACTTCCTTATAATTCTTTGAGGTATTTCACATAGATATGGTGCTTCCAGTGGACCATAAAATTCTGTTAGAGTATGGTTCTGTAATATTTAGAGTTAATATTTATAATGTTTAGAGTACAGCTCGAGTTTCGAACGAAATTTGGTACTTAAAAGAGTGGATCCTGAAAATCGATATTAGACAATACCGAATGTTCGGAAAATTCCAAAATTTCAAATAAAATGTTGAATAATTCATTAAAATTAAGAACCTTCCATTACATAAATGAAAATTTATTAAACAATTTTTATTAAAAACTAATGGCATAAACTTTTAAATGCTCGCGTTCTGGAGATATTGCACTTTTTCCAACGAATTTATCAAACAATTACATAAAATTTAAAGAAAAAATATTAACTATCGTAGAATATATTCACTTTTAAAATTAAATTCTTTGTGATAAGTTTATTAATAACATTTTCGCGTATCTACATTGTTCTATTCAGGAGAGAAGATACTTTGTGTAATAACTTTGTATTTTGAAGCCTAATAATTTGGCAGTAGTCATTAAAAGCTATTGCATCCGTTTGACTGTAATAAATGGTAATAAATTTTGCAACTTAGCTATTTAATAAATTAGATTTAATAAATTAGATTTAATTTGATAAATTTTGCAACTTAGCTTTTCAATAATGGTTCCGAATTGATGAAAATATGGTCAAAACTACAAAACTCACACAAAATGAACGAAAATAATCTAATTGATGAATTGATTATGAAAATATTGTAATGAATGGATTATATTGCTTATTGTGAATGCTATCAATATTGATAATTGTTGTGTTAGAGTTGCGCGAAATATAAATTCATTGGGTATTTTGTAATAGTCATACATTCTGTTATCTGAAAAAGCGCCAAATGTACAATTCAACGTCAAAAACATTGTACCCTGGATATTATACATGTTTTTATCACTGTGAAAAAAGAAAATCCGTTGTATTTTGTGGGAAAAGTAATGTGTTGGCCACATCAGATATTTTAAAAACAATAACATCACACGTTCAATGAAGGGATTTATTTTGAATTTAAAATGACAACAATTTTTTAATATTATATAGCAAAAAATATCCACATGTCAGAAGAAAAATAGAAAATGAAATTTCTCATTTTCTTCCCCTCCATTCTAATTGAAACAAATCCGCTATCATAAATCCCCAAACCATTATATTTTTCTTGATATACACATGGATGGAATTCTTCGTCAAATTTATATATTCCTCTTTCCACTTGGGTGTACTTTAGAATTCAAACATTTAAATTTGAATGCAGCTGAAACAAGGCCTTCCATGCGGAATTTCACATACACTAATTGAAGCAAATATTTTGTCATAAATCCTCAAATCATAAGAATCCCCTTAATACGCGCAATGGCGGTTATCTTCGGCGAATATATGCATTTCTCTTTTCAATTGGATGAACTTTAGAATTCGAACTTTGAAATTTAAATAGAGTGGAAACAAGATGGGAGATATTGAATTTTTTCGAAGAACTTTTATCAGCGTATAGAATCTAGCTTGCTTAAAATAATTTCAATATATCTTTTGATATTTCACTTTCCTCGCACTGAGCTAGAAAATGGTATGATGAGAGCAATTATGACTTATACCACATCTTTGTGGATAAGTTTTTAGCAGTTACTTAAGTAAACTGTTTTACTATGATCACTGTGGTGATCGTGGTTTCATCGCCAGTTGAGTATTCGCAGTAAACATATCGGTGAGATCCGTAGATACAAAACATCACTTTTGGTGGTTTCATAGGATGTGTTAAATTGTTTTTTCTATAATATCAAAAACGACTTCAGCAATTTTGGTTCAAATTTTAGTGATAGTTTTCATATATCATGTATATTCAAACACATAAAAATATTCCGAAAAATGTACATAGTTTAGTTATAAAACATAGTTTAGTACATAAACATAGTATATGTACATAACAAAAACATAGAATATGTACATAATTTAGCTAATATATATTATTTTGTCAAAATTATTGTTATCCCGTCGTTATCTCAAAAACCGCTGAAGCGATCTAGATAAAATTTGTGTGGTATACTGTAAATATTGCATAGATGTAAATGATGGAATTGCTTTTTTAAAAATGTGCACAATTTGGATCAGGGGTGTAGTTTGCCCCACTTGTTTCGCATGAAATGTCCCGGCATTGTCCCGGAACTCTAGTTTTCAGAAGACTAGACAGTAAAATAAATTCTAGAAAATATTTTTTATATAGTATATTGTCTAGATGCGAATGTAGAAAAAAAAACGAAAAATGTATATTGTTTAGACGCATAAAGTGAGAATTTGTCAAAATCTGTGACCCTCAATAATCTCAAAAACTGTTGAAACCATCTATATAAAATGTGGGTGGTATACTACTGGCTGATATTGTATAAATATGAATTAAAAAAGCAAATATTAAAATATGCATATAATTTGACTCAGATGTATAGTTTTAGCCACATGCTTCGCATGTAGTGTCCCGGCATTGTCTATGTCCTCTAGTTTTCAGAAGCATAAAATTGCTTTACGGGAAATATCAACACTGTTAAAATATGCTAAATTAAAAGTATCAAATATAGCGTAAAAATAGAGCATTCCATTAAATTAAAATTATCGAAAACAAAAATGAAGAGCGTATAAAAATGTAAATAAAAATTCGGTATTCCTAAATAAAAACATTTTTATTTATGCATGAATAGGATAATCGAAGTTGAATACATGGATCTACATTCAAAGAGCGTTACAAAAAACAAAATTATTTGAAAATAAAATTTAAAATATGTGTAAAATATTCAAGAAATAACTAATCGCAAGGGAGTTAATTTATGCGATAAAATACCAGGTTTAATGATTCACCATATGCAGAAAATACAAATTAGTTTATATATGCATCTCCAATTTTAGTAGTTTCCTTAAATATTTCCGCTTTTATAAAGTAAAAAAAAAAACAGAGAAATTTAAAAATTTTAGCATGCCTTTAAATAAATGCAAATATGTGACTGTGAAAATGAAAGTGTTTCTTGATAGATGATTCACTGTTTATGCTGGGAATTTAAATCAATAATCAATACATACAAAAATCATTACAATATTTAAGCATTTTAGAAAATAAAACCTTACTTATAAGATATTACGTTAAATTTTATAACCACTAATCCCCGTATTTCTAAATATTTTTGAATGAAATGATGTATATATCGATAAAGAGTTAACTTATGCGTTAGTAATAAATGAATAAATGCTTTCTTCTTCTTCGACCCAGACAGGCCGACCTACTCTAAGATGTAAGGTATCTATCTGTATGGATGACTGGGAAGTGCCATACAATCTAGACCGGAACCTCCATCTCCCATCACCAACCTCTAGGTTGGTGATGGGAGATGGAGGTTCCGGTTGGCCTCTAGGGTTGGCCTTTAGGGAGGTTCCGGTCCAACCTCTAGGTTGGTGATGGATCCATAAAATAGTGATGATTCACATATTTTATGGATCAGTATGCAGAGTGAATACGAGGGCAGTTTGCAATCCCCGTGCACTAATCACTGGGCTATCCAAACTTTGACTAAATGCTTTGTATTTACGAAATATTTTAATCACCGTTATCTTAATAATTTTACAGGACCCGAGGTCTAACATTTGTGAGACTCTCCCTTAACGCTGATATATTTATGAATAATTGTCATTTTAACATATTTATTATAGAAATGTTAGTTTATGGACCCCCAAAATGTTCGTGTCTCATTACATGGACTATATAAGACATTTAAGAAAATCGTATTTGTATAAATCTAGAACATTTTTTTGAACGACAATTATGACCGAAATACAAAGCAAACGACGAAAATACTTCAAACGACGAATAATTGTGAAATGTTTCAAACGACGGACATACAAAACATTAAGTAAATGTTAGAACAACCCGTGCACTAACCACTGGCCTGTCCCAAGCCTGCGTAAATGCCTTGTATTTCCGAATTTTTTTTTTCGCTGCTGCCTGAATAATTTCAGAGGACCCGAGGTTTAAAATTTGTGTGACCTCCCTTAATGTTTATATATTTATCCACAATTTTCATTTTAACAGAATTATTATAGAAATGTTAGTTTAGGGGCCCTAAAATTTTCATGTATTATTATATGGATTATATAAAACATCTAAGAAAATCGGCTTTATATATATCTAGAACATTTTTCTAAACGAAGATTATATTTCATATTTTTATAGTACAAATAAAGATGATCAGAGTTAAATAAAATTATATCCTTCATATTCGCCGAAAAAAACACATGGAGTACTGATTTAAAAGATATAACGCAAAATAAAATTTATTTAGTTTTCTTTCATGTCAGTTTAAAATATTTCACAATTATTTATAAGCTGTCGTGGAATTTCTAATGTGGTTAAATACTTATTATTATTATTTTGAAGCGAAGACAATTTACGAAATTCAAAATCAAGCTTTAATTTTAAATTTACAGAAACCGACTAAAGGGAATGAGGCGTTATCAAAGCTAAGATCGCGCTACCATTGTAATATCAGCACCTGCCGGCCAGTTTGATACCAGCATCTGTGGGCCAGTTCCGTTTTCTTGAACGTTCTTTAGCAGGAATAGCTGATACTTTCATCTGTCCGCTGTCCACAGGTGCTAGTATCAACAATAAGAGCAGTACTTAAAAAAAGCAATATCTTTAAAATCTTACATAATAAAATAATATTTATGTCTATCTGTCCGCCCGTGTCTGTGTGTGTTTCTGTGACGGCTGTTGCAAAAAACGGAACAGCGACGAATTTCAAAAGTTATGAATATGTAAAATATGAAATCCGCTAAAATTTCTTCTTCAAAATCATATTTATTTCATCGTACGTTTCCGAATGCAAAATGTACGAATGTATGTGTTTTGGTAAAACGCAGGTATTTTGTCGAGACGGGAAAACAGCTGTTCCGAAACGAAGTTGATTTTATTTATCGACTTTCGAACTTTGTGAATTTAAAATATTTAGTCTGATATTTAATATTGTATTTTTTATTCTTGAGTATTGGGCTAAAATGAGAAAAATTTAATAAAAACTCGCTGAGATGGGTTTAATTCTCTTTTAATTTTGCGGTCTTTCCATGCATTACAGGATTTTGTTCATACTATAACTACCGTTAATGCAGTTCATTCTTTAATTAAATATATAGCTTTTATATGTGGTTTGATTAAACAAATAAATAGATTCCCTTTTCATATCATTTATAAATACTTTTTGTTTTAACGAATTTATTGGTAATTAGTTTAGCGTAGTCCGCATTCAGAATATATATTCACAAAGTGTATCACTTCTCAAAATAATAAATTGAGTGTGTTACGAATTTCAAATAATGATCATATCATCTTCTATTGTACAATGTACAGTAGTTGAAAAAAATTTCCACTGCTACAGAAATCGGAATAATATATATTATATCTTTAGAAGACGTGCGAGTAGAATTTATTCAGCTTATAAAAGACAAATCTGTTATTATTAAAAACAGGGTAATTCCAAATAATATAATATAAAATATGCAATTCAAGTATTTATCATTTTATGAAAACACACTAGAGCGACATTCGTTTTGGCATTCAAATAAAGTTTGACAAAATTCACATGCTAGTTCTCTTGTATTTTACTACAGCAAATGCAAAGGAGAATTAAAATTTTGGACATGACTTTTTGTTCTTGTTTGAGAAGTAGTATTCAGAATATAATGGCATTTAATATAAAATAACTCAATCTAAATGGGTACATTGTGGTAAAAAAATTGTCGTACTAATAATATGTTCATAAAATGTTTTTCCATGAAGCATCTATTTTTCAGGATTTGCTATAGACACTAGTTCGGCTAATAGCTGATTTGTATTCAGCATTAAATTCTGGGTGAGAAGACACGACAGGGATTTCCTATACATAAAATCACTCAATCTAAATGAGATAATATAAAATCACTCAATCTAAATGGGTGCATTATGGAAAACATTTGTCATACTAATATGTTTATGAAATATTTTTCATTGAAGCATCTTTTTTTCAGGATTTGCTGCAAACACGAGTTCTACTGATAACTGATTTCGATTTAGCATTAAATTATGGATGAGAAGACACGGAATGGGTTACTGATTCGTAAATTCACTCAATCTAAATGGATGCATTGTGGCAAAAAATGTTCATACTAATATGTTAATGAAATGTTTTTCCTTGAAGCATCTATTTTTCAGGATTTGCTACAGACACTAGTTCGGCTAATGACTGATTGGGTTCAGCATTAAATTCTGGATGAGAAGAGGTTCGAAGGAGCTGCCACTACGTAAAATCACTCAATCTAAATGCGCAAAATGTAAAATCACTCAATCTAAATAGGCACATTGTGGCAAAAATGTGTCCTACTAATAAGTTTACGAAATGTGTTTCTTTGAAGCATATATTTTTCAAGATTTGCTATAGACACTAGTTCGGCTAATAACTGATTTGTATTCAGCATTAAATTCTCGTTGAGAAGACAGCGGAGGGGTTTTAACTACGTAAAATCACTCAATCTATATGGGAAACTATAAAGTTTCTCAATCTAAATGGGTGTATTGTGTGCCATAATTTGTCATACTAATATGTTTATGAAATGTTTTTCATTGAGGCATCTATTTTTCAAGATTTGCTACAGTTCGGCTGATAGCTGATTTGGATTCAGCATCAAATTCTGGATGAGAAGAGATTCGAAGAGGTTTCCACTACTTAAAATCACTCAATCTGAATGGTATAATATAAAATCACTCAATCTAAATGGGTTCATTATGGCAAAAATTTGTCATACTAATATGTTTATGAAGTGTTTTTCTTTGAAGCATCTATTTTTCAGGATTGGCTACAGACACTGATAACTGATTTGGATTCAGCATTAAATTCTGGATGAGAAGAGATTCGGAGGAGTTTCAATTACACAAAATCACCCAATCTGAATGTGATAATATAAAATCACTCAATGTGAATTGGATAATATAAAATCACTCAATTTGTATGTTATAATATAAAATTACTCAATCGAAATGGGTAGATTGAGGCAAAAATTTGTCTTACTATCTATATGAAATGTTTTTCCTTGAAGCATCTATATTTCAGGATTTGCTATAGATACTAGTTTGGCTGAAAACTGATTTAATTATTAAATAAATCAATTATCAGAAATTTTTAATCATTAAATTCTGGATGAGAAGACAGGGGCCTTTTTCCACTACGTACTTTATCGTCTGGTTCCTTTTCTACTTCGTAAATTTTCATTTTTTTTAAACATCTATTTCTAAAGATTGGCTATATATAAGGCTGTAATGATAGCTGATATGTGGTTTCCATAAGAAATCATGCCATGGAAATCTCAAAATCCAAATATATCGACTTATTTTCTTGGAATTACTTACTAAAAACTCCATCTAACTATCTATCCCTTCAATATTGTATTTAAACATAAATGCATTTTTAACATCTCGCAGATGCACACACATACGCACATATTTGCTAAGTATTCTACATAGATTTAGGAGATCTTCGAATACGATTTTTTGTAAAAATTACAAATTAGAAAATTTTGAGAAAACAATACTTAATACATATAAATATTATGAGAAAGTAACAAAAATCGATAAATTTCAACATTTAATTTGTTAAAACTCCAGATTCTTCCAACATTTTTCCGTTTCCACCAAAACAGTTTATACGGAGTTTATAAGAAATCGGTGGAAGTTTCTTACACAAATTAAAATTAATTAAGGTGTAGATAGATTGATCCTAATTAAAGTTATTTTCTTCAAACGTTCCTCATCAAACATCCTAAACTAAATCTAACATAGACGTCATTACATGTCAGTGAAAATTCTTAATTTTAAATTCTTATTTCTTAACAATTCTTATTTTAAAATGTTTACTTCTTAAAGATTTTTATTTTCAATCTCATTTTATTTTCAGATTGGTACTAGCTCATTGACGCAGGTGAATTTTGTTTTCTTTTCCTCTGTTTTATATCCAATCCATCATCGTTGGTGGCAAGCTTGATCTCAATGTCGAATATCCTGGAAAGCAACTTGGACATGTCCAAGAATACTTCGGTATTAAGAACTGCACTGCTATCCACAATTCCGATTGAATCAGTTTTTGCATACTCCAGCTCTGTTTCAATAACTAGCGATTCAACTTAAAACCATAGTTTACGCCCTTAAATGTCGATATTTAAACTGGTAAGAATGATGGAAGATGATGATCTCACCCCTTTAAAATATCGGATGTTGAAAATTTTTGGAGAAAAGTATTTTTTTATTCAGTATTATGAGAAAGTGGCAATAGAAAAGCTATATTTTACTGCTGAAGAACGTCTTATATATAATGGTATACCATGTTACTATAGTGTGTTATATTTAAGTTTAAAAATCTTAACTACGACAATCATTCAATCGATTAACATAAGAATCTTTTATTATGAATGTTTTGTTATGGAATATTTCTGAATTTTGTCCCTCGATAATTTGAATATATAAAAAATTCAAATATAAGGAAAAAAATCACTGCTTCACAGCTTTAGAATGAGATTCAGTAAGGACGGGGAAATTTTATGGAAATATACAAATATATTGGTTTATTATTCAGAACATGGGGGATTTTAGAAATACTTCTGGAATAATATCAATAACTTTAGACTCTACTTTAATACAAGGGAATGCTGATAGATTTTCCACTGTTTGTTCTAAGTCATTGAGCGAAAAACAAATATTTGTATCACGAAAATGTAACATTCTTACACATCCGATGTAACAACTTTTAAATTAATGTTAGATAAGTAAGGAAAATCCGCAGAGTGATAAAGTATTTCACGTAGAATAACTGCATTGTTAAGATTAAAAAATGAATGGATGTTGTCACAGATATTTTGACGTTCACCACATTTTAATTGCCTTTCATATATCACCTGTTTGATAATTGAAATATTTAGTTTGCCAATTTCGCTCTGATTCCTATAAATATTTGCATTTTGTTAAGTGTGGCGCAGTAAGCAAAAACAATTGGTAAAGTACAATGCAAAACGAATTCTTAACTTTAACATAAGCATTTCTTTAAATTACTTAAGCCATGGCCGAATACCGCAAATCGTGAATCATTAAAATATTAAACACATTGCTTTGTGGGCCGCTATCAAAACCCACCATGTTAATCTTTAGTGCGAGTTCCTGGAATAGAAAATATTCCATACTACCATAATTAACTCGGAAGGAAGCGCTGATTAAAGGAACGAGAGAACGCGCGTGGGGTATTTTGCACCCCGACTAATTATTTGATGTCATTTAAAAAAAAAAAAAAAACGTTTCAAAAATATCAGGTATTGTTAATTAAATAAGGAGAAACATGTTTCACGTCACTGATAAAAACTTAATTAAAAAGAAAATGTATTCAAATGATACTTACATATCATTTTGTGCAAGAAATGCAGGTGTTGAAAGAATGTTCTTGGCAGACACTTTTGTCTCATTATTTGCATGTTGTTTTGGTCTTTCTATCTTTATTTCTGGGGCATTATGCACATCTAGAGTAAGAGCTCTTTTATTTCTTGGCAGGAGTTTCTTCGGGTAAGAATGCATTTTTTAATTTTTCTTTTATGCTTACTGGAAGCATCGGCAGTTCAATTCTTTCTTTTGAGAAAGGGGCTAGAAGTCCAAGAGCAAGATTTTTTAAAAAATGAATCCGTCTTCGAAATTCAAGAGGTGGGGTTTTCGTAGACAGAAGTAAAATTCTGAAATTTATACCACAAACATTTAAAATTGAAAAAAAACATAACCATAGGACATCTATTAGCAACTCTAGCTGTGCTGTACGCCGCGGCCATCTCGTCTACTACGTCAACAGCTCCTTTAGCCATATTGTAGAAACTTATGATTTCTTGTTTTTTCGCATCGCCTGTTTCTATATTTATTTTATTATCATTGTGCATCGTTGATAGAAGAACGACGTTTTTATTCTTATTTGGGACGTACGAAACGTGTGTAATGTCTTTTTGGAATCCAAAGAACCTCGAATGCACGTCCCTTTTTTTTTTTTTTTTTTTTTTTTTTTGAGCAAACGAATTCTGGGAGCAATTCTCATTTATTTTTTCTGATTGTTTCACCCCAACCCCTGATTTTACAGGGAACAATTCGTGGAATTTTCTGTTTGTCATACTTTCCCAAAAGAATGTATCCTGGAAGAAAACTAGAAGGAGTTTGACCAGTTTCAGAAGTTAGAATGCATGAGTTTCTCCACAAATTGTAACAAGTGGGGTGCCAGACGCCCGGCGCGCGTCCTCGTGGGTTACTTGTTGCACCATTTTAACTTTAAAATAAAATAATTTATTAACAACATAGATTACTTATTAATTTAATTACAACAATTATTCATATTAATTGCGGCGGAGAGAGCAAATGTGAGACCAGTTAATTAAAAATGCTTAAATTCCATTGATGACATTCAACAACTATTGATATGAACACATACCTTCAAGTCTGCCTTTGGACTTTTTCCCCAGCTCGTACTCTCCGGCCATCCAAACAGCTGCTCTAAGTCTACGGACGAGTCGGGTGGTCTGGGCTTTCGACCAGCTCGTACTGGATGTCGATCATATTTGTACTGGAACCAACTCGCCGTATAGGAAAAATGTTTCTTGTATGTTTAGGTATATCCCTGTATTAGGTATATCCCTGTAAAAATATGTTTTCCCCTTACAAGGAGGCAAAGCACAGTGGATAATTTTACACATCCGTAACAACATTTAAAAGTTGCAGAGTCCACTTCGACAATAAGAGCTTGCAATAAAAGCGTCCCAGTAGCTCAAAGGTTGAGTTTCGTCTGGCCATTTTGAAGGTAAAGGGTCTGATTCTCGATTCGAGCAGCAAGATTCTTTACAAAATGTTATTAAATGTGTGTATTTCTTAAAAACTAGACCTTTCGTCCGCACAAAGCGCAGGTGACTAGAGACATTTACATAATTTTCTTTTCAACGAGGGAAATAAATGTAAATCCGTAAAAGAAACAAATTCACTATGCTTCTTAGCACTCCGATCCCAATGTAAGTAAATCTACACCATAAATCCACAAAACCATTCAATTTATCTTGATAGAAACGTAGAGATCTCCTCGGAGAATTTGTAAATCCCTTTCTTTCTTGAATTTACTTTGGAATGTAAGCACATAAATTTAAATAAAATGGACACAGGGATTAAAATCGACTTCATGGCACATTTATCTGCATGGAATTCCCGCTTTCGTAAAAAATATATTTCGCGGATTTATTTTTTTGTCGGTTTCAGAAGAACACATGGAACTTAAAAAAATATAAGCAAAATTGAAATATGTCAAAACAAAGCTTCATTGACTTCGTGGGGGCGAAAAACGTATAAAGTTCAGGTATGCCTTATTAAAAATCTCACTAAATGTTAGATATTCTTCAGCAATTGAAAATATGAATTGATATGAGCTTAAAGTACATGTAAGGATTTAACCTTCCTTGCGTTCCTTTTTAATAAATATACCATTACATTGTTTTCTTATTTGGAGCCTAATATATTGTATGTTGTTCTTGTTGAGATATATAAAAGGAATTTTGTGATCCAAGATGTAATCTGAGCATCGTTACCAGATTAGCCATTTTATGTCTAGATTTTGCCCTTTTTGGAACGTTTTTCACATCGGCTACATCCAGCTGTAAAGTGGCTAAGTTTTGCTAATTAAGACTATCCATTGAAGTCAGAAATATGACCATTTTACTTGAATTTTTAGTTATTTGGTTCATTTAAGTGTTGGCGTCTCTCTCTAAGTTTTGAATTATTTTTTTATAATTTATTTGCATAAGTTAAATAGATAAAATATTTGAACCTACTAAACCCTATGTATAAAAGAAAGAAAATAAAATAAGATAAAATATTTATGGACGAGCGAAGCAAAGTTCATTTTTCATTCCTAAGAGAATTGTGCGATAAATTTAACTCGAAAACTACAATAGATAGGGAGATAAAATTTGCACATCAACGTAAAATTGCACACATATGTGCAGAATCACAATTTCAATAATTAATATGACCTGTAACATGTTTAAATATCCATTGTAAAGCGCTCATGCTCACTACGCTCGTACAAGTAACAAGTAAACAACAACTTTTAGACAACTAATCAAACCTTGTGCATATTAAATACTTTTTATCGCTATATGTGTTATTTTCATTTCATCGTTTCTCCAGTATTATAATTTGTTTAATTTATTAATTAAATTCTGAAAATGTATATTCTGAAAACGGTTCTGTAGTAGGATTCTCAAGTACTGAAATTAATTTTTTATACTTCCAATTTCATAATTATTTGATTAAATTTTAATATTAAATCTTTCACAACTCGCACACGCTATATGTGCAAATACATTTAACTCCCGGCATTTTTCTAGTTTAATCCCCTAGAAAATTATTTATATATTTCCTATAAAACTCCCTATATATATAAATCCCTATATTTTCTATTAATATTCGTGTACCAAAAATGTATTTTATTCATTTTTAAAATGTCATTACTTTATTAGGAACATATTATGTTCAAGTATAATGTCAAAAATGTTACCTATTCGTCTGAACATTTGTTCAGCTTGTTTCAACATTGAACATTTGTCAGTTATGAACATTTGTCACTTGAACATTTGTCAGCTATGCTATATAATTGTAAAAACATTGCTTTTTAACATTTTACAACATAGTTGAAAAGTGTTTATGACTTTGTTCATTCTGTCTGTCTGTCTGTTTGTCTGTCCGTTAGCACGATAACTGCCGTAAACATGACTTTATCAAAATGAAATTTGAGCATATTTTTCAGACGGTCTGTGGGACCTATGGGAATGTAAATGAATAATATCACCCAATTAATTTTGGATTGAACCCGGGTTGAAAAAATGAAATACATTGAACCCTATGGGACCTAATTCTTTAAACATTTTTTAAGCAAATTTAAAATACACAGATTGCTTCGAAAGTTTTAGGAAATATTCAAATTATCCCATAAAATATATAAAAATAAATTCAGTAAAATATGTTAGGTAGTTTTTGAAATAAAAATTATTTAATATAGAGAGGAAAACAAATTCAATTAAATTCTGACTTTTACTAAATTCTGAATTTTTTAAATTCTGACTTATCCCCCAGAAAGAAAAAATAGATGTATTTTATAATAAATATCTTTCCAAGAGTTTAATTATTTTATATATAAGGGATATATATATTTTATATATAAGGGATATATATATATATATATGTCTCTCTGTCATTTTATACTTATTTGATGGCATTTTTAATGCATGTCCTAGAGAGTTGAAATTTGGTACACAGCTTAAATTTGTAGAACATTTTATTCTACAAAAATTTGGTGGATCCTCAAATATAGATCCTACGTTTTTTTTCAAAATGGACTGTAAATAATTCCCGTTCACTTCCATGAATCATCGTTGTAAGATTGTTAAAAATTCTGATGTAGGCAGCATATGACTTTCCCTGCAGACTCATATTCACGTTCCCTTTATTTCTTCAATAATAATTTGAGTTTATCTGCACAAAATAACACCCATAAGTATTTTAAATGACACTGAATTTGCATGTTAAACTTAAATTTGGTTCTCATTTGATAGCTGGGCTTATTGTCAAAGGTGGCGTAGCTGAACGCGAAAAAACGAAAATATATCAAGAACGGCTAGTCCTAGAGTAATGGGTTTAGTCTTCACGTATCAAATCACGTATAAAATCACGTATAAAATTAGCATTTAATTGATATAATTGAGCACACGTAGTCTTTTATTTTTAGATTTAATGATTTTTGAAGGACCATTTCGCAAAAACAGCCCGTTCCTTTTCCCCGAATCGTGCCAGAATAACCTACAAGTGATTCATATACTAAATTTTGTTAAATTTGGTCCATTAGTTTTTAGCTAGAGTGGATAAAGGCAATTTTTGCCAGCCATTTCGCAAAGAAGGCAGATTCTTTTATTACGAATCGTACTAAAATCTAATGAACATCAGGGTTTCCCACAAAAAACTTACCAAATTTAAGAAATTCGTCCCATTAGTTTTTCTGTTAGAGTGGATACAATATCCTCACACACACACAGAAACACACACAGATACACCCTTACACACAGACGTCTCCCTAAAAATAGTTTTATCGTGTTCTAGAAGTCCCAAAACGTGCAGATCCTTCGAAAATTCGAGTTCCGATATTCTCCACGATTCCAATACTTTGAATACATGAATACACACACGTATATTATCTGTGTATCTGTGTATTATCTGTGTATCTAAATTCCGTGCCTACGCAATTACAATAGTTGAGATTTTAAATGATCCCTAAACTTTTGTTATTTCTACAACGAAGTCTAATTTTAACTTATGCAGAATGCAAATACCTCAAGGGATTGTAAGGTGAATTATATAAGAACTGCTGAATTTTTTTCAAGCAAAGTTATTTTGCTCTGGTGTCTCGAATACAAGTTATATGAATGAAATATTCATTGATTTTGCATAGAGAATCAGACGATTTATATTGCGATGAAGTTTTAAATATGTAAGTATAATAAATTACTGTAGTACTATGATAATGTAAAAGACATCACCACTGAATGTATCACATTTTAGAGATTTTTAAATGAAATTGCATTTCAATTGGAAAGAGTTTCATAATCAATGCTTATGCATGATTGATCTTTTTTGTTTTATTTTGCAGTGACCAGGCTGGTCGTCGAAGGCGGCTGATCCATGGATATGAAAATGTGAATATGAAACGTTTGGAATCTAGACAGATGATTTTCAGCTTGCAGAAAGTCAACTATAATGTCTGTGTTGTGATTCAAGAAAGTCATATTTTGATGATTTATTTTGTCGTAATATTTTATATGCAAGTTATCTGATTTTCCTAACTCTCTTATTTAAAGACCACGGAATTCTTTACTATACTTTCTAGTTCAGCCTAGTTTCTATTTTTTCCAGTTTCTAGTTCTTTCTAGTTTCTAATTTTTTCTAGTTCCTAATTAACTTCATAGTTCTGTTTTCTGGACACCATTATGAATACATCTTATCCAAACCGTCATTTGACCCAATCGATAGCATGTTGACCTGTCAACACCTGTCAACATGCTATCGATGACATTTTATATTGGATTAGTTTCTATTTATGTGACAGCATTTAAAAATATTTATATATGGCAAATAGAAACTCCCCCCCAAGTTTTATTCGCCCCCCCCCGGTCAAAAAATTCTGAAAAACTGTCTGTAAGAAGTTTATCATTCTCAGCAGTTGGAGAATTCGATTCTTAGCATCACCCAAATCTATTTTTCTGTCTACACGGACTATGGACAAGATAATTCTGCAGGTCTAAAAGTCATTCATAGAGGTGATGGGTCAGAGGAAGGAGGGTACAGTCCTTGTGATTGTTACTCCCATTTGGTATCGGTCTAAATTTAGGGAAATTTTCCGTATTGTTGAAAAGTTAACTTACACCTTCGAGTAGGGCGGATGTATAAGAGAGAGAACTATTATTAATCTCACAAATTAAAAAAAATATTTGTACATTTTATTCAGAAATAAAAACGTACAAAATAAAACAATATTTATCTTTAAAATTCTTCAAATATCGAGAAATGAATTATTTATTGGATCTCGGAGGAACTGTTTTCTTTTACCCCTATACCAATAATTCCGGCTGGGTACCCTGTTTTACCAATATTCTCTCCTTGGCGCTTCAGTAATACAAAGAAAACTTTTATTAAATTCAAAAGTTTAAAACAAACAGTACACGGGAAAATTTCACTTTCAAATCTTCATCTTTGACCTCACGATGTCTTAAGATTTTTATGGAGGTACTAAAATCTTTTCTCGTAGGAATGAAAATATTTAGAAATGTTTTGTCAGGAAACATGAAAATAAATATTTTATGTGTAGTAAAGATTTATAAATGTTAGAAGCAGAAAAATAAAGTATATGAGCAGAAGGATTTCTAAACATATTTTAAGGCCGTAAAAAATCAGGATTTCCTTTTAGTTTTTGTTTTTCTTTAAAGGATTTGAATGAATTATCTGGAGAGATGCTATTCATTCTTTCTTTAGAATTTTCATGAAAATAATAAGTATATGATTCTATAATATTCAATTGTTTCTTTGTATGATTTTCAAATTGTAATAAATATATATAATTTATTCATTTGTTTAGCAAAAACAATTACTCTATTTAACAATTTATTATATGTGCTGGTGTTTAAAAGTATATTTACCTGCGCAAGAACACTGATATTTTAACAACTGTTCAATATAATTTAATGCATGTTTTGGGGAGTGATACACTGCATCATAATACATGAATATAAATTGAAAAATCGAATATGGGGGTAATATATTACAAAACTAAATATTAAATTTGCAACTTCCATCAATCTCTGTCCAGTCCTTTACAGTCGACAGCTCAACATCTCAAAAATTATTTCCAAATGATACTATGAATATTTATTTTGAGTCGATAAAAACCGAAATTAAATACTGAAATGCAGAAATTCTCAGAGAAACTTTTTTTATAAAGGCATTTTATAAATTTAGCACTTGTATATAATTGGCACCAATATATTCTCACGCTTTCACTATTCTAACGAATATTTCATTATTCTAACGAATCAACAAATTTTGAAATACCAAAGTACTAATTAGATATTAAAAGTTCAATAAGTTAACTTATCCTAATTTAAATAAACCAAATTGCTTTCTCGGTTTTTGCTATAAAGCTAAATTAAAAAAAAATGTAATCAATATGTATGTGTATGTCCGTCGGTCCATGCGTGTGTGTGTGTATGTGTGTCTAGCTGCTGGCAGATAAATGGAAAGTGCAAGCCTGGCACAGCCACTGCACAAATGTATTATTTCAGGCTCCGATTAACCAACAGAAATAACTATTAATCAAAACATATTAAAATGATACATTAGAAAGATGAAGGACACCGGTGAGTTAATTCTTATTTACATGGTGCTTCAAATTGCCTTTAAAACAAAGCTAGGTTTTTATCTCCATCCACTTGAACTAGTATTTTATGATTATATGGTTCAATATTTGCTGTAAATGGGACAAATATTACCTAGTCAAATTATTGAAATAAGTGATATAAAGCGTAACTAATATGTAACTAATAAACAGTACGAAGCACCTGTATTACAACACGTTGGGGCATATAGTGTACCTATTTAAATCAAAATAAAACTTTCTGAACTTTAGAAAAATCAGTTTTTATTTTACGTATATCGCAAGAAAATACACAAACTTTGTGTATACGCTCTTCGATATAGTACGCTCACTTTTAATACTGGTTAAAACTTACACAAAATAATAATAGAAAATAGAAGTGGATTTCAAACTAACAATAAAATGCACGTTTAAAGTTTCAAAACTCATAAATAAAATACATGTCACCATCTTCTGTATTAGAGCAAGATTTGTGAACACAACTGCGACAGTTATAGTCTTGAATTCAAGAATCAGGACCAATCAAAAAAGGTGTCCTTTATAACCTCGTTGTCATGTGTTATGAAAACGACGTTCTTCAGGCTATAACTCTATCTACATGTGTAACTATATGATTTAATTTTAGCTGGCTAAATTAAAACACAACTTTTTACTTATTGATTGTTTCTCTGCAGAAGTATTATTGAAGGGTCTCTGCAAAACATAATGTAAATATCGCAACATTTTTGTTATGCGTATCTGAATATTTGCAAACAACAAATGGCTATATGTCACTGCTGTTGAGATTCACGTGAACCACATGTTCTAAGCCTATAATACAGTAGATGTTATGTATATTATTCTCAGGTTGCAGGATATCTGATGATAATATAGAGCATGATCAGATGGAAAGGTAACTGTTATTGGTATACAGCTACTCGTTATAGGTTAATACGCAAGCTTACTCATATTGTCTATTTTGAATGAGAAATATTTGGTGTGCGTTTTGTGTAACGATGATACATGCACAGAAATGTGTCAGTATGTATTTTTTATTTATTTTATTTTTTATTATTTTTTGTGTGAAAATTGTGTGAGATTAATGGAATACAGTTTATTTCGTCCAAATATTTTCACTAAATTATCTGCAATCAAACGTTTGGATATAATCTGTGTGAAATCCTGGAAAAACACATAACAATAGCAGTTATTTCCAAATCTATAGAATTTGGCAAGTTTATAGAAATTTCTAAAAGTCACAAAGTCCGTGATACAGCGCTAAATGTGTCACCTAGAATACCGGAATTTTCGCTAAGGTTGCGCGACCCAGACTTTTAAATAACAACTAATTGCTTCCTGAGTACTCGAAGCAATTTAATGCTACTTCCGTTATACACTTCAGTTTTAACCCCACCATATTTGTTAAATATTTACACCTTAACCTGCTACATCAACAGATACTTTATAGCAACATCAGATGCTTTACATCAACAACACTAATAAGTCCCTACATGTTCTGGCTTAGAAAATGTATTTTTTCCTAGACAACGATTCCATTTTCTTGAAGAAAATTACCTCTTTGCCTAGCTAATAAACTCCGCCACGTTTATAGAAATCGTCGTCAGAAAATAAATGAGTAATTTTCTTACTCTTCAAAACTTTTAAAGAAGATATATTTGGTATCAATATTTCTATTTCATGCCGCTAACAATAAGCTTTACCCCCCTTCTCTTCCCAATCGATAACATAAGTTATTGTATTTGCATTCATATCTGTACTTGTTAGAAAATAAAGAGAATGCTATCAAAATTGCCTTTTTATTCTCTTGTTGTCTGTTCTCCTGGGGAAATATATTGATATCATCTTTCAAAGTCTTAAAAATTTAATTGAGAAACGATGAAAATATACGAGGCAGGCTATGATAAAACATCGAGTGGTGCTCAAAGAATTGTCACTTCAATTGAAATATGAAAGAGAAAAAAATATGTTATTGAAGAAAGTTTCAAGGATATTTTTAAATTTTCACATATTTTGTTGAAACAAATATACATTAGTTGAAGTTTTTAAACTTCTCAAAATAACGATAAAGTTACTTGCAATCATAGCTTGATTTTTTAAAAGTAAGACATTGTGGCAATTGTCAAAAGTGAAAAATATTCAAATGTATTTTGTTTTATTTTTAGTTGTTTTCTTAATTTTGTTCACAATGCATTGTAATTGAAACATCCCTTTAACGTACAGTCCAATTAAGAATTTATATCTATATATTAAAGAAGCAGAAATTCTTGACGTTGTTTGCCATGATAACAATTGTTAAATATGAAATATTCAGATTACTTTTTATTTTATGTGTGGTTATTTTCTTAACTTTGTTCAAAATTCATTATAATTAAAACAAACCATTACGATATAGTCCAATAAAGAATTAATATAAATATTAAAGTAACAGAAATTATCGCCGCTGTCCGACATCACTGAAATTAAACTGGTACGGTACAAAATAAAAAAAAAATCATTCAGCCGTAATAGTTTAGTCATTGTTATAATGTTAAGAAATCATTTGGAAAATAATGTAAATCCCTTGATCAGTTGAGTTATAAGTTATGAGGTCTCTCTCTATATATTATTGAATCATGAATTGTTTTGCACTATCAAACATTTTACTGGTTCTGTTAAGTACAATTATCAGCGAACCGGCAAAACTAAATTTCAGTGATTTTATGGGACATGTATGATAACATTTTCTCTTCGGCTGCAAGAAGAGTGGTAAATCAAGAATTCATTGATGGGTGTGTGACGACAATAATGTCGATTGCGGCAACTACGAGTTCGTACGTTATTAGCTACTAAGGTGTAACAAAGATTCTCCTGCGACAAGTACGGTATCGGCGAGCGAAAGTGGTACTCGAGACGCCATACCGAAAGTCGGTACCTTTAGTTGGACATGATACTGGATTTCGGTATGGATGAAAATAGTTGAGTTTTTTTGTGAGTGCGCGAAGTTCGCTGGTAGAAACACCAAGTTCAGTATAATATATTTTTAGTTCAATCAACTAATGAACTGGTGAAATACTTTGTCTTTAAAATTTACAGAATCTTTGATTAATCAGCTGGTAGCAATTCAGATCGGTTTTTTACTGCTTGCAAGTTGTTTCTTCTCTATTTTCATGTATTTTTAGTTCTGTATCTAGAGGCTCTGTTTAGTTCTCCTAATAAATTAGTTGAATTTTAAATTGTAGTGTCTATGTGATCTTTCCTTGGCCGGTGTGATGTAAGATACTGAAATGTGGTGAGACAGAACTCCTAAAATATTTGAATTTTTATGTCAAATCCTTACCTTGTTTTAAGCTAAAATTTTTTAGAAGGCTCAGAAAATTTTAATTAAAATATAGCCATTGCAAAAAGAAAAGTTTTTTCAAATCTGTGTTCTCTCGTTGCCATATTGGATATGTAGTTTTACCTTATATATAACACATTACGAAATGGCCAATAAAACATAACGGACTCGATTATTTTCTCTTAGTCGATTAACACAGATTTAATAATCGAACCGGATAATGCTCAGCGACAAATTTATCGATTTTATTAAAATGTTGATCAATTGCAGAAAAATTATCAAATTAATGAAAATATTGCCAGATTAACGAAAGCGACACTGAATTAACGAAATTAACGCTAAATTAATAAAACTCAAATTAAAACATATGAAATATTTTGATTTAGAATTTTATGAATGTATTGTAATTCAAACTATTTAATAAATGGATGGCATATCAGGCGTGCTTCTATAGCGTCTGCTTGTCTGTACAACACGTGGCGACAAATTTTAACAAATTTTGCCGACTATACGTGGCGACGATTCTAACAAATTTTGGCGACTTTGCCAAAAATTAAGCGACTTTCTTAAAATGTCGAGAAATTGAGAAAAATATTGTTAAATTGATAAAACTGATGTTGCATTAATGAAACTGACGTGAGTTGATCTACACCTCAACCGAATTTCTTAGATAACCGAGTCTTCGATTTTCAGCTACAGACGATAGATCACAGATAGATATACTTACACACATTCAGCTACACAGATAGATACATTTACACAGACATCTACTTTTATTATATGTAAGATATATGCTATCCTTGATGGCTGAGAAATTACACATGTAATTTGATATATGGATAATGTAAAAATCAGTCCAAATTTATCTACATGAATCAGTTTGTAGTTATTGAATGGCTTTTTGTGATACCGTGTTTCTGTTTTAATACCACTAATTAAAATATTAAAAATATATGAAATTAAAATGTATAATTAAGACATTATATACAGCGTATTATAATGATTTCAAATATTAGATTATAGTTTATTTGCATATAGAAATACATCTATTTGTTCATCAAATCAAGTCTGAGCATTCTTCTATTGCCTGAGACTGTTATCTAGAAATATATTTAATGAAACAATTTTAAATTTCAAAATATCGTATTAAACAAATAGCGAAAGTGACAGCAAGAATGTGTTTATAATATTCTTACAATCTTTCGAAACAGTAAAAAGATTAATTTTACAGGAAAAATATATTATAACATGACACAGTCTTATCCAATTAAATTTAAAATTATTCTTGGCACAATGACGAGGTGGAAGTTCAAGTTCTTATACAAACAAACAGGAGTTAATGAAAATGCTTCTAAATCCTCACCTTTACACTTTTTCTTCTTTTCTGGTTGAAATAATGCTACACGAACTACTCTTAGTTAATTGAGTTAACATGCTTTATTAATTTTAATTCCGATATTTATCATGTGATTAAAATAGTAAATATAGATTGCGTCATTCTGCTATCTAGTAATTCAATAATATATAATACAGAAGTATGAAAATTCACACTTAATGAAATACTTGAAAATGTCTTTAGAATCGATATCTTTAATTAAATACACAGCCTTAAAAAGAACGCAATGCGTTAGTGAAATGAGGAACTCATATGATTTAAATGAGAAACTCATATGATTAAAAGGCGGAATAAATTACTTATAGAGGCGTCGAGTATATATACAGTGCGCAAAAAAAAGTATATGGACAACGTATAATTGAATGAAAATATACTTTATTTTCACTTTATCAAAATGAATTTTTGATATTTCTGACCTCTAATATGAAATTATACAATAATATTTATAACACATAAAACAACAAATATGAACCTTACAAAAGTTGACCTTTTAAAGATTATCACTAAAGAAAATATTGAAAAAAGTATAACGACACGTTCTAAATTACTTAATATCTCTCATAATAATCAAGAAAACAAACTTTTTTTCAATTACTTGAATAAGCCGAGCGGTCATCGATGCTGAAAGTTATTTTAAAGTGTCTAGAGAAATATTATTCCAAGTTTATATGATGGCTAACACAAGATCCTATTTACACTGATATTGTGTGCCATTTTTATAAACTTCTCGAGTTAGAAGGCCACATAAATTTTCTATTGGATTAAGATCAGGACTCCTTGCCGGCCAATCCAGTAAATTTACTGAATTAGCTTCAAATCCGAGTTTTGCACTCTTTGAAACGTATATATGGAAGCGTTATCCTGTTTGAAAATATAGTCTACTGAATTATTTAGTGGGACCTTAGGTAACAAATGTTCGCCTAACATATCAACATATTTATCAGAGTTCATATTGTAGCTGATAAAGACGATAGACATGGTTCCGTTTGCTGCAAAAGCACCCCAAATCATTACTGTGCCCCCACCGAGTTCACGTTTAGAAAAAACTTCTTTGGTTTTACGCAGATTATACCAAAAATAGCGAAAACCATCTGGCCCATCTAGATTGAACTTCTTTTCGTTCGAAAAGATTACACCAATGCACTTTAGACCGAGAGAAATGCATTTTTTTTAAACTTCCTGTCTTCGTTCCTTATGTTACTTTCTAAGAAGCGGGTATGGTATTAATTTTCTGTACCCAATATTCGGATCTTTATTCAAAACATTTTGAACTGTTCGTGTGGAACATGGTAAATCCAAATTTCTTCTAACTTCATTTGCAGTTTCTTTTTTCTCGCAAGCTCTTCTGCCAACCAATCTTTTCCATCGATGGGTTAGAATTTCTGGTCTTCCAGTTCGTTTTTTCATCCTATACATTCCAGGTTCTTTTAGAAAATTATAAACTACAGTTTTAGATCTTTCAATTTTTTTTTAAATTCCATGCCTTCTCAATCCACATACTTTAAAAGCAAGAATTTCTCCTTTTTCAAGGTCAGACAAATGAGTCTCTTCAGGCATCTTACAAAAAACGTGAAGAAATGAGGCAAGTGTGAATATTGTTTAGAAACCCAGTCTTTATATTTGAAATGGTCATTTTCTGCTTTATGCAAATTTTACTATAACTAATATGCAAATTTCACTATAACTTTAGATGAAAAAACTGTTGTCTTTATACTTTTTTCCAAGATCACATGGGTTTAAAATTTATAAAGTAAATTTACACATATTTATTTTTAGGGAAATTTAACTAATTTACATGAAAAAGAACTTAATTTTATCAATGTTTTTACTTAAGAAATTTGTATACATTTCCGTCTAAAAGATTTCTAGATTTGGCGAGTTTTCACTTGTCCTTATATTTTCCCCCCGCACTGTGTATATAGGCGTCGCGTTTGATGTATCCATCGCCGAGACGAAAGCGTATTACACACCTGCGCAGGGGTTTAAAGGGTATTCAGGTGTTTATTTAGGTCGTATTAGGTTTGCTTAGTGGCCGGCTACGCCTTTTGAAAAACTGATAAATGACTCTCTATTTTAGGTCCCGAGCAAAGTCGGGTATATTTTCTAGTTCCGGTAATATTATAAAATATCAGTGTATGTGTATCACGTGTAGCAGACGATCGAAGTCATCAACATCCGCGAAATACAGTACATGATTAGCTGAATTAAGCAATATGAGTTAGATTTTTTTTGTTAAGATAGAACGGAATTTTTTAGACATTTTCCTTAGCGATCGAAAATATTATCTAGTAGTATAAAATATTATAATACTAGCAATGTGCATGTTCTTCGTGCAAAATATATAAGACAAATGGACTTAAAAATTCGCAATTATGTGCAAATTACTATAGTATTCTAACTTACATTGTTATTCAAATCATTCTATCAAAATACTTAATTTAATTTTCTTAAAAAGAAGTATAAAAGCATATGTGCTTGCTATACAAAAGCATCACATATGCCGATCTAAAGAACAATATATTCTGGTTCGGTTCGTAAACAAATTTGCAATCATGCAATGGTATCGATATATATAGGTATGAATATATATTGAATCAGTATAATGGAATATGCAATTGGATTATCATATGTCAAAATGAAAGTGCTAAAGTGGTAAAAAATACATTCATATACTATCTATATTCTATTTCAATAATTCTTTAAACACAATATATGAGTTTTAGAAATATTTGACAACATAAAACGGCTGACTTAAAATATTGAAAATATCAATAACCCCTTTAACTTTTCAAACCAAAAGCCACAAATGATTTAATCCAGCCAAAAATGTAATTCCTATAAAATTTATTTTTTATATATTATTTAATTATTTAAATTGGAATAGATTTAATAAAAATCGTCTGCGCTATAATCTCATTGGGTTTAATTCCGTGGCTTAGCAAATTGGCATAATTTAAAATAAATTTGTCAAAATATAGTTATAATAATGATATTTCAATAGAAGGTTTAATTTTGGGATTTTTATTTATATCCAGACAACCCCTGGTCCTAGAAACTCGAGACATTGACTATATTTTAAGTGGAGCTATTCCAAGCAACCCATATGATTTCTTGAAATTCGATGTAGCCGTGTTGTTTCTAATCCCCGTGGTGAAGGAGAGCCTTACACCACGTTCAATAGACCCCTGGTCCATGGCGAAGGGTAATATGTAGCTTCACTTTAATGAGGATTTAAAAGGGCAGAAGACTGACTAAACCTCGACATCACAACATCCTTGCCCTCTGGCGGGATTCGGACCCACAACCCGGCAATCGAGCGATCAGACAGAAACGCATGTCCCTGATCGCTCGATCTCCGCATCGGCATCGATGTAGCTGTTCTCTCGTGATGATGAGACAGACAAGCACACTTACACATCCACAGATTTTCAATTTTACTTATACAGATTATATTATAATAATAATAATATTATAATAATGATTTTCCCCACTATTTATTTGTCTATAATAAAGTTTACTCAAACGTCATACACTCAGTAATGAAATTTATTCAAAAGTCATGCTCATCAAATCTCGAAACTTATTTCAAATATTGAGTTAAGAAATATTCTTACCGATATCGATTTTAGCACATTCGCATTCGCGCGCATGGAAATCGAAAGTAAATACAATCGATTCCAATATGCGAATAAGATTGAAATAAGCTCAGGCATTATCAATATAAAGGTTTCATAACTGTTACAAGATCTAAGAGAAATTGAAAAAAGTGAGAGCTTCTTCTAACTTTCATTGATTTGTAGATATTCAATTTTTTAAATTTTACGAGAATTAAAACGAGCAAAAAATTAGCGAGTAACCATGTCACGCATTATAGATTGGTGAAAAACATCACACCTTTCGCATATTTCGAATTGGAATATGTCGATGGGTTTTATATGCGACGATGGTGCAATATATTTTGGGAAGAAAAGTTTCGGCATTTATTGGTTTTAGATTTTTTTTTAATTACGCAATTTTGATAGATTAATAGAAATAGTTTATTTCGTTTTAACCAGACCGCAAACGACAAATTAAACGATGTAGCTTTTGTAGTCTCTCCACCGACCGATTATGCAGTTGGCTCAGCTCCAACGATGAGCGCATAGTGGCATATAGCACAGATGTCGGTACATAGCTGGCGCAGATTTAAAATTTATATTTGTTAAAATTTTTTACCAGAATTTTTTTATACAGCCAATATATAAAATAATTAAAAAAATAAATGTTATCGGGTTTTGTATTGAGTTCTGCAATGTTCACTTCATCCCAGTCACATTTATTTTATGATTTACTCCGTGCCCAGCATCCTAAAATGTTTCTAATCTTACTTTAGAATATGTAATAAAGAATACATAATAAAGAGCTCCAGAAAGTAAATTTTAACCAAAATAATTAATTAATACTGATGAAGGAACAATAAATATGACCAATTGTATTTAGGATCTGATATATATTACTTTCTTTTTGCTGCAAATGTGTGCTACAAATGTATTTTCATACATTCCTTATTGTAAATAGTTATTTACACTTAACGCACATACGTAGACAAGGTCTAGAAAATTAAAACTGAAGATAAAAGTTAATTAATTTTATATTCCGTAGTCTTCAGAGACAAGAAACTTTAGTTCTATTCGCATACTTTGCAAAATATAGTGGTAAACAATTGATGTAGTTTTCATTGAATTTAAACTAATCACCAGGGATTATCGACGAGCCATATGGTTGTTTAACAAATTAGTCTGTGCCCAAAGGGCTGTTTGATCACCAATTGGTGCAGCATGCATTTTCAGACAGAATTTTAATCATTTTGTAACTGGGTGATTTTCTTGCTAGTAAATTATATGCGAGATATTATTATTTACGAATTAAATTTTGATTACATTGAATATTGAATGTTAATCCCAGTCCAGTGCTAGGAAAAGATACAGATGTCAGTAGTGTATTTTTGAAGCAGAAGCAATCCTCAAAGCCCGTTGTCCTATACCTGCCCCTTTATGCAGATAAAAATTAAAAGTACTTACTTAGTGTACCGACCTCTAAATATTTTAGCCAAATGTAAAGATAACCCGCCAATTATGACATATATGACATTTTCAGAATGTGATATCATACGCTACTTGAAGTTATATGAGTGAAGAAATATAAACAGAAGTTTTAATTTTAAATTTCAGAAAGCAAATAAAGAAGTTTCCAATTTAAATATTCAAAATTAGACAAAGATCTTTTGAAAATAAAGGTATTAAAAAATAAAGAGGAGTTTCAAAATTTAATTTAGCGTAATACAAACAATTTTAAAAATAATAATTAAAAAAATTATAATAATAATAATAATAATAATAATAATAAAATATTAATAATAATAATAATAATAATAATAATAATAATAATAAAATATAAATAATAATAATAATAATAATAAAATAATAATAATAATAATAAAATAATAATAATAATAATAAAATAATAATAATAGTATTAATAATAAAATAATAATAATTTTAAAAATAATAATATAAATAACTTTAACAATTTTAAATTGAAAAATAAAGAGGAGTTTCAAAATTTAATTTAGAGTAATACAAACAATTTTTAAAAATTCAAATTATCGAAAAATAGATAATTGTTTCTAAAAATTCAAATTACTGAAAGTAAACAAAGGTTTTTCAAATGTTAATCATTGAAAATAAAAAAACACTTTTCGAATTTTAAACTATTGTAAATAAACAGATGTTTTTAAATTTTAAATGATTGAAAAGTAAACAAAGTTTTTTAAACTTATATCTGGGATGGTCAAAGCGTGTAAATCTATCAAACTACCAAAGTTATATTTAAGACACCAACCTGTAACATATAATACATATAATAAATACTTTTAGTTTACCCGTTTTTGTAGTAGACTCGAAAATACTTGTAGTATATCCGAAATATATAATATAAAGGAACTTAAAATTCACAATTATTTGCAAATTCCTATCTATATTAAAATGTGCCTACTTATATATGTTACCTCTATTCAGAAGCCCCTACGTTAGCCTATCAGTTTGCTGTTGTTTTAAACGTAGCTATTGAATGACGATGGGTCCGAAAATTGATAGAAAACTTCAAAATTTGATAGATATTTAAATAGTTGTAAAAAAAAACCCTTCTAAACTGAGGGTAAACAGAGAGGTCCAGGAAAATGCTATCATCTACCACAAAAAAGCTAAAATATCGGATTTCGTTTTGAACGGATACATTTTAGAGACCCTTTAGAAGCCGAAATTATGATAAAGGCGAGAGTTACTTTAAAGATATTTAAATCGCGAAAAATACCGCGAAATGCATTAAGAACAAATGTTCGGGATTCCAGGGCGACCAATTGCGAATGCGAAAACATAGGTTTCTTCACAGATAGCAGATGCCTAACTTTAGTAAGAGTTAGAATTCAGAAATCTACATTTGTGAGTTTAACAGATAGATAATTGTTTTTTAA
Source organism: Amaurobius ferox (assembly GCA_951213105.1). Lineage (NCBI taxonomy): Eukaryota > Metazoa > Arthropoda > Arachnida > Araneae > Amaurobiidae > Amaurobius > Amaurobius ferox. Next base: position 26,360,769 of record OX578145.1, read on the forward strand.
AATATAAGATTGTAACGCTATTGCAAGCAATCACTTGATCCGATAAAATCTTGACCGATTATACTTGAGTATTGCTCAAAATAAAAATTTCATAAAAATAAAGTTTCCGAGATACGATCTTTAATATTTACTTACATTCCATTTTATCCAAAATGCAGTCACGCGAAGGAACTAAACAGAGCTTCAGTACCTCTAGTAAATTACGTACGATTACCTAATAATTTAATACTAAAATATCTAGTAACATTACATTTATCTACTAAATTGGGTACACAATAAAAAATAAATAAATATAGATATAAAATAAATAAATACACTTGCGCACTATTTCTAAATCCTCCAGTAATACTAGCTCCAACTTCATATAAATTACCATTAATAAAATGACTCGCGTATTTTAATTTGGATGCATATTGCGTGAAAAGTTATATTTTTCCACATTTCCGTGAGCATACTGTGCATTAAAGAAAGAGAAACCTCATAGAAATTCTTAAATCGTTTTAAATTTAGAGTTTTATATATACAGGAAAACTTCAATTAACCGTCACCGTCCGGACTAGGACTGAGACGGATAACCGAATAGACGGATAACAGAAATCTCTTAATACATATGTACATCAACCTGATTTCACTGCAGGCTTGGGACGAAAATGAAAATAAAATCCCTTAAAAATGAACAATACATACACATTGTATTTAATTTTAAAAAACGATCAATATAAACTTCAATATAAGAGTAATAATGTACAGAAATGTATTGTAATACTATAAACCTACGTTAATTTAAATTAATCTGTCATCTCCTTCAGTGTCTTTGAGGCTCGAGCTTCCTGTTGTACGAGCGATGTTCCGTATTTTACGCAGAAGTAGGATCTGTGTTGCATATGCCTCCTCTTGCACTTCTAACCAGTCGATGCACTTTGATAGCATTGTTCCAAATAATCTGTTACTTCTTCTGGAGTAATGTTTTCACGACGATGTGTAGACGATGACGGATAACAGAAACTGGCGGTTAAACGAGTGACGGTTAATCGAAGTTTTACTATAAAAGGAAAAATTCGAATGTAGTATTTTATGTAGTAATTATCACAAAGAATTAAAATATATATTACATCTGATTTTATCCTCTTTATATATAATTCTATATTAAATATAACATTCAAGGGCTTCTTGGTTCTTTTTATTTCTTTGTTTCATAATGAAAACTTACTATTTTCAAAGTTGCTCGTGATTCAAACGATCTATTGGTCAAACAGTTGGGCGTGGAACGCGCGGAACTGTTGATCGCGATACTATTTTCAAATATTCAGTTTCAAATAATAAATAAGCACTGTATAATCAGGGTAACAGATTATGTGGGTTATACCCAGTTTTTACTTTCCTTATATACATAATGTATAAGGAAAGTATTGTGACGGGGTCGAAAATTCGAATTCGAGTTTTCGACGGGAGAGCACGTTTCAAGCATCCCTGATCACGAATCAAACATTTTTGAAGTGATGTCTGTGTGTGTATGTGTGTGTGTGTGTGTGTGAGTCTGTGGAGACGATAACTGACGAACGAATGGACCGATTCGAACCAAATTTGGTACAAAATTCACAATCCGTAAACACTGGAAGCCTATTGTTTTTATACGTAATCGAATGTTCAGAACCCACCTAAATTTTCGAATGAAATTTTGAAAAAATTGTCAAAAAATCAAAACCGCTAATAAAGTTACGCAAATAGACATTTCTTATGTAATTTTTCATTAGAAAACGATTGGCATAAATTATAGAACGCTAACATGAACCATTCTCGAGATATTGTACATTTTTCAAAAAAATTATGAAAAAGTCACATAAAAAAAAAATTCCTATTGAGAAACATGTTCACTTTTCATATGTAATACCATGCGATAAATTGAGTGACATCATTCTCGTGGATCTAGCTCGTTCCATTCATGAAAAAATATACTTTAATTAATACTTTTGTATTTGTAGTCATTTATCTGCAATAGTCATTAGTCCAATAGTCATTTATCTGCTGTAATAATAACTTTTTTCTTAGTGCATAACGCTTGGCGAGGTTTTGGCGACGAATTTGGCGGAATGTCGCCAACTTGGCGACTTTTTTGAAATGTTGCCAAATTAATGAAAATCTCGCCAAATGGATAAAAATGATGCTAATCAATGAAAATGACGACTAATTGTCGAAAATTCAATATCTTGGAAAGAATATTAGTTTCTAATTATAAAGAATATTAGTTCTACTATAAGAAAAACCTATTTTTTACTGCAAAAGTAGTAAATTCTTTTCATTATATAAGGAAAGTCATGTGTTGCCCACATCAGATTTTTTTTATTTTCGAGGGTGCTGTTCAAGCATTATTTATACGGACATGTTAAGATGTTAGTTTTGGTTCTAATCAGATAATGATTGAGCTTTTTCTGTGTGGATATTGCACATCGTGAAAAAAGGTGAAAAAATGAGCTAGGAAGTCCTTGCATATAACATTTCATATTAGATTTTTATACGTAAGAGGACAAAATCTGATGCAATGCTTCCAATTTTCTATTATAAATTATAATAGAAATTAGATAAAATATCTGATTTTATTTCTTTATACAATTCTAAACTAAAATAAAGGATTCATGAACTTCCTGGCTCTTTCTGTATTTTATCCTAATGTAGACTTATATAGCTCCAAGATTCAGTTTCAATCGTGATTCAAACGGTGTAGTTGTTAAAGAGTTGGACAGTGGATGTGTTGATAGCAAGCTCTTCCTTAAACGTAATGCTTTTTTTCGATAAGAGTTTTAAATAATATTGGAGGGATAACATATATTGTGGGTCCTGCCCCAGATTTATTAATAAACGAATGAATATTTTTCTGATCAGTTCATCATTAAGTTTTAATAAATTAATTAGGACCATCTGTGCTTAATCATCCTTTAATCAACAGCAGAGGCTATGGGTTCGAGTACATCGAATCATACTTGAATCTGATTTTTTTTTTCTGATCAGTTTTTCAGTTAAATTTAAATATATTAAATAGGATTCCCGGTGCATAAACTGCCTGGCTTAGCGATCATGTATCCGTTTCTAAACGTCGTGAGTCCCTTCGTATTGGGTATAACGGCGCGATTCGTTTTAGCATGTGATTTTTTCTAATCAGATTTTCTGTTAAATTTAAATACCTTTATTAGAATCTCCAGTACGTGAACTGGTTGGTCCAGTGGTCCTACTGTCCGTTTCCTATTTCGGAGACCGCATGTGTGAGCCAATTTAGTAACTGAAAAGTTTTTATTAGTTTCTCATTTAAATAGGTGAATCAATAAAGCTCTAATCCCAGAGGGTTTGGCCCTTGATTGTGGCAACAGGAGATTAACTAGGTAATTTGGAATCCTAGGTATGAGAAAAGATTGGCTCAGTGATAATGTTTCCAATACCAGATGCTGTGGATTCGAGCACAACGATTCATTTTTGCGTATTTGTCCTTTTCTAATCAGTCTTACCGTTAAGTTTAAATATATTAATTAGGTTATTTGGTACGTGCGTGGCGTGGCTCAGTGTTCATGTTGTCTGTCTGCAGTCTTAGCGATTGTGGGTTCGACTCCATTGATTCGCTTCTGCGACTGTGTATTTTTCTGATAAGAAATTCTTTAATGTTTAAATATATTTATTAGGACAGTGGCTTTGCGAGCGTGTTGGGTCAGTGGTGATGTTGTTTGTCTTCAATCTTAGAGGCTGTGGGTTCGAGTCCATTGATTCGTTTTTGCGTCTGTGTATTTTTGTGTTAAGTAATTCTTTTAAGTTTAAATACATTTATTAGAATTCTTAGTTTGCAGCAGGTTGGCGCAGTAGTAATGTTACCCGTCCTCAATCTTAGATATTGTGTACTCGATGCCATTGATTCGTTTTTGTGTTAGTTTCTGATAAGCAATTATTTTAAGTTTAAATACATGTATTATAATTGTTAGTTTGTGAGCAGGCTGGCTCAGTGGTCATGTTGTCAGTCTTAGAGATTGTGGATTTGAGTCCATTGATTTGTTTTTGCGTTTATGTATTTTTCCGATAGGTAATTATTTTAAGTTTAAATACATTTGTCAGGATTCTTGGTTTGTGAGCAGGTTGGCTCACAAAGATTGTGGATTTGAGTCCATTGATTTGTTTTTGCGTCTGTGTATTATTCTGATAAGTAATTCTTAGTTCCCCAAGTTTAAATATCATAATTAGGATATTCGGTATGCGCGTGAGGTGGCTCAGTGTTCATGTTGTCTGTCTTCAATCTTAGAGATTGTGGGTTCGAGTCATTGATTCGCTTTTACGTCTGTGCATTTGCTGATAAGTAATTCTTTTGAGTTTAAATACATTTATTAGGTTTGATGGTTTGTGAGCTGTCTGGCTCAGTGGTCACGTTGTCTGTCTTCGATCTTAGGGATTGTGAGTTCGAGTCCATTGATTCGCTTTTGCGTCTGTGTATTTTTCTGATATGTAATTCTTTTGAGTTTAAATACATTTATTAGGAGTGTTGGTTTGAGAGTTGGCTGGCTCAGTTGTCATGTTGTCTGTCTTAGAGATTGTGGGATCGAGTCCATTGATTTGCGTCTGCCTATTCTTCTGATAAGTAATTCTTTTGAGTATTTAAACATTTGTTAGGATTCTGTGTTTGTGAGCAGGCGGGCTCAGTGGTTAGGCTGTTTGTCTTCAATTTTAGAGACTGTGAGTTCAAATCAATTGATTTGTTTTTGCGTCTGTGTATTTTTCTGATAAGTAATTATTTTAAGTTTAAATATGTTAATTAGTGGAGTGGCTCAGTGGTCATGTTGCCTGTCGTCAATCTCAGATGTTGTGTTCTCGAGTCCATTCATTCGTTTTTGTGTATGTGTCTGATAAGCAATTATTTTGAGTTTAAATACATTTATTAGTATTACTGTTTTGTGAGCTGGCTGTTTCAGTGGTCATGTTGTCTGTCTTCAATCTTAGAGATTCTGTGTTCGAGTCCATTGATTCGCTTTCGCATCTGTGTGTTTTTCTGTTAAGTAATTTTTTTGAGTTTAAATACTTTTATTAGGTTTGTTGGATTGTGGGCTAGCTGGCTCAGTGGTCATGTTGTCTGTCTTCAATCTTAGAAAATGTGGGTTCGAGTCATTTGATTCACTTTCACATCTGTGTATTTTTCTGAAAAGTAATTCTTTTGAGTTTAAATACATTTATTAGAATTGTTGGTTTGTGAGCTGGCTGGCTCAGTAGTCATGTTGTCTGCATCCAATTCTTGAAGCTATATGGGTTCGAGCCCATTGAATAATTTCGGTGCTTGTAATTTTTCAGATCAGTCTTTCCGTTAACTTTAAATAAAATATCTAGGATATCCGGCAGACGAGCGGCCTAGCTCAGTCGTCATGTCGTCTGCTTCCAATTCTGAAGGCTGTGGGTTCGAGCCCGTCCTCCTGCATTAAGACGTCTCGTCGATTCTTAACCATACATTTTTTCTGAATTCTTTACCTGCGTTGTAAAAATGTACCGACATTATAAAAATGTGTTTAATTATTAATATTAATATAATTTTCAGGAAATGACGCACCGGAAGTGACGTGAAGGAAATGACGCACCGGATGTGACGTGCAGGAAATGACGTACCGGAAGTGACGTCACTTCTGATGCATCACTCATTTTCATAAACTGAGACTAGCGAAAGAGATGCGCTGTTTCCAAAAATGGTAAAAATTTCTGGACTTCGTTAACACGTGTCACATGGTGCAAAACAAGCCCTGCACAAACTTTGGACGAGGAAGGGTGTCGGTTCGACACCGAAGCCGGCAGGCTAGAAGAGAAACCCCACCGGCTTTGGTGGAGCCTGCACACCGCTCGTCCTCCACTCGTGCAGATAATTTAGTAAGAAATATAGGAAAGTCAAAGAGTAAAGACGACCTATCTAATCAATATCTACGTTCCGGATTTTTCTTCCATCTCGCACACCCTAATCTCAAAGTAACATGGTAACGCCCGCTATTATTTAATTTTACCCAGTCAGGAACGAACCCCGAGCCTACAGCCCCGCAACTTGACGCCCCCAGCCTCTCGGCCAAAGAGGCGCCGACCAAAGCCTTGATTTCGGTGTATTTGAGTTTAACACATTAACATGTCCTTTGAAATAATCTGAAAAATAGCTGGAGTCTGACTCCTCGGCAAAAAATTGTTCGTTTCACATTGTTACCTTTGCAAAACAACGCTGCGTTTCAGCGAGGACAGAACCCGATTCAACATCGATCCTACAGCACGGTAAATAGACGCCCCAAACCACTCGGCCAAATAGGCAGCAACCAGGCGTTCGATTTTGGTGTATTTAAATTTAACATTTTATCATGTCTGTTTAAATAATCGGAAAAATCGCTGTTAAAATTGTCGGGGTATGAATCTTTGACAAGAACTTTCGCTTCGCACTGTTACAACTGCGCTAATATTTAAAAATATTATCGAAATTGTACATCTATTGAGACGAGGACAGAACTCGCAATCAACAGGACCGCGTATTCTCTAGCCAACTCTTTGACCACCAGACCGTTTGAATCATGGCAGAAACTGAAATTAAGAACTATTCAAATTTTCATGACTGAAAAATATAAGAAGGAGCCAGGAAACCCTTGAATGTAATATTTCAGTTTAAAATTATATACAGAGGACAAAATGAGATAATATATATATAATTTATATTGTAATTTATATTAGAAAATTTCAAATATTGCATCCGATTTTGACCTCTTACCTATAAAATTCTAAATTGAAATGCAGCATTCATGGATTTCTGGCTCATTTGTTTTAATGATGAGCAACATCCGCAGGAGAAAAGATCAATTATTGTCTTATTTAAAGCCAAACTAACATTTTAACAAATAGCAAAAAATTATTCTGAAAAACTCGAATAAATTTTGAAGGGACGGAACATTCGATAGAAACGTACGCTTTACGCGGTACGTTACCAACGTGCTATGGCAGGTGTTACAATTTGTATTAATTTAACAGTATAAAGCTTTCAGTACATTGGCGATTTGAAAAAATCTGAGGCAAAATTTATCACCGTGACAATATTGTTCTTTTTAAAACAGTACTCGAGAAAGTACTGAGGATAGAACTTGCTATCAATAGATACGCAGCAGAACTTTTAATCTTGTCTCAAAATCGTCAGTTTTAAAGTTCTTTTTAATTCATATTGAGTGCTGTATTCGTCGTAAAACCTCTTTATTTTCGCTTAAATTCTGTGCATCTACATACTGAAACATCGCAATTACAATATATTGAGTTAGTTTAAATGAGCATCCAACTTTGATTATTTCTCTAACGAAGCCTATTTTTCACTTATGTGAAATGTAAACAGCAAAATATGTAGAATGAGTTGTATAGGAATTGCTGTATTTTTTTAACGCAAAGGAATTTAGCTCATGGAGTCTGCATTGCTGAGATGAAAGAAATATTCATTGACTTTACCGAGAGAAGGACGATTTTTTGCGATGAAGTTTTATGCATAGAGTACAATTACTTATAGCTCCATTGTCTTAATTTTTAAATAAAATAAATTATTATAGTACTGTGATGAATGACATGAATGGGAAGTCATTTATGAATGAAATGCTGCTTTTTTAGAGAGAGCCAGGCGTGTTATTTTTTCTATGATGTCATTTGAATGAATTTCAGTTGTTTTCGATGAAGTTTTTAAATTTCGATGAAGTTTATCGTGGTATTATGATAATTCTAAAATTGTTACCGAGTAATATATCACATTTTAGAGATGTTTAAACCAGGCAATTTATATTTCAATGCCGTCATTTGAATGAAGTTCATTTTTTTCGATGATTGTTTAAGTTTTCAAATATAATAAATCAATGTAGTCTTGTGAGAAGTTTTAAAATATTACCGAGGAATGTATTGCATTTTAGATATGTTTAAATAAAATTGCATTGAAGTTGGAAAGTGTTTCATAATCAATGCTTTAAGCATGATTGATCTTTCTAATTAATTTAGATATATTTGCGACTTTTGTCCCGATTTTGGGCCATAAATATCTAGTGTCCGAAATACCTCCTGAAAGGTTTGTGGCAGGGGAAGGAGGGTTCGGTCCTGAGGATATCGCCACCTCTGGGTTCCGGTCTAATTCGGGTGGCACTTCTCCCGTCGACCAAACATATACCTTGCACCCTCGTATAGGCCAGACGGTTTTGGTCAAAAGAAAGAAACCATTCCGTCTGCTCAAGAAATGTCTTGCCAAGACATTCAGAGTTATCACTTAGAAATTGTTTCATTCATATGCAGAATTACTTAAAACTCAAAAATCTATCCATATCTGACAGTCGGATTTTTGATTCAATAATTCTTTTATAATACTGTTTGCATGCTCTATGCACTGTAAGGAAAGTAAAAATGGTGATACTTTAATAATAAATGATACTTTTACGTTAAAAAATGGCAAGTTGACTCATTGAAGAAATGCCACATCATTACTAACTAAAGACAGGCCAATCTTGAAAAGAAAATGATTTAAAACAGTAAAGTAAAAGAAAACTCACTTTAGAATAAAGAAAAAATGTTTTTAATATAAATTGCTTTACAAAAGAAAAATCCAGGTTCTTTCCCTATTAATCATCCAGGCAAAATTGGGAAATAAATTAAATTTCCCAGAAAATTGTATAAAAACGTAGCATTTTATGCATTGCGTTAGGTTTGATTAATTTCCAAATGCCATTTTTTATCGTAATTTAGTTCGAACCAGGAAAAGCTTTACTTTTTGAACAAATCCAAAAATAAAATATGTTGATTGCCTCATTAAAAGAATGGCGAAATCTATAAAAGTTAAAGAGGATAATAAGAGAATTCCTTAATTTTTTTTTGTTTAACTTTTAAATTCGAGAACTTTAGAATAATCAATTACGGCTACACCAGTACAATGGATACATTGTTAGAGCAGAAATGTTGCTGTTGTAGAGATTTTACGAGACATTTTATCTTTTGGTTTTCAGGATCTGTTATAGATAGATCACAGATGACAAGCGACGTTGAATAAATATAAAATTCTAGTAGAGAAAGGCTAAAGGGAGTTCAATAAGGATTTACACTTGCGATAATTTTTCAATTACCGATTTAAACATTTCATTTTATTTGAACCCTCTATTTCTAAAGAATGGTTATACCTAGAGATTAGACGATAACTGAACTGCATTCAGCATCAAATTCCATTGATTAGTTTTTGTGTATGTTTCTGATAAGCAATTCTTTTAAGCTTAAATACATTTATTATAACTGTTGATTTGTGAGCAGACTGGTTCATTGGTCATGTTGTCTGTCTTCAATCTTAGAAATTGTGGGTTCGGTTCCATTGATTCGTTTTTGCGTCTGGGCATTTTTCTGATAAGTAATTATTTTAAGTTTAAATATATTAATTAGGTCATTCGGAATGTGCGTGGGGTGGACCAGTGGTCATGTTGTCTGCCTTCAATTTTAGAGATTGTAGATTAGAGTCCATTGATTCATTTTGCGTCTGTGTATTTTTCTGATAAGTAATTCTTTTGAGTTTAAATACATTTATTAGGAGTGTTGGTTTGCGAGTTGGCTGGCTCAGTTGTCATGTTGTCTGTCTTCGATCTTAGAGATTGTGGGTTCGAGTCCATTGATTTGCGTCTGTGTATTTTTCTGATAAGTAATTATTTTAAGTTTAAATACGTTAATTAGGTTATTCGGTATGTGCGTGGAGTGGCTCAGCGGTCATGTTGTCTGTCTTCTATCTTAGATATTGTGTGCTCGAGCCCGTTTATTCGTTTTTATGTATGTTTCTGACAAGCAATTCTTTTAAGTTTAAATACATTTGTTATGACTGTTGATTTGTGAGCAGGCTGGCTCAGTGGTCATGTTGTCTGTCTTCAATCTTAGACATTGTGGGTTCGAGCCCATTGATTCGCTTTCGCATCTGTCTGTTTTTCTGATAAGTAATTATTTTGAGTTTAAATACATTTATTAGGATTATTGGTTTGTGAGCTAGCTGGCTCAGTGGTCATGTTGTCTGTCTACAATCTTAGAGATTGTGGGTTCGAGTCCATTGATTCACTTTCGAATCTGTTTATTTTTCTGAAAAGTAATTCTTTTGAGTTTAAATACATTTATTAGAATTGTTGTTTTGTGAGCTATCTGGCTCAGTGGTCATATTGTCTGCATCCAATTCTAGAAGCTATATGGGTTCGAGCCCTTTGAGTAATTTTGGTGCTTGTACTTTTCAGATCAGTCTTTCCGTTAACTTTAAATAAAATAACAAGGATATCCGGGAGAAGAGTGGCCTAGCTCAGTGGTCATGTAGTCCGCTTCCAATTCTATAGGCTGTGGGTTCGAACCCATCCACCTGCATTAAGACGTCTCGTAGATTTTTAACCATACATTTTTTCTGAATTCTTTACCTGCGTTGTAAAAGTGTACCGACATTATAAAAATATGTTTAATTATTAATATTAATATAATTTTCAGGAAATGACGCACCGGAAGTGACGTGAAGGAAATGACGCACCGGATGTGACGTGCAGGAAATGACGTACCGGAAGTGACGTCACTTCTGATGCATCACTCATTTTCATAAACTGAGACTCGCGAAAGAGATGCGCTGTTTCCAAAAATGGTAAAAATTTCTGGACTTCGTTAACACGTGTCACATGGTGCAAAACAAGCCCTGCACAAACTTTGGACGAGGAAGGGGGGCGGTTCGACACCGAAGCCGGCAGGCTAGAAGAGAAACCCCACCGGCTTTGGTGGAGCCTGCACACCGCTCGTCCTCCACTCGTGCAGATAATTTAGTAAGAAATATAGGAAAGTTAAAGAGTAAAGACGACCTATCTAATCAATATCTACGTTCCGGATTTTTCTTCCATCTCGCACACCCTAATCTCAAAGTAACATGGTAACGCCCGCTATTATTTAATTTTACCCAGTCAGGAACGAACCCCGAGCCTACAGCCCCGCAACTTGACGTCCCCAGCCTCTCGGCCAAAGAGGCGCCGACCAAAGCCTTGATTTCGGTGTATTTGTGTTTAACACATTAACATGTCCTTTGAAATAATCTGAAAAATAGCTGGAGTCTGACTCCTCGGCAAAAAATTGTTCGTTTCACATTGTTACCTTTGCAAAACAACACTGCGTTTCAGCGAGGACAGAACCCGATTCAACATCGATCCTACAGCACGGTAAATAGACGCCCCAAACCACTCGGCCAAATAGGCAGCAACCAGGCGTTCGATTTTGGTGTATTTAAATTTAACATTTTATCATGTCTGTTTAAATAATCGGAAAAATCGCTGTTAAAATTGTCGGGGTATGAATCCTCGACAAGAACATTCGCTTCACACTGTTACATCTGCGCTAATATTTAAAAATATTATTGGAAGTGTAGATTTGCTGAGACGAGGACAGAACTCGCAATCAACAGGACCGCGTGTTCTCTAGCCAACACTTTGACCACCAGACCGTTTGAATCATGGTAGAAACTGAAACTACGAACTATTTAAATTTTCATGACTGAAAAATATATGAAGGAGCCAGGAAACCCTTGAATGTAATATTTCACTTTAAAATTGTATACAGAGGACAAAATGAGATAATATATATAATTTCTATTATAATTTATATTAGAAAATTTCAAATATCGCATCCGATTTTGACCTTTTACATAAAAAATTCTAAATTGAAATGCAGCATTCAAGGATTTCCTGGTTCATTTGTTTTAATGATGACCAACATCCGCAGGAGAAAAGATCAATTATTGTCTTATTTAAAGGCAAACTAAGATTTTAACAAGTAGTTAAAATTATTCTGAAATACTCGGATAAAATTTGAAGGGACGGAACATTCGATAAAAACGTACGCTTTACGCGGTACGTTACCAACGTGCTACGGCTGGTGTTACAATTTGTATTAATTTAACAATATAAAGCTTTCAGTACATTGGCGATTTGAAAAAATCTGAGGCAAAAGGTATCACCGTGACAATATTGTTTATTTTAAAACTGCACTCGAAAAGTACTGAGGATAGAACTTATTATCAATAGATCCGCAGCAGAACTGTTTAACCACTGGACCATGTAAAACACGAGCGAGTTTGAAATTAGAAACCATTTAAGTTTTCATAACAGAAAAATAAAAAAAGCCAGGCAGCCCTTGAAAGCTATATTTAATTTAGAATTGCAGAAAGAGGATAAAACCAGATGTTATATCTAACTTCTATTATATTTTGTAATAGAAAATTGTAAATATTACATCAGATTTTGGCCACTTACATATACAATTCTAAATTGAAATGTAGCATTCAAGGACTTCCTGCCTTATTTATTTTCCTTTTGTAATGATGAGTAATATCCAAACAGAAACAGCTAAATCATTATCTGATTTGAACCAAAATTAACATTCTAACGTGTCCATATAAAAAATCTGGTTTAAACTTCAGGGGACAGAACCTTCGCTTTACATGAATATCAAGGCACATGACCAATGCGCTACGACTAGCGTTATGATTTGTATTACTTTAATGATATAAAGATTTCGGTGGATTGGCGAATAAAATAAATCTGGGTCAAAACTTATAAACCTTAACAATACTGTTTAATTTCAAACTGCAACGGAGAAAGTTCTGAGTTAGATATGAGTACAGAACTTGCTATCAATAGATCCGCAGCACAACACTTTAACCACCGGACCACTTAAATCACGAAAGAATCTGAAACTAGAGACTATTTAAGTTTCCATAACAGAAAAATAAAAAAAATACCAGGAAGCTCTTGAATGCTGTATTTAATTTAGAATTGTAGAAAGAGGATGAAATCAGATGATATATCTAATTTCTATTATATTTTGTAATAGAAAATTTTAAATATTACATCAGATTTTGGCCACTTACATACACAATTTTTAAATTAAAATTTAGCATTCAAGGACTTCCTGGCTTATATATTTTCCTTATCTGGGGCAAAACAGACAAAATCTATTATCGTGACAATATTGTTTTTTTAAAACTATAATCGAATTGCGTCCAAGATGAGGATAGAAATTGCTACTAGTAGATCCACAGCACGCCGCTTTAACCACTGAGCCACTTACACCATGAGAAAGTTTGAAACTTGAAACTATTTAAGTTTCCATAGAAGAAAAATAAAAAAAAGTACCAGGAATCTCTTGAATGCTATATTTAATTTAGAATTGTAGAAAGTGGGTAAAATCAGATGATATATCTAATTTCTATTATATTTTGAAATAGAAAATTCTAAGTATTACATCAGATTTTGGCCACTTGCATATACAATTCTAAATTGAAATGTAGCATTCAAGGACTTCCTGGCTTATTTACTTTCCTTTTATAATGATGAGTAATATCCAAACAGAAAAAGCTAAATCATAATCTGATTTGAACCAAAAATAACATTTTAACATGTCGGTATAAATAATCAGAAAAATGCTGCAAATAATTTCAGAGGACAGAACCTCTTCTTTGCATGACAACCACGACACTTTACCAAAGCTCTACGACTAGCGTTTCAATTCGTGTTAATTTAACGATATTAAGCTTTCATTCGATTGGCGAATAAATTAAATCTGGAGCGAAACCCACAAAATCTATAATCCGTGACAATATTGTTTATTTTAAAACTATACTCGAGAATGTACTGAGTTTGAGATGAGGACAGAACTTGTTACCAATAAATCCGCAGCACAACTCATTAACCACTGGACCACTTAAACCATGAGAGTGTTTGAAACTAGAACTAATTAAGTTTTCACAACAGAAAAATAAAAAAAAAGCCAGGAAGCCCTTGAATGCTATATTTAATTTAGAATTGTAGAAAGAGGATACATTCATATGTTATATCTAATTTCTATTATACTTTGTAATAGAAAATTCTAAATATTACATCAGATTTTGGTCACTTACCTATACAATTCTAAATTGAAATGTGGCATTCGATGACTTCCTGGCTTATTTATTTTCCCTTTTTAATGACGAATAATATCCAAATAGAAGAAGCTAAATAAGTGTCTAAATTGAAACAAAACTAGCATATTAGCCTGTCTGCATAAAAAATATGAAAAATGTGTTTTAAATATACGGGGTCAGAATCCTTAGCAAAATGTTCGATCTCACTTTATGATCTTACACAATGCTTAATAACTGAGCTACTACTAGCGTTACAATTATGTATTATTTTAACGATATAATGCTTTCACTAGATTGGTGATTTTAATAAATCTGTGACAAAACACATAAAAAATACAATATTACCCTTTCCTAAATTGTTTATATATTATTTAATTCTCTAAAAAAAGCGCTGCGTTTGAGGTGAGGACAGAAGTCGCTATCAAAAGGTGTAAGCGCTTATTTTCCAATACCTTTTCGGATTACAACATATAAAGCGTTTTCGAAGTAATCAGGCAACTTATATTTCAAACTCTAAATTATCAATTATAAATATTGATATCATCCGCACGATGCGATATAATTCATATATAAATATATATTTATTTAGCATTACTGTTTCTTAAATCTTAGTAATTTCGCCAATATGATGCGATGTTTGTTGATTTTTTGATTTTTCGCTAAATGAGTCGCTAAATTCAACAAATTGATCACCATGTTACAGACAAGAGAAAGAAATAAAGATTCTTATCTATAAATACCCGTTGGAAAATTGTTAGTTGCCAAAATACAAAACACAAAATGTACCTTCTCTTGCGAATGAAACGAACTTTTCCACAAAAATTTTTTTAACAAATTCATCGCATAATACTACATATGAAAAGTGAACATATTTCACAAAATTTAATGCTTTTTAAAGATATATGTTATTTATTTTTTAAAATCATTCTAACAGGTGTCAAGATAATGTTCCACAGACTCACAGTCGGACACACACGCACGTACACAAATACATTTATTAGGATTGCTGGTTTGTGAGCTAGCTGGCTCAGTGGTCATGTTGTCTGTCTTCAATCTTAGCGATTGTGGGTTCGAGTCCATTGATTCACTTTCGCATCTGTTTATTTTTCTGAAAAGTAATTCTTTTGAGTTTAAATACATTTATTAGGAGTGTTGGTTTGCGAGTTGGCTGGCTCAGTTGTCATGTTGTCTGTCTTCGATCTTAGAGATTGTGGGTTCGAGTCCATTGATTTGCGTCTGTGTATTTTTCTGATAAGTAATTATTTTAAGTTTAAATACGTTAATTAGGTTATTCGGTATGTGCGTGGAGTGGCTCAGCGGTCATGTTGTCTGTCTTCTATCTTAGATATTGTGTGCTCGAGTCCGTTTATTCGTTTTTATGTATGTTTCTGACAAGCAATTCTTTTAAGTTTAAATACATTTGTTATGACTGTTGATTTGTGAGCAGGCTGGCTCAGTGGTCATGTTGTCTGTCTTCAATCTTAGACATTGTGGGTTCGAGCCCATTGATTCGCTTTCGCATCTGTCTGTTTTTCTGATAAGTAATTATTTTGAGTTTAAATACATTTATTAGGATTATTGGTTTGTGAGCTAGCTGGCTCAGTGGTCATGTTGTCTGTCTACAATCTTAGAGATTGTGGGTTCGAGTCCATTGATTCACTTTCGAATCCGTTTATTTTTCTAAAAAGTAATTCTTTTGAGTTTAAATACATTTATTAGAATTGTTGTTTTGTGAGCTGGCTGGCTCAGTGGTCATATTGTCTGCATCCAATTCTAGAAGCTATATGGGTTCGAGCCCTTTGAGTAATTTTGGTGCTTGTACTTTTCAGATCAGTCTTTCCGTTAACTTTAAATAAAATAACAAGGATATCCGGGAGAAGAGTGGCCTAGCTCAGTGGTCATGTAGTCCGCTTCCAATTCTATAGGCTGTGGGTTCGAACCCATCCACCTGCATTAAGACGTCTCGTAGATTTTTAACCATACATTTTTTCTGAATTCTTTACCTGCGTTGTAAAAGTGTACCGAAATTATAAAAATATGTTTAATTATAATTATTAATATAATTTTCAGGAAATGACGCACCGGAAGTGACGTGAAGGAAATGACGCACCGGATGTGACGTGCAGGAAATGACGTACCGGAAGTGACGTCACTTCTGATGCATCACTCATTTTCATAAACTGAGACTCGCGAAAGAGATGCGCTGTTTCCAAAAATGGTAAAAATTTCTGGACTTCGTTAACACGTGTCACATGGTGCAAAACAAGCCCTGCACAAACTTTGGACGAGGAAGGGTGGCGGTTCGACACCGAAGCCGGCAGGCTAGAAGAGAAACCCCACCGGCTTTGGTGGAGCCTGCACACCGCTCGTCCTCCACTCGTGCAGATAATTTAGTAAGAAATATAGGAAAGTTAAAGAGTAAAGACGACCTATCTAATCAATATCTACGTTCCGGATTTTTCTTCCATCTCGCACACCCTAATCTCAAAGTAACATGGTAACGCCCGCTATTATTTAATTTTACCCAGTCAGGAACGAACCCCGAGCCTACAGCCCCGCAACTTGACGCCCCCAGCCTCTCGGCCAAAGAGGCGCCGACCAAAGCCTTGATTTCGGTGTATTTGTGTTTAACACATTAACATGTCCTTTGAAATAATCTGAAAAATAGCTGGAGTCTGACTCCTCGGCAAAAAATTGTTCGTTTCACATTGTTACCTTTGCAAAACAACACTGCGTTTCAGCGAGGACAGAACCCGATTCAACATCGATCCTACAGCACGGTAAATAGACGCCCCAAACCACTCGGCCAAATAGGCAGCAACCAGACGTTCGATTTTGGTGTATTTAAATTTAACATTTTATCATGTCTGTTTAAATAATCGGAAAAATCGCTGTTAAAATTGTCGGGGTATGAATCCTCGACAAGAACATTCGCTTCACACTGTTACATCTGCGCTAATATTTAAAAATATTATTGGAAGTGTAGATTTGCTGAGCCGAGGACAGAACTCGCAATCTACAGGACCGCGTGTTCTCTAGCCAACACTTTGACCACCAGACCGTTTGAATCATGGTAGAAACTGAAACTACGAACTATTTAACTTTTCATGACTGAAAAATATATGAAGGAGCCAGGAAACCCTTGAATGTAATATTTCACTTTAAAATTGTATACAGAGGACAAAATGAAATAATATATATAATTTCTATTATAATTTATGTTAGAAAATTTCAAATATCGCATCCGATTTTGACCTTTTACATAAAAAATTCTAAATTGAAATGCAGCATTCAAGGATTTCCTGGTTCATTTGTTTTAATGATGACCAACATCCGCAGGAGAAAAGATCAATTATTGTCTTATTTAAAGGCAAACTAAGATTTTAACAAGTAGTTAAAATTATTCTGAAATACTCGGATAAAATTTGAAGGGACGGAACATTCGATAAAAACGTACGCTTTACGCGGTACGTTACCAACGTGCTACGGCTGGTGTTACAATTTGTATTAATTTAACAATATAAAGCTTTCAGTACATTGGCGATTTGAAAAAATCTGAGGCAAAAGGTATCACCGTGACAATATTGTTTATTTTAAAACTGCACTCGAAAAGTACTGAGGATAGAACTTATTATCAATAGATCCGCAGCAGAACTGTTTAACCACTGGACCATGTAAAACACGAGCGAGTTTGAAATTAGAAACCATTTAAGTTTTCATAACAGAAAAATAAAAAGAGCCAGGCAGCCCTTGAAAGCTATATTTAATTTAGAATTGCAGAAAAAGGATAAAACCAGATGTTATATCTAACTTCTATTATATTTTGTAATAGAAAATTGTAAATATTACATCAGATTTTGGCCACTTACATATACAATTCTAAATTGAAATGTAGCATTCAAGGACTTCCTGCCTTATTTATTTTCCTTTTGTAATGATGAGTAATATCCAAACAGAAACAGCTAAATCATTATCTGATTTGAACCAAAATTAACATTCTAACGTGTCCATATAAAAAACCTGGTTTAAACTTCAGGGGACAGAACCTTCGCTTTACTTGAATATCAAGGCACATGACCAATGCGCTACGACTAGCGTTATGATTTGTATTACTTTAATGATATAAAGATTTCGGTGGATTGGCGAATAAAATAAATCTGGGTCAAAACCTATAAACCTTAACAATACTGTTTAATTTCAAACTGCAACGGAGAAAGTACTGAGTTAGATATGAGTACAGAACTTGCTATCAATAGATCCGCAGCACAACACTTTAACCACCGGACCACTTAAATCACGAAAGAATCTGAAACTAGAGACTATTTAAGTTTCCATAACAGAAAAATAAAAAAAATACCAGGAAGCTCTTGAATGCTGTATTTAATTTAGAATTGTAGAAAGAGGATAAAATCAGATGATATATCTAATTTCTATTATATTTTGTAATAGAAAATTTTAAATATTACATCAGATTTTGGCCACTTACATACACAATTTTTAAATTAAAATTTAGCATTCAAGGACTTCCTGGCTTATATATTTTCCTTATCTGGGGCAAAACAGACAAAATCTATTATCGTGACAATATTGTTTTTTTAAAACTGTAATCGAATTGCGTCCAAGATGAGGATAGAAATTGCTACCAGTAGATCCACAGCACGCCGCTTTAACCACTGAGCCACTTACACCATGAGAAAGTTTGAAACTTGAAACTATTTAAGTTTCCATAGAAGAAAAATAAAAAAAAGTACCAGGAATCTCTTGAATGCTATATTTAATTTAGAATTGTAGAAAGTGGGTAAAATCAGATGATATATCTAATTTCTATTATATTTTGAAATAGAAAATTCTAAATATTACATCAGATTTTGGCCACTTGCATATACAATTCTAAATTGAAATGTAGCATTCAAGGACTTCCTGGCTTATTTACTTTCCTTTTATAATGATGAGTAATATCCAAACAGAAAAAGCTAAATCATAATCTGATTTTAACCAAAAATAACATTTTAACATGTCGGTATAAATAATCAGAAAAATGCTGCAAATAATTTCAGAGGACAGAACCTCTTCTTTGCATGACAACCACGACACTTTACCAAAGCTCTACGACTAGCGTTTCAATTCGTGTTAATTTAACGATATTAAGCTTTCATTCGATTGGCGAATAAATTAAATCTGGAGCGAAACCCACAAAATCTATAATCCGTGACAATATTGTTTATTTTAAAACTATACTCGAGAATGTACTGAGTTTGAGATGAGGACAGAACTTGTTACCAATAAATCCGCAGCACAACTCATTAACCACTGGACCACTTAAACCATGAGAGTGTTTGAAACTAGAACTAATTACAGGACCGCGTGTTCTCTAGCCAACAGTTTGACCACCAGACCGTTTGAATCATGGTAGAAAGTGAAACTACGAACTATTTAAATTTTTATGACTGAAAAATATAAGAAGGAGACAGGAAACCCTTGAATGTGATATTTCACTTTAAAATTGTATACAGAGGTCAAAATGAGATAATATATATAATTTCTATTATAATTTATATTAGAAAATTTCAAATATCGCATCCGATTTTGACCTTTTACATAAAAAATTCTAAATTGAAATGCAGCATTCAAGGATTTCCTGGTTCATTTGTTTTAATGATGACCAACATCCGCAGGAGAAAAGATCAATTATTGTCTTATTTAAAGGCAAACTAAGATTTTAACAAGTAGTTAAAATTTTTCTGAAATACTCGGATAAAATTTGAAGGGACGGAACATTCGATAAAAACGTACGCTTTACGCGGTACGTTACCAACGTGCTACGGCTGGTGTTACAATTTGTATTAATTTAACAATATAAAGCTTTCAGTACATTGGCGATTTGAAAAAATCTGAGGCAAAAGGTATCACCGTGACAATATTGTTTATTTTAAAACTGTACTCGAGAAAGTACCGAGGATAAAACTTGTTATCAATAGATCCGCAGCAGAACTCTTTAACCACTGGACCGTGCAAATCACGAGCGAGTTTGAAATTAGAAACCATTTAAGTTTTCATAACAGAAAAATAAAAAAAAGCCAGGCAGCCATTGAATGCTATATTCAATTTAGAATTGCAGAAAGGAGATAAAACCAGATGTTATATATAACTTCTATTATATTTTGTAATAGAAAATTGTAAATATTACATCATATTTTGACCACTTACATATACAATTCTAAATTGAAATGTAGCATTCAAGGACTTCCTGGCTTATTTATTTTCCTTTTGTAATGATGAGTAATATCCAAACAGATAAAGCTAAATCATAATCTGATTTGAACCAAAATTAACATTTTAACGTGTCCGTATAAATAACCTGGTTTAAATTTCAGGGGACAGAACCGTCGCTTTACATGAATATCACGGTACATGACCAATACGCTACGACTAGCGTTATAATTTGTATTACTTTAATGATATAAAGATTTCGGTGGATTGGCGAATAAAATAAATCTGGGTCAAAACCTGTAAACCTTAACAATACTGTTTATTTTCAAACTGCAACGGAGAAAGTACTGAGTTAGCGATGAGTACAGAACTTGCTATCAATAGATCTGCAGCACAACACTTTAACCACCGGACCACTTAAATCACGAAAGTATCTGAAACTAGAAACTATTTAAGTTTCCATAACAGTAAAATAAAAAAAAGTACCAGGAAGCTCTTGAATGCTGTATTTAATTTAGAATTGTAGAAAGAGGATAAAATCCGATGATATATCTAATTTCTATTATATTTTGTAATAGAAAATTTTAAATATTACATCAGATTTTGGCCACTTACATACACAATTCTAAATTGAAATTTAGCATTCAAGGACTTCCTGGCTTATATATTTTCCTTATATGGGGCAAAACAGACTTATATATCTGGGGCAAAAAAGACAAAATCTATTTACCTGACAATATTGTTTATTTTAAAACTGTAATCGAACTGTGTCCAAGATGAGGACAGAACATGCTACCAGTAGATCCGCAGCACGCCGCTTTGACCACTGAGCCACTTACACCATGAGAGACATTGAAACTAGAAACGATTTAAGTTTCCATAGCAGAAAAAAAAAAAAGTACCAGGAATCTCTTGAATGCTATATTTAATTTAGAATTGTAGAAAGTTTGTAAAATCAGATGATATATCTTATTTCTATTATATTTTGTAATAGAAAATTCTATATATTACATCAGATTTTGGCCACTTGCATATACAATTCTAAATTGAAATGTAGCATTCAAGGACTTCCTGGCGTATTTACTCTCCTTTTTTAATGATGAGTAATATCCTAACAGAAAAAGCTAAATCATAATCTGATTTGAACCAAAAATAACATTTCAACATGTCCGCATAATTAATCAGAAAAATGCTGCAAAAAATTTCAGGGGACAGAACCTCTTCTTTGCATGACAACCACGACACTTTACCAATGTTCTACGACTAGCGTTTCAATTCGTATTAATTTAACGATATTACGCTTTCATTCGATTGGCGAATAAATTAAATCTGGAGCGAAACCCACAAAATCTATAAACCGTGACAATATTGTTTATTTTAAAACTATACTCGAGAAAGTACTGAGTTTGAGACGAGGACAGAACTTGTTACCTATAAATCCGCAGCCCAACTCATTAACCACTGGACCACTTAAACCATGAGAGCGTGTGAAACTAGAAACTATTTAAGTTTTCACAACAGAAAAATAAAAAAAAAGCCAGGAAGCCCTTGAATGCTATATTCAATTTAGAATTGTAGAAAGAGGATACATTCATATGTTATATCTAATTTCTATTATACTTTGTAATAGAAAATTCTAAATATTACATCAGATTTTGGTCACTTACCTATACAATTCTAAATTGAAATGTGGCATTCGATGACTTCCTGGCTTATTTATTTTCCCTTTTTAATGACGAATAATATCCAAATAGAAGAAGCTAAATAAGTGTCTAAATTGAAACAAAACTAGCATATTAGCCTGTCTGCATAAAAAATATGAAAAATGTGTTTTAAATATACGGGGTCAGAATCCTCAGCAAAATGTTCGATCTCACTTTATGATCTTACACAATGCTTAATAACTGAGCTACTACTAGCGTTACTATTATGTATTATTTTAACGATATAATGCTTTCACTAGATTGGTGATTTTAATAAATCTGTGACAAAACACATAAAAAATACAATATTACCCTTTCCTAAATTGTTTATATATTATTTAATTCTCTAAAAAAAGCGCTGCGTTTGAGGTGAGGACAGAAGTCGCTATCAAAAGGTGTAAGCGCTTATTTTCCAATACCTTTTCGGATTACAACATATAAAGCGTTTTCGAAGTAATCAGGCAACTTATATTTCAAACTCTGAATTATCAATTATAAATATTGATATCATCCGCACGATGCGATATAATTCATATATAAATATATATTTATTTAGCACAACTGTTTCTTAAATCTTAGTAATTTCGCCAATATGATGCGATGTTTGTTGATTTTTTGATTTTTCGCTAAATGAGTCGCTAAATTCAATAAATTGATCACCATGTTACAGACAAGAGAAAGAAATAAAGATTCTTATCTATAAATACCCGTTGGCAAATTGTTAGTTGCCAAAATACAAAACACAAAATGTACCTTCTCTTGCGAATGAAACGAACTTTTCCACAAAAATTTTTTTAACAAATTCATCGCATAATACTACATATGAAAAGTGAACATATTTCACAAAATTTAATGCTTTTTAAAGATATATGTTATTTATTTTTTAAAATCATTCTAACAGGTGTCAAGATAATGTTCCACAGACTCACAGTCGGACACACACGCACGTACACAAATACATTTATTAGGATTGCTGGTTTGTGAGCTAGCTGGCTCAGTGGTCATGTTGTCTGTCTTCAATCTTAGCGATTGTGGGTTCGAGTCCATTGATTCACTTTCGCATCCGTTTATTTTTCTGAAAAGTAATTCTTTTGAGTTTAAATACATTTATTAGAATTGTTGGTTTGTGAGCTGGCTGGCTCAGTGGTCATATTGTCTGCATCCAATTCTAGAAGCTATATGGGTTCGAGCCCATTGAGTAATTTTGGTGCTTGTACTTTTCAGATCAGTCTTTCCGTTAACTTTAAATAAAATAACAAGGATAACCGGGAGAAGAGCGGCCTAGCTCAGTGGTCATGTAGTCCGCTTCCAATTCTATAGGCTGTGGGTTCGAGCCCATCCACCTGCATTAAGACGTCTCGTAGATTCTTAACCATACATTTTTTCTGAATTCTTTACCTGCGTTGTAAAAATGCACCGACATTATAAAAATATGTTTAATTATTAATATAATTTTCAGGAAATGACGTACCGGAAGTGACGTCACTTCTGATGCATCATTTCCCTTTCATAAACTGAGACTAGCGAAAGAGATGCGCTGTTTCCAAAAATGGTAAAAATTTCTGGACTTCGTTAACACGTGTCACGTGGTGCAAAACAAGCCCTACACAAACTTTGGACGAGGAAGGGTGGCGGTTCGACACCGAAGCCGGCAGGCTAGAAGAGAAACCCCACCGGCTTTGGTGGAGCCTGCACACCGCTCGTCCTCCATTTCGTGCAGATAATTTAGTAAGAAATATGAGAAAGTTAAAGAGTAAAGACGACCTATCTAATCAATATCTACGTTCCGGATTTTTCTTCCATCTCGCACACCCTAATCTCAAAGTAACATGTTAACCCCCGCTATTATTTAATTTTACCCAGTCAGGATCGAACCCCGAGCCTACAGCCCCGCAACTTGACGCCCCAAGCCTCTCGGCCAAAGAGGCGCCGACCAAAGCCTTGATTTCGGTGTATTTAAGTTTAACACATTAACGTGTCCTTTGAAATATTCTGAAAAATAGCTGGAGTCTGACTCCTCTGCAAAAAATATTCGTTTCGCATTGTTACCCTTGCAAAACAACACTGCTTTTCAGCGAGGACATAACCCGATTCAACATCGATCCTACAGCACGGTAAACAGACGCCCCAAACCTCTCGGCCAAATAGGCAGCAACCAGGCGTTCGATTTTGGTGTATTTAAATTTAACATTTTATCATGTCTGTTTAAATAATCGGAAAAATCGCTGTTAAAATTGTCGGGGTATGAATCCTCGACAAGAACATTCGCTTCACACTGTTACATCTGCGCTAATATTTAAAAATATTATGGGAAGTGTAGATTTGTTGAGACGAGGGCAGAACTCGCAATCAACAGGACCGCGTGTTCTCTAGCCAACACTTTGCCCACCAGACCGTTTGAATCATGGTAGAAAGTGAAACTACGAACTATTTAAATTTTTATGACTGAAAAATATAAGAAGGAGCCAGGAAACCCTTGAATGTGATATTTCACTTTAAAATTGTATACAGAGGTCAAAATGAGATAATATATATAATTTCTATTATAATTTATATTAGAAAATTTCAAATATCGCATCCGATTTTGACCTTTTACATAAAAAATTCTAAATTGAAATGCAGCATTCAAGGATTTCCTGGTTCATTTGTTTTAATGATGACCAACATCCGCAGGAGAAAAGATCAATTATTGTCTTATTTAAAGGCAAACTAAGATTTTAACAAGTAGTTAAAATTATTCTGAAATACTCGGATAAAATTTGAAGGGACGGAACATTCGATAAAAACGTACGCTTTACGCGGTACGTTACCAACGTGCTACGGCTGGTGTTACAATTTGTATTAATTTAACAATATAAAGCTTTCAGTACATTGGCGATTTGAAAAAATCTGAGGCAAAAGGTATCACCGTGACAATATTGTTTATTTTAAAACTGTACTCGAGAAAGTACCGAGGATAAAACTTGTTATCAATAGATCCGCAGCAGAACTCTTTAACCACTGGACCGTGCAAATCACGAGCGAGTTTGAAATTAGAAACCATTTAAGTTTTCATAACAGAAAAATAAAAAAAAGCCAGGCAGCCATTGAATGCTATATTCAATTTAGAATTGCAGAAAGGAGATAAAACTAGATGTTATATATAACTTCTATTATATTTTGTAATAGAAAATTGTAAATATTACATCATATTTTGACCACTTACATATACAATTCTAAATTGAAATGTAGCATTCAAGGACTTCCTGGCTTATTTATTTTCCTTTTGTAATGATGAGTAATATCCAAACAGATAAAGCTAAATCATAATCTGATTTGAACCAAAATTAACATTTTAACGTGTCCGTATAAAAAACCTGGTTTAAATTTCAGGGGACAGAACCGTCGCTTTACATGAATATCACGGTACATGACCAATACGCTACGACTAGCGTTATAATTTGCATTACTTTAATGATATAAAGATTTCGGTGGATTGGCGAATAAAATAAATCTGGGTCAAAACCTGTAAACCTTAACAATACTGTTTATTTTCAAACTGCAACGGAGAAAGTACTGAGTTAGCGATGAGTACAGAACTTGCTATCAATAAATCTGCAGCACAACACTTTAACCACCGGACCACTTAAATCACGAAAGTATCAGAAACTAGAAACTATTTAAGTTTCCATAACAGTAAAATAAAAAAAAAGTACCAGGAAGATCTTGAATGCTGTATTTAATTTAGAATTGTAGAAAGAGGATAAAATCCGATGATATATCTAATTTCTATTATATTTTGTAATAGAAAATTTTAAATATTACATCAGATTTTGGCCACTTACATACACAATTCTAAATTGAAATTTAGCATTCAAGGACTTCCTGGCTTATATATTTTCCTTATATGGGGCAAAACAGACTTATATATCTGGGGCAAAACAGACAAAATCTATTTACCTGACAATATTGTTTATTTTAAAACTGTAATCGAACTGTGTCCAAGATGAGGACAGAACTTGCTACCAGTAGATCCGCAGCACGCCGCTTTGACCACTGAGCCACTTACACCATGAGAGACATTGAAACTAGAAACGATTTAAGTTTCCATAGCAGAAAAATAAAAAAAAGTACCAGGAATCTCTTGAATGCTATATTTAATTTAGAATTGTAGAAAGTGGGTAAAATCAGATGATATATCTTATTTCTATTATATTTTGTAATAGAAAATTCTAAATATTACATCAGATTTTGGCCACTTGCATATACAATTCTAAATTGAAATGTAGCATTCAAGGACTTCCTGGCGTATTTACTCTCCTTTTTTAATGATGAGTAATATCCTAACAGAAAAAGCTAAATCATAATCTGATTTGAACCAAAAATAACATTTCAACATGTCCGCATAATTAATCAGAAAAATGCTGCAAAAAATTTCAGGGGACAGAACCTCTTCTTTGCATGACAACCACGACACTTTACCAATGTTCTACGACTAGCGTTTCAATTCGTATTAATTTAACGATATTACGCTTTCATTCGATTGGCGAATAAATTAAATCTGGAGCGAAACCCACAAAATCTATAAACCGTGACAATATTGTTTATTTTAAAACTATACTCGAGAAAGTACTGAGTTTGAGACGAGGACAGAACTTGTTACCTATAAATCCGCAGCCCAACTCATTAACCACTGGACCACTTAAACCATGAGAGCGTGTGAAACTAGAAACTATTTAAGTTTTCACAACAGAAAAATAAAAAAAAAGCCAGGAAGCCCTTGAATGCTATATTCAATTTAGAATTGTAGAAAGAGGATACATTCATATGTTATATCTAATTTCTATTATACTTTGTAATAGAAAATTCTAAATATTACATCAGATTTTGGTCACTTACCTATACAATTCTAAATTGAAATGTGGCATTCGATGACTTCCTGGCTTATTTATTTTCCCTTTTTAATGACGAATAATATCCAAATAGAAGAAGCTAAATAAGTGTCTAAATTGAAACAAAACTAGCATATTAGCCTGTCTGCATAAAAAATATGAAAAATGTGTTTTAAATATACGGGGTCAGAATCCTCAGCAAAATGTTCGATCTCACTTTATGATCTTACACAATGCTTAATAACTGAGCTACTACTAGCGTTACAATTATGTATTATTTTAACGATATAATGCTTTCACTAGATTGGTGATTTTAATAAATCTGTGACAAAACACATAAAAAATACAATATTACCCTTTCCTAAATTGTTTATATATTATTTAATTCTCTAAAAAAAGCGCTGCGTTTGAGGTGAGGACAGAAGTCGCTATCAAAAGGTGTAAGCGCTTATTTTCCAATACCTTTTCGGATTACAACATATAAAGCGTTGTCGAAGTAATCAGGCAACTTATATTTCAAACTCTAAATTATCAATTATAAATATTGATATCATCGCACGATGCGATATAATTCATATATAAATATATATTTATTTAGCATTACTGTTTCTTAAATCTTAGTAATTTCGCCAATATGATGCGATGTTTGTTGATTTTTTGATTTTTCGCTAAATGAGTCGCTAAATTCAACAAATTGATCACCATGTTACAGACAAGAGAAAGAAATAAAGATTCTTATCTATAAATACCCGTTGGCAAATTGTTAGTTGCCAAAATACAAAACACAAAATGTACCTTCTCTTGCGAATGAAACGAACTTTTCCACAAAAATTTTTTTAACAAATTCATCGCATAATACTACATATGAAAAGTGAACATATTTCACAAAATTTAATGCTTTTTAAAGATATATGTTATTTATTTTTTAAAATCATTCTAACAGGTGTCAAGATAATGTTCCACAGACTCACAGTCGGACACACACGCACGTACACAAATACATTTATTAGGATTGCTGGTTTGTGAGCTAGCTGGCTCAGTGGTCATGTTGTCTGTCTTCAATCTTAGCGATTGTGGTTTCGAGTCCATTGATTCACTTTCGCATCTGTTTATTTTTCTGAAAAGTAATTCTTTTGAGTTTAAATACATTTATTAGAATTGTTGGTTTGTGAGCTGGCTGGCTCAGTGGTCATATTGTCTGCATCCAATTCTAGAAGCTATATGGGTTCGAGCCCATTGAGTAATTTTGGTGCTTGTACTTTTCAGATCAGTCTTTCCGTTAACTTTAAATAAAATAACAAGGATAACCGGGAGAAGAGCGGCCTAGCTCAGTGGTCATGTAGTCCGCTTCCAATTCTATAGGCTGTGGGTTCGAGCCCATCCACCTGCATTAAGACGTCTCGTAGATTCTTAACCATACATTTTTTCTGAATTCTTTACCTGCGTTGTAAAAATGCACCGACATTATAAAAATATGTTTAATTATTAATATAATTTTCAGGAAATGACGCACCGGAAGTGACGTGAAGGAAATGACGCACCGGATGTGACGTGCAGGAAATGACGTACCGGAAGTGACGTCACTTCTGATGCATCATTTCCCTTTCATAAACTGAGACTAGCGAAAGAGATGCGCTGTTTCCAAAAATGGTAAAAATTTCTGGACTTCGTTAACACGTGTCACGTGGTGCAAAACAAGCCCTACACAAACTTTGGACGAGGAAGGGTGGCGGTTCGACACCGAAGCCGGCAGGCTAGAAGAGAAACCCCACCGGCTTTGGTGGAGCCTGCACACCGCTCGTCCTCCATTTCGTGCAGATAATTTAGTAAGAAATATGAGAAAGTTAAAGAGTAAAGACGACCTATCTAATCAATATCTACGTTCCGGATTTTTCTTCCATCTCGCACACCCTAATCTCAAAGTAACATGTTAACGCCCGCTATTATTTAATTTTACCCAGTCAGGACCGAACCCCGAGCCTACAGCCCCGCAACTTGACGCCCCAAGCCTCTCGGCCAAAGAGGCGCCGACCAAAGCCTTGATTTCGGTGTATTTAAGTTTAACACATTAACGTGTCCTTTGAAATATTCTGAAAAATAGCTGGAGTCTGACTCCTCTGCAAAAAATATTCGTTTCGCATTGTTACCCTTGCAAAACAACACTGCTTTTCAGCGAGGACATAACCCGATTCAACATCGATCCTACAGCACGGTAAACAGACGCCCCAAACCTCTCGGCCAAATAGGCAGCAACCAGGCGTTCGATTTTGGTGTATTTAAATTTAACATTTTATCATGTCTGTTTAAATAATCGGAAAAATCGCTGTTAAAATTGTCGGGGTATGAATCCTCGACAAGAACATTCGCTTCACACTGTTACATCTGCGCTAATATTTAAAAATATTATGGGAAGTGTAGATTTGTTGAGACGAGGGCAGAACTCGCAATCAACAGGACCGCGTGTTCTCTAGCCAACACTTTGCCCACCAGACCGTTTGAATCATGGTAGAAAGTGAAACTACGAACTATTTAAATTTTTATGACTGAAAAATATAAGAAGGAGCCAGGAAACCCTTGAATGTGATATTTCACTTTAAAATTGTATACAGAGGTCAAAATGAGATAATATATATAATTTCTATTATAATTTATATTAGAAAATTTCAAATATCGCATCCGATTTTGACCTTTTACATAAAAAATTCTAAATTGAAATGCAGCATTCAAGGATTTCCTGGTTCATTTGTTTTAATGATGACCAACATCCGCAGGAGAAAAGATCAATTATTGTCTTATTTAAAGGCAAACTAAGATTTTAACAAGTAGTTAAAATTATTCTGAAATACTCGGATAAAATTTGAAGGGACGGAACATTCGATAAAAACGTACGCTTTACGCGGTACGTTACCAACGTGCTACGGCTGGTGTTACAATTTGTATTAATTTAACAATATAAAGCTTTCAGTACATTGGCGATTTGAAAAAATCTGAGGCAAAAGGTATCACCGTGACAATATTGTTTATTTTAAAACTGTACTCGAGAAAGTACCGAGGATAAAACTTGTTATCAATAGATCCGCAGCAGAACTCTTTAACCACTGGACCGTGCAAATCACGAGCGAGTTTGAAATTAGAAACCATTTAAGTTTTCATAACAGAAAAATAAAAAAAAGCCAGGCAGCCATTGAATGCTATATTCAATTTAGAATTGCAGAAAGGAGATAAAACCAGATGTTATATATAACTTCTATTATATTTTGTAATAGAAAATTGTAAATATTACATCATATTTTGACCACTTACATATACAATTCTAAATTGAAATGTAGCATTCAAGGACTTCCTGGCTTATTTATTTTCCTTTTGTAATGATGAGTAATATCCAAACAGATAAAGCTAAATCATAATCTGATTTGAACCAAAATTAACATTTTAACGTGTCCGTATAAAAAACCTGGTTTAAATTTCAGGGGACAGAACCGTCGCTTTACATGAATATCACGGTACATGACCAATACGCTACGACTAGCGTTATAATTTGTATTACTTTAATGATATAAAGATTTCGGTGGATTGGCGAATAAAATAAATCTGGGTCAAAACCTGTAAACCTTAACAATACTGTTTATTTTCAAACTGCAACGGAGAAAGTACTGAGTTAGCGATGAGTACAGAACTTGCTATCAATAGATCTGCAGCACAACACTTTAACCACCGGACCACTTAAATCACGAAAGTATCTGAAACTAGAAACTATTTAAGTTTCCATAACAGTAAAATAAAAAAAAGTACCAGGAAGCTCTTGAATGCTGTATTTAATTTAGAATTGTAGAAAGAGGATAAAATCCGATGATATATCTAATTTCTATTATATTTTGTAATAGAAAATTTTAAATATTACATCAGATTTTGGCCACTTACATACACAATTCTAAATTGAAATTTAGCATTCAAGGACTTCCTGGCTTATATATTTTCCTTATATGGGGCAAAACAGACTTATATATCTGGGGCAAAACAGACAAAATCTATTTACCTGACAATATTGTTTATTTTAAAACTGTAATCGAACTGTGTCCAAGATGAGGACAGAACTTGCTACCAGTAGATCCGCAGCACGCCGCTTTGACCACTGAGCCACTTACACCATGAGAGACATTGAAACTAGAAACGATTTAAGTTTCCATAGCAGAAAAATAAAAAAAAGTACCAGGAATCTCTTGAATGCTATATTTAATTTAGAATTGTAGAAAGTGGGTAAAATCAGATGATATATCTTATTTCTATTATATTTTGTAATAGAAAATTCTATATATTACATCAGATTTTGGCCACTTGCATATACAATTCTAAATTGAAATGTAGCATTCAAGGACTTCCTGGCGTATTTACTCTCCTTTTTTAATGATGAGTAATATCCTAACAGAAAAAGCTAAATCATAATCTGATTTGAACCAAAAATAACATTTCAACATGTCCGCATAATTAATCAGAAAAATGCTGCAAAAAATTTCAGGGGACAGAACCTCTTCTTTGCATGACAACCACGACACTTTACCAATGTTCTACGACTAGCGTTTCAATTCGTATTAATTTAACGATATTACGCTTTCATTCGATTGGCGAATAAATTAACTCTGGAGCGAAACCCACAAAATCTATAAACCGTGACAATATTGTTTATTTTAAAACTATACTCGAGAAAGTACTGAGTTTGAGACGAGGACAGAACTTGTTACCTATAAATCCGCAGCCCAACTCATTAACCACTGGACCACTTAAACCATGAGAGCGTGTGAAACTAGAAACTATTTAAGTTTTCACAACAGAAAAATAAAAAAAAAGCCAGGAAGCCCTTGAATGCTATATTCAATTTAGAATTGTAGAAAGAGTATACATTCATATGTTATATGTAATTTCTATTATACTTTGTAATAGAAAATTCTAAATATTACATCAGATTTTGGTCACTTACCTATACAATTCTAAATTGAAATGTGGCATTCGATGACTTCCTGGCTTATTTATTTTCCCTTTTTAATGACGAATAATATCCAAATAGAAGAAGCTAAATAAGTGTCTAAATTGAAACAAAACTAGCATAATAGCCTGTCTGCATAAAAATTATGAAAAATGTGTTTTAAATATACGGGGTCAGAATCCTCAGCAAAATGTTCGATCTCACTTTATGATCTTACACAATGCTTAATAACTGAGCTACTACTAGCGTTACAATTATGTATTATTTTAACGATATAATGCTTTCACTAGATTGGTGATTTTAATAAATCTGTGACAAAACACATAAAAAATACAATATTACCCTTTCCTAAATTGTTTATATATTATTTAATTCTCTAAAAAAAGCGCTGCGTTTGAGGTGAGGACAGAAGTCGCTATCAAAAGGTGTAAGCGCTTATTTTCCAATACCTTTTCGGATTACAACATATAAAGCGTTGTCGAAGTAATCAGGCAACTTATATTTCAAACTCTAAATTATCAATTATAAGTATTGATATCATCCGCACGATGCGATATAATTCATATATAAATATATATTTATTTAGCATTACTGTTTCTTAAATCTTAGTAATTTCGCCAATATAATGCGATGTTTGTTGATTTTTTGATTTTTCGCTAAATGAGTCGCTAAATTCAATAAATTGATCACCATGTTACAGACAAGAGAAAGAAATAAAGATTCTTATCTATAAATACCCGTTGGCAAATTGTTAGTTGCCAAAATACAAAACACAAAATGTACCTTCTCTTGCGAATGAAACGAACTTTTCCACAAAAATTTTTTTAACAAATTCATCGCATAATACTACATATGAAAAGTGAACATATTTCACAAAATTTAATGCTTTTTAAAGATATATGTTATTTATTTTTTAAAATCATTCTAACAGGTGTCAAGATAATGTTCCACAGACTCACAGTCGGACACACACGCACGTACACAAATACATTTATTAGGATTGCTGGTTTGTGAGCTAGCTGGCTCAGTGGTCATGTTGTCTGTCTTCAATCTTAGCGATTGTGGGTTCGAGTCCATTGATTCACTTTCGCATCTGTTTATTTTTCTGAAAAGTAATTCTTTTGAGTTTAAATACATTTATTAGAATTGTTGGTTTGTGAGCTGGCTGGCTCAGTGGTCATATTGTCTGCATCCAATTCTAGAAGCTATATGGGTTCGAGCCCATTGAGTAATTTTGGTGCTTGTACTTTTCAGATCAGTCTTTCCGTTAACTTTAAATAAAATAACAAGGATAACCGGGAGAAGAGCGGCCTAGCTCAGTGGTCATGTAGTCCGCTTCCAATTCTATAGGCTGTGGGTTCGAGCCCATCCACCTGCATTAAGACGTCTCGTAGATTCTTAACCATACATTTTTTCTGAATTCTTTACCTGCGTTGTAAAAATGCACCGACATTATAAAAATATGTTTAATTATTAATATAATTTTCAGGAAATGGCGCACCGGATGTGATGTGCAGGAAATGACGTACCGGAAGTGACGTACCGGAAGTGACGTCACTTCTGATGCATCATTTCCCTTTCATAAACTGAGACTAGCGAAAGAGATGCGCTGTTTCCAAAAATGGTAAAAATTTCTGGACTTCGTTAACACGTGTCACGTGGTGCAAAACAAGCCCTACACAAACTTTGGACGAGGAAGGGTGGCGGTTCGACACCGAAGCCGGCAGGCTAGAAGAGAAACCCCACCGGCTTTGGTGGAGCCTGCACACCGCTCGTCCTCCATTTCGTGCAGATAATTTAGTAAGAAATATGAGAAAGTTAAAGAGTAAAGACGACCTATCTAATCAATATCTACGTTCCGGATTTTTCTTCCATCTCGCACACCCTAATCTCAAAGTAACATGTTAACGCCCGTTATTATTTAATTTTACCCAGTCAGGACCGAACCCCGAGCCTACAGCCCCGCAACTTGACGCCCCAAGCCTCTCGGCCAAAGAGGCGCCGACCAAAGCCTTGATTTCGGTGTATTTAAGTTTAACACATTAACGTGTCCTTTGAAATATTCTGAAAAATAGCTGGAGTCTGACTCCTCTGCAAAAAATATTCGTTTCGCATTGTTACCCTTGCAAAACAACACTGCTTTTCAGCGAGGACATAACCCGATTCAACATCGATCCTACAGCACGGTAAACAGACGCCCCAAACCTCTCGGCCAAATAGGCAGCAACCAGGCGTTCGATTTTGGTGTATTTAAATTTAACATTTTATCATGTCTGTTTAAATAATCGGAAAAATCGCTGTTAAAATTGTCGGGGTATGAATCCTCGACAAGAACATTCGCTTCACACTGTTATATCTGCGCTAATATTTAAAAATATTATGGGAAGTGTAGATTTGTTGAGACGAGGGCAGAACTCGCAATCAACAGGACCGCGTGTTCTCTAGCCAACACTTTGCCCACCAGACCGTTTGAATCATGGTAGAAAGTGAAACTACGAACTATTTAAATTTTTATGACTGAAAAATATAAGAAGGAGCCAGGAAACCCTTGAATGTGATATTTCACTTTAAAATTGTATACAGAGGTCAAAATGAGATAATATATATAATTTCTATTATAATTTATATTAGAAAATTTCAAATATCGCATCCGATTTTGACCTTTTACATAAAAAATTCTAAATTGAAATGCAGCATTCAAGGATTTCCTGGTTCATTTGTTTTAATGATGACCAACATCCGCAGGAGAAAAGATCAATTATTGTCTTATTTAAAGGCAAACTAAGATTTTAACAAGTAGTTAAAATTATTCTGAAATACTCGGATAAAATTTGAAGGGACGGAACATTCGATAAAAACGTACGCTTTACGCGGTACGTTACCAACGTGCTACGGCTGGTGTTACAATTTGTATTAATTTAACAATATAAAGCTTTCAGTACATTGGCGATTTGAAAAAATCTGAGGCAAAAGGTATCACCGTGACAATATTGTTTATTTTAAAACTGTACTCGAGAAAGTACCGAGGATAAAACTTGTTATCAATAGATCCGCAGCAGAACTCTTTAACCACTGGACCGTGCAAATCACGAGCGAGTTTGAAATTAGAAACCATTTAAGTTTTCATAACAGAAAAATAAAAAAAAGCCAGGCAGCCATTGAATGCTATATTCAATTTAGAATTGCAGAAAGGAGATAAAACCAGATGTTATATATAACTTCTATTATATTTTGTAATAGAAAATTGTAAATATTACATCATATTTTGACCACTTACATATACAATTCTAAATTGAAATGTAGCATTCAAGGACTTCCTGGCTTATTTATTTTCCTTTTGTAATGATGAGTAATATCCAAACAGATAAAGCTAAATCATAATCTGATTTGAACCAAAATTAACATTTTAACGTGTCCGTATAAAAAACCTGGTTTAAATTTCAGGGGACAGAACCGTCGCTTTACATGAATATCACGGTACATGACCAATACGCTACGACTAGCGTTATAATTTGTATTACTTTAATGATATAAAGATTTCGGTGGATTGGCGAATAAAATAAATCTGGGTCAAAACCTGTAAACCTTAACAATACTGTTTATTTTCAAATTGCAACGGAGAAAGTACTGAGTTAGCGATGAGTACAGAACTTGCTATCAATAAATCTGCAGCACAACACTTTAACCACCGGACCACTTAAATCACGAAAGTATCTGAAACTAGAAACTATTTAAGTTTCTATAACAGTAAAATAAAAAAAAGTACCAGGAAGCTCTTGAATGCTGTATTTAATTTAGAATTGTAGAAAGAGGATAAAATCCGATGATATATCTAATTTCTATTATATTTTGTAATAGAAAATTTTAAATATTACATCAGATTTTGGCCACTTACATACACAATTCTAAATTGAAATTTAGCATTCAAGGACTTCCTGGCTTATATATTTTCCTTATATGGGGCAAAACAGACTTATATATCTGGGGCAAAACAGACAAAATCTATTTACCTGACAATATTGTTTATTTTAAAACTGTAATCGAACTGTGTCCAAGATGAGGACAGAACTTGCTACCAGTAGATCCGCAGCACGCCGCTTTGACCACTGAGCCACTTACACCATGAGAGACATTGAAACTAGAAACGATTTAAGTTTCCATAGCAGAAAAATAAAAAAAAGTACCAGGAATCTCTTGAATGCTATATTTAATTTAGAATTGTAGAAAGTGGGTAAAATCAGATGATATATCTTATTTCTATTATATTTTGTAATAGAAAATTCTAAATATTACATCAGATTTTGGCCACTTGCATATACAATTCTAAATTGAAATGTAGCATTCAAGGACTTCCTGGCGTATTTACTCTCCTTTTTTAATGATGAGTAATATCCTAACAGAAAAAGCTAAATCATAATCTGATTTGAACCAAAAATAACATTTCAACATGTCCGCATAATTAATCAGAAAAATGCTGCAAAAAATTTCAGGGGACAGAACCTCCTCTTTGCATGACAACCACGACACTTTACCAATGTTCTACGACTAGGGTTTCAATTCGTATTAATTTAACGATATTACGCTTTCATTCGATTGGCGAATAAATTAAATCTGGAGCGAAACCCACAAAATCTATAAACCGTGACAATATTGTTTATTTTAAAACTATACTCGAGAAAGTACTGAGTTTGAGACGAGGACAGAACTTGTTACCTATAAATCCGCAGCCCAACTCATTAACCACTGGACCACTTAAACCATGAGAGCGTGTGAAACTAGAAACTATTTAAGTTTTCACAACAGAAAAATAAAAAAAAAGCCAGGAAGCCCTTGAATGCTATATTCAATTTAGAATTGTAGAAAGAGGATACATTCATATGTTATATCTAATTTCTATTATACTTTGTAATAGAAAATTCTAAATATTACATCAGATTTTGGTCACTTACCTATACAATTCTAAATTGAAATGTGGCATTCGATGACTTCCTGGCTTATTTATTTTCCCTTTTTAATGACGAATAATATCCAAATAGAAGAAGCTAAATAAGTGTCTAAATTGAAACAAAACTAGCATATTAGCCTGTCTGCATAAAAAATATGAAAAATGTGTTTTAAATATACGGGGTCAGAATCCTCAGCAAAATGTTCGATCTCACTTTATGATCTTACACAATGCTTAATAACTGAGCTACTACTAGCGTTACAATTATGTATTATTTTAACGATATAATGCTTTCACTAGATTGGTGATTTTAATAAATCTGTGACAAAACACATAAAAAATACAATATTACCCTTTCCTAAATTGTTTATATATTATTTAATTCTCTAAAAAAAGCGCTGCGTTTGAGGTGAGGACAGAAGTCGCTATCAAAAGGTGTAAGCGCTTATTTTCCAATACCTTTTCGGATTACAACATATAAAGCGTTGTCGAAGTAATCAGGCAACTTATATTTCAAACTCTAAATTATCAATTATAAATATTGATATCATCCGCACGATGCGATATAATTCATATATAAATATATATTTATTTAGCATTACTGTTTCTTAAATCTTAGTAATTTCGCCAATATGATGCGATGTTTGTTGATTTTTTGATTTTTCGCTAAATGAGTCGCTAAATTCAACAAATTGATCACCATGTTACAGACAAGAGAAAGAAATAAAGATTCTTATCTATAAATACCCGTTGGCAAATTGTTAGTTGCCAAAATACAAAACACAAAATGTACCTTCTCTTGCGAATGAAACGAACTTTTCCACAAAAATTTTTTTAACAAATTCATCGCATAATACTACATATGAAAAGTGAACATATTTCACAAAATTTAATGCTTTTTAAAGATATATGTTATTTATTTTTTAAAATCATTCTAACAGGTGTCAAGATAATGTTCCACAGACTCACAGTCGGACACACACGCACGTACACAAATACATTTATTAGGATTGCTGGTTTGTGAGCTAGCTGGCTCAGTGGTCATGTTGTCTGTCTTCAATCTTAGCGATTGTGGGTTCGAGTCCATTGATTCACTTTCGCATCTGTTTATTTTTCTGAAAAGTAATTCTTTTGAGTTTAAATACATTTATTAGAATTGTTGGTTTGTGAGCTGGCTGGCTCAGTGGTCATATTGTCTGCATCCAATTCTAGAAGCTATATGGGTTCGAGCCCATTGAGTAATTTTGGTGCTTGTACTTTTCAGATCAGTCTTTCCGTTAACTTTAAATAAAATAACAAGGATAACCGGGAGAAGAGCGGCCTAGCTCAGTGGTCATGTAGTCCGCTTCCAATTCCATAGGCTGTGGGTTCGAGCCCATCCACCTGCATTAAGACGTCTCGTAGATTCTTAACCATACATTTTTTCTGAATTCTTTACCTGCGTTGTAAAAATGCACCGACATTATAAAAATATGTTTAATTATTAATATAATTTTCAGGAAATGACGCACCGGAAGTGACGTGAAGGAAAGGACGCACCGGATGTGACGTGCAGGAAATGACGTACCGGAAGTGACGTCACTTCTGATGCATCATTTCCCTTTCATAAACTGAGACTAGCGAAAGAGATGCGCTGTTTCCAAAAATGGTAAAAATTTCTGGACTTCGTTAACACGTGTCACGTGGTGCAAAACAAGCCCTACACAAACTTTGGACGAGGAAGGGTGGCGGTTCGACACCGAAGCCGGCAGGCTAGAAGAGAAACCCCACCGGCTTTGGTGGAGCCTGCACACCGCTCGTCCTCCATTTCGTGCAGATAATTTAGTAAGAAATATGAGAAAGTTAAAGAGTAAAGACGACCTATCTAATCAATATCTACGTTCCGGATTTTTCTTCCATCTCGCACACCCTAATCTCAAAGTAACATGTTAACGCCCGCTATTATTTAATTTTACCCAGTCAGGACCGAACCCCGAGCCTACAGCCCCGCAACTTGACGCCCCAAGCCTCTCGGCCAAAGAGGCGCCGACCAAAGCCTTGATTTCGGTGTATTTAAGTTTAACACATTAACGTGTCCTTTGAAATATTCTGAAAAATAGCTGGAGTCTGACTCCTCTGCAAAAAATATTCGTTTCGCATTGTTACCCTTGCAAAACAACACTGCTTTTCAGCGAGGACATAACCCGATTCAACATCGATCCTACAGCACGGTAAACAGACGCCCCAAACCTCTCGGCCAAATAGGCAGCAACCAGGCGTTCGATTTTGGTGTATTTAAATTTAACATTTTATCATGTCTGTTTAAATAATCGGAAAAATCGCTGTTAAAATTGTCGGGGTATGAATCCTCGACAAGAACATTCGCTTCACACTGTTACATCTGCGCTAATATTTAAAAATATTATGGGAAGTGTAGATTTGTTGAGACGAGGGCAGAACTCGCAATCAACAGGACCGCGTGTTCTCTAGCCAACACTTTGCCCACCAGACCGTTTGAATCATGGTAGAAAGTGAAACTACGAACTATTTAAATTTTTATGACTGAAAAATATAAGAAGGAGCCAGGAAACCCTTGAATGTGATATTTCACTTTAAAATTGTATACAGAGGTCAAAATGAGATAATATATATAATTTCTATTATAATTTATATTAGAAAATTTCAAATATCGCATCCGATTTTGACCTTTTACATAAAAAATTCTAAATTGAAATGCAGCATTCAAGGATTTCCTGGTTCATTTGTTTTAATGATGACCAACATCCGCAGGAGAAAAGATCAATTATTGTCTTATTTAAAGGCAAACTAAGATTTTAACAAGTAGTTAAAATTATTCTGAAATACTCGGATAAAATTTGAAGGGACGGAACATTCGATAAAAACGTACGCTTTACGCGGTACGTTACCAACGTGCTACGGCTGGTGTTACAATTTGTATTAATTTAACAATATAAAGCTTTCAGTACATTGGCGATTTGAAAAAATCTGAGGCAAAAGGTATCACCGTGACAATATTGTTTATTTTAAAACTGTACTCGAGAAAGTACCGAGGATAAAACTTGTTATCAATAGATCCGCAGCAGAACTCTTTAACCACTGGACCGTGCAAATCACGAGCGAGTTTGAAATTAGAAACCATTTAAGTTTTCATAACAGAAAAATAAAAAAAAGCCAGGCAGCCATTGAATGCTATATTCAATTTAGAATTGCAGAAAGGAGATAAAACCAGATGTTATATATAACTTCTATTATATTTTGTAATAGAAAATTGTAAATATTACATCATATTTTGACCACTTACATATACAATTCTAAATTGAAATGTAGCATTCAAGGACTTCCTGGCTTATTTATTTTCCTTTTGTAATGATGAGTAATATCCAAACAGATAAAGCTAAATCATAATCTGATTTGAACCAAAATTAACATTTTAACGTGTCCGTATAAAAAACCTGGTTTAAATTTCAGGGGACAGAACCGTCGCTTTACATGAATATCACGGTACATGACCAATACGCTACGACTAGCGTTATAATTTGTATTACTTTAATGATATAAAGATTTCGGTGGATTGGCGAATAAAATAAATCTGGGTCAAAACCTGTAAACCTTAACAATACTGTTTATTTTCAAACTGCAACGGAGAAAGTACTGAGTTAGCGATGAGTACAGAACTTGCTATCAATAGATCTGCAGCACAACACTTTAACCACCGGACCACTTAAATCACGAAAGTATCTGAAACTAGAAACTATTTAAGTGTCCATAACAGTAAAATAAAAAAAAGTACCAGGAAGCTCTTGAATGCTGTATTTAATTTAGAATTGTAGAAAGAGGATAAAATCCGATGATATATCTAATTTCTATTATATTTTGTAATAGAAAATTTTAAATATTACATCAGATTTTGGCCACTTACATACACAATTCTAAATTGAAATTTAGCATTCAAGGACTTCCTGGCTTATATATTTTCCTTATATGGGGCAAAACAGACTTATATATCTGGGGCAAAACAGACAAAATCTATTTACCTGACAATATTGTTTATTTTAAAACTGTAATCGAACTGTGTCCAAGATGAGGACAGAACTTGCTACCAGTAGATCCGCAGCACGCCGCTTTGACCACTGAGCCACTTACACCATGAGAGACATTGAAACTAGAAACGATTTAAGTTTCCATAGCAGAAAAATAAAAAAAAGTACCAGGAATCTCTTGAATGCTATATTTAATTTAGAATTGTAGAAAGTGGGTAAAATCAGATGATATATCTTATTTCTATTATATTTTGTAATAGAAAATTCCATATATTACATCAGATTTTGGCCACTTGCATATAAAA
The DNA here is from genome assembly GCA_951213105.1 of Amaurobius ferox. Lineage (NCBI taxonomy): Eukaryota > Metazoa > Arthropoda > Arachnida > Araneae > Amaurobiidae > Amaurobius > Amaurobius ferox. Next base: position 26,401,757 of record OX578145.1, read on the forward strand.
TTCTAAATTGAAATGTAGCATTCAAGGACTTCCTGGCGTATTTACTCTCCTTTTTTAATGATGAGTAATATCCTAACAGAAAAAGCTAAATCATAATCTGATTTGAACCAAAAATAACATTTCAACATGTCCGCATAATTAATCAGAAAAATGCTGCAAAAAATTTCAGGGGACAGAACCTTTTCTTTGCATGACAACCACGACACTTTACCAATGTTCTACGACTAGCGTTTCAATTCGTATTAATTTAACGATATTACGCTTTTATTCGATTGGCGAATAAATTAAATCTGGAGCGAAACCCACAAAAACTATAAACCGTGACAATATTGTTTATTTTAAAACTATACTCGAGAAAGTACTGAGTTTGAGACGAGGACAGAACTTGTTACCTATAAATCCGCAGCCCAACTCATTAACCACTGGACCACTTAAACCATGAGAGCGTGTGAAACTAGAAACTATTTAAGTTTTCACAACAGAAAAATAAAAAAAAAGCCAGGAAGCCCTTGAATGCTATATTCAATTTAGAATTGTAGAAAGAGGATACATTCATATGTTATATGTAATTTCTATTATACTTTGTAATAGAAAATTCTAAATATTACATCAGATTTTGGTCACTTACCTATACAATTCTAAATTGAAATGTGGCATTCGATGACTTCCTGGCTTATTTATTTTCCCTTTTTAATGACGAATAATATCCAAATAGAAGAAGCTAAATAAGTGTCTAAATTGAAACAAAACTAGCATATTAGCCTGTCTGCATAAAAAATATGAAAAATGTGTTTTAAATATACGGGGTCAGAATCCTCAGCAAAATGTTCGATCTCACTTTATGATCTTACACAATGCTTAATAACTGAGCTACTACTAGCGTTACAATTATGTATTATTTTAACGATATAATGCTTTCACTAGATTGGTGATTTTAATAAATCTGTGACAAAACACATAAAAAATACAATATTACCCTTTCCTAAATTGTTTATATATTATTTAATTCTCTAAAAAAAGCGCTGCGTTTGAGGTGAGGACAGAAGTCGCTATCAAAAGGTGTAAGCGCTTATTTTCCAATACCTTTTCGGATTACAACATATAAAGCGTTTTCGAAGTAATCAGGCAACTTATATTTCAAACTCTAAATTATCAATTATAAATATTGATATCATCCGCACGATGCGATATAATTCATATATAAATATATATTTATTTAGCATTACTGTTTCTTAAATCTTAGTAATTTCGCCAATATGATGCGATGTTTGTTGATTTTTTGATTTTTCGCTACATGAGTCGCTAAATTCAACAAATTGATCACCATGTTACAGACAAGAGAAAGAAATAAAGATTCTTATCTATAAATACCCGTTGGCAAATTGTTAGTTGCCAAAATACAAAACACAAAATGTACCTTCTCTTGCGAATGAAACGAACTTTTCCACAAAAATTTTTTTAACAAATTCATCGCATAATACTACATATGAAAAGTGAACATATTTCACAAAATTTAATGCTTTTTAAAGATATATGTTATTTATTTTTTAAAATCATTCTAACAGGTGTCAAGATAATGTTCCACAGACTCACAGTCGGACACACACGCACGTACACAAATACATTTATTAGGATTGCTGGTTTGTGAGCTAGCTGGCTCAGTGGTCATGTTGTCTGTCTTCAATCTTAGCGATTGTGGGTTCGAGTCCATTGATTCACTTTCGCATCTGTTTATTTTTCTGAAAAGTAATTCTTTTGAGTTTAAATACATTTATTAGAATTGTTGGTTTGTGAGCTGGCTGGCTCAGTGGTCATATTGTCTGCATCCAATTCTAGAAGCTATATGGGTTCGAGCCCATTGAGTAATTTTGGTGCTTGTACTTTTCAGATCAGTCTTTCCGTTAACTTTAAATAAAATAACAAGGATAACCGGGAGAAGAGCGGCCTAGCTCAGTGGTCATGTAGTCCGCTTCCAATTCTATAGGCTGTGGGTTCGAGCCCATCCACCTGCATTAAGACGTCTCGTAGATTCTTAACCATACATTTTTTCTGAATTCTTTACCTGCGTTGTAAAAATGCACCGACATTATAAAAATATGTTTAATTATTAATATAATTTTCAGGAAATGACGCACCGGAAGTGACGTGAAGGAAATGACGCACCGGATGTGACGTGCAGGAAATGACGTACCGGAAGTGACGTCACTTCTGATGCATCATTTCCCTTTCATAAACTGAGACTAGCGAAAGAGATGCGCTGTTTCCAAAAATGGTAAAAATTTCTGGACTTCGTTAACACGTGTCACGTGGTGCAAAACAAGCCCTACACAAACTTTGGACGAGGAAGGGTGGCGGTTCGACACCGAAGCCGGCAGGCTAGAAGAGAAACCCCACCGGCTTTGGTGGAGCCTGCACACCGCTCGTCCTCCATTTCGTGCAGATAATTTAGTAAGAAATATGAGAAAGTTAAAGAGTAAAGACGACCTATCTAATCAATATCTACGTTCCGGATTTTTCTTCCATCTCGCACACCCTAATCTCAAAGTAACATGTTAACGCCCGCTATTATTTAATTTTACCCAGTCAGGACCGAACCCCGAGCCTACAGCCCCGCAACTTGACGCCCCAAGCCTCTCGGCCAAAGAGGCGCCGACCAAAGCCTTGATTTCGGTGTATTTAAGTTTAACACATTAACGTGTCCTTTGAAATATTCTGAAAAATAGCTGGAGTCTGACTCCTCTGCAAAAAATATTCGTTTCGCATTGTTACCCTTGCAAAACAACACTGCTTTTCAGCGAGGACATAACCCGATTCAACATCGATCCTACAGCACGGTAAACAGACGCCCCAAACCTCTCGGCCAAATAGGCAGCAACCAGGCGTTCGATTTTGGTGTATTTAAATTTAACATTTTATCATGTCTGTTTAAATAATCGGAAAAATCGCTGTTAAAATTGTCGGGGTATGAATCCTCGACAAGAACATTCGCTTCACACTGTTACATCTGCGCTAATATTTAAAAATATTATGGGAAGTGTAGATTTGTTGAGACGAGGGCAGAACTCGCAATCAACAGGACCGCGTGTTCTCTAGCCAACACTTTGCCCACCAGACCGTTTGAATCATGGTAGAAAGTGAAACTACGAACTATTTAAATTTTTATGACTGAAAAATATAAGAAGGAGCCAGGAAACCCTTGAATGTGATATTTCACTTTAAAATTGTATACAGAGGTCAAAATGAGATAATATATATAATTTCTATTATAATTTATATTAGAAAATTTCAAATATCGCATCCGATTTTGACCTTTTACATAAAAAATTCTAAATTGAAATGCAGCATTCAAGGATTTCCTGGTTCATTTGTTTTAATGATGACCAACATCCGCAGGAGAAAAGATCAATTATTGTCTTATTTAAAGGCAAACTAAGATTTTAACAAGTAGTTAAAATTATTCTGAAATACTCGGATAAAATTTGAAGGGACGGAACATTCGATAAAAACGTACGCTTTACGCGGTACGTTACCAACGTGCTACGGCTGGTGTTACAATTTGTATTAATTTAACAATATAAAGCTTTCAGTACATTGGCGATTTGAAAAAATCTGAGGCAAAAGGTATCACCGTGACAATATTGTTTATTTTAAAACTGTACTCGAGAAAGTACCGAGGATAAAACTTGTTATCAATAGATCCGCAGCAGAACTCTTTAACCACTGGACCGTGCAAATCACGAGCGAGTTTGAAATTAGAAACCATTTAAGTTTTCATAACAGAAAAATAAAAAAAAGCCAGGCAGCCATTGAATGCTATATTCAATTTAGAATTGCAGAAAGGAGATAAAACCAGATGTTATATATAACTTCTATTATATTTTGTAATAGAAAATTGTAAATATTACATCATATTTTGACCACTTACATATACAATTCTAAATTGAAATGTAGCATTCAAGGACTTCCTGGCTTATTTATTTTCCTTTTGTAATGATGAGTAATATCCAAACAGATAAAGCTAAATCATAATCTGATTTGAACCAAAATTAACATTTTAACGTGTCCGTATAAAAAACCTGGTTTAAATTTCAGGGGACAGAACCGTCGCTTTACATGAATATCACGGTACATGACCAATACGCTACGACTAGCGTTATAATTTGTATTACTTTAATGATATAAAGATTTCGGTGGATTGGCGAATAAAATAAATCTGGGTCAAAACCTGTAAACCTTAACAATACTGTTTATTTTCAAACTGCAACGGAGAAAGTACTGAGTTAGCGATGAGTACAGAACTTGCTATCAATAGATCTGCAGCACAACACTTTAACCACCGGACCACTTAAATCACGAAAGTATCTGAAACTAGAAACTATTTAAGTTTCCATAACAGTAAAATAAAAAAAAGTACCAGGAAGCTCTTGAATGCTGTATTTAATTTAGAATTGTAGAAAGAGGATAAAATCCGATGATATATCTAATTTCTATTATATTTTGTAATAGAAAATTTTAAATATTACATCAGATTTTGGCCACTTACATACACAATTCTAAATTGAAATTTAGCATTCAAGGACTTCCTGGCTTATATATTTTCCTTATATGGGGCAAAACAGACTTATATATCTGGGGCAAAACAGACAAAATCTATTTACCTGACAATATTGTTTATTTTAAAACTGTAATCGAACTGTGTCCAAGATGAGGACAGAACTTGCTACCAGTAGATCCGCAGCACGCCGCTTTGACCACTGAGCCACTTACACCATGAGAGACATTGAAACTAGAAACGATTTAAGTTTCCATAGCAGAAAAATAAAAAAAAGTACCAGGAATCTCTTGAATGCTATATTTAATTTAGAATTGTAGAAAGTGGGTAAAATCAGATGATATATCTTATTTCTATTATATTTTGTAATAGAAAATTCCATATATTACATCAGATTTTGGCCACTTGCATATAAAATTCTAAATTGAAATGTAGCATTCAAGGACTTCCTGGCGTATTTACTCTCCTTTTTTAATGATGAGTAATATCCTAACAGAAAAAGCTAAATCATAATCTGATTTGAACCAAAAATAACATTTCAACATGTCCGCATAATTAATCAGAAAAATGCTGCAAAAAATTTCAGGGGACAGAACCTTTTCTTTGAATGACAACCACGACACTTTACCAATGTTCTACGACTAGCGTTTCAATTCGTATTAATTTAACGATATTACGCTTTTATTCGATTGGCGAATAAATTAAATCTGGAGCGAAACCCACAAAATCTATAAACCGTGACAATATTGTTTATTTTAAAACTATACTCGAGAAAGTACTGAGTTTGAGACGAGGACAGAACTTGTTACCTATAAATCCGCAGCCCAACTCATTAACCACTGGACCACTTAAACCATGAGAGCGTGTGAAACTAGAAACTATTTAAGTTTTCACAACAGAAAAATAAAAAAAAAGCCAGGAAGCCCTTGAATGCTATATTCAATTTAGAATTGTAGAAAGAGGATACATTCATATGTTATATGTAATTTCTATTATACTTTGTAATAGAAAATTCTAAATATTACATCAGATTTTGGTCACTTACCTATACAATTCTAAATTGAAATGTGGCATTCAAGGACTTCCTGGCGTATTTACTCTCCTTTTTTAATGATGAGTAATATCCTAACAGAAAAAGCTAAATCATAATCTGATTTGAACCAAAAATAACATTTCAACATGTCCGCATAATTAATCAGAAAAATGCTGCAAAAAATTTCAGGGGACAGAACCTTTTCTTTGCATGACAACCACGACACTTTACCAATGTTCTACGACTAGCGTTTCAATTCGTATTAATTTAACGATATTACGCTTTTATTCGATTGGCGAATAAATTAAATCTGGAGCGAAACCCACAAAATCTATAAACCGTGACAATATTGTTTATTTTAAAACTATACTCGAGAAAGTACTGAGTTTGAGACGAGGACAGAACTTGTTACCTATAAATCCGCAGCCCAACTCATTAACCACTGGACCACTTAAACCATGAGAGCGTGTGAAACTAGAAACTATTTAAGTTTTCACAACAGAAAAATAAAAAAAAAGCCAGGAAGCCCTTGAATGCTATATTCAATTTAGAATTGTAGAAAGAGGATACATTCATATGTTATATGTAATTTCTATTATACTTTGTAATAGAAAATTCTAAATATTACATCAGATTTTGGTCACTTACCTATACAATTCTAAATTGAAATGTGGCATTCGATGACTTCCTGGCTTATTTATTTTCCCTTTTTAATGACGAATAATATCCAAATAGAAGAAGCTAAATAAGTGTCTAAATTGAAACAAAACTAGCATATTAGCCTGTCTGCATAAAAAATATGAAAAATGTGTTTTAAATATACGGGGTCAGAATCCTCAGCAAAATGTTCGATCTCACTTTATGATCTTACACAATGCTTAATAACTGAGCTACTACTAGCGTTACAATTATGTATTATTTTAACGATATAATGCTTTCACTAGATTGGTGATTTTAATAAATCTGTGACAAAACACATAAAAAATACAATATTACCCTTTCCTAAATTGTTTATATATTATTTAATTCTCTAAAAAAAGCGCTGCGTTTGAGGTGAGGACAGAAGTCGCTATCAAAAGGTGTAAGCGCTTATTTTCCAATACCTTTTCGGATTACAACATATAAAGCGTTTTCGAAGTAATCAGGCAACTTATATTTCAAACTCTAAATTATCAATTATAAATATTGATATCATCCGCACGATGCGATATAATTCATATATAAATATATATTTATTTAGCATTACTGTTTCTTAAATCTTAGTAATTTCGCCAATATGATGCGATGTTTGTTGATTTTTTGATTTTTCGCTAAATGAGTCGCTAAATTCAATAAATTGATCACCATGTTACAGACAAGAGAAAGAAATAAAGATTCTTATCTATAAATACCCGTTGGCAAATTGTTAGTTGCCAAAATACAAAACACAAAATGTACCTTCTCTTGCGAATGAAACGAACTTTTCCACAAAAATTTTTTTAACAAATTCATCGCATAATACTACATATGAAAAGTGAACATATTTCACAAAATTTAATGCTTTTTAAAGATATATGTTATTTATTTTTTAAAATCATTCTAACAGGTGTCAAGATAATGTTCCACAGACTCACAGTCGGACACACACGCACGTACACAAATACATTTATTAGGATTGCTGGTTTGTGAGCTAGCTGGCTCAGTGGTCATGTTGTCTGTCTTCAATCTTAGCGATTGTGGGTTCGAGTCCATTGATTCACTTTCGCATCTGTTTATTTTTCTGAAAAGTAATTCTTTTGAGTTTAAATACATTTATTAGAATTGTTGGTTTGTGAGCTGGCTGGCTCAGTGGTCATATTGTCTGCATCCAATTCTAGAAGCTATATGGGTTCGAGCCCATTGAGTAATTTTGGTGCTTGTACTTTTCAGATCAGTCTTTCCGTTAACTTTAAATAAAATAACAAGGATAACCGGGAGAAGAGCGGCCTAGCTCAGTGGTCATGTAGTCCGCTTCCAATTCTATAGGCTGTGGGTTCGAGCCCATCCACCTGCATTAAGACGTCTCGTAGATTCTTAACCATACATTTTTTCTGAATTCTTTACCTGCGTTGTAAAAATGCACCGACATTATAAAAATATGTTTAATTATTAATATAATTTTCAGGAAATGACGCACCGGAAGTGACGTGAAGGAAATGACGCACCGGATGTGACGTGCAGGAAATGACGTACCGGAAGTGACGTCACTTCTGATGCATCATTTCCCTTTCATAAACTGAGACTAGCGAAAGAGATGCGCTGTTTCCAAAAATGGTAAACATTTCTGGACTTCGTTAACACGTGTCACGTGGTGCAAAACAAGCCCTACACAAACTTTGGACGAGGAAGGGTGGCGGTTCGACACCGAAGCCGGCAGGCTAGAAGAGAAACCCCACCGGCTTTGGTGGAGCCTGCACACCGCTCGTCCTCCATTTCGTGCAGATAATTTAGTAAGAAATATGAGAAAGTTAAAGAGTAAAGACGACCTATCTAATCAATATCTACGTTCCGGATTTTTCTTCCATCTCGCACACCCTAATCTCAAAGTAACATGTTAACGCCCGCTATTATTTAATTTTACCCAGTCAGGACCGAACCCCGAGCCTACAGCCCCGCAACTTGACGCCCCAAGCCTCTCGGCCAAAGAGGCGCCGACCAAATCCTTGATTTCGGTGTATTTAAGTTTAACACATTAACGTGTCCTTTGAAATATTCTGAAAAATAGCTGGAGTCTGACTCCTCTGCAAAAAATATTCGTTTCGCATTGTTACCCTTGCAAAACAACACTGCTTTTCAGCGAGGACATAACCCGATTCAACATCGATCCTACAGCACGGTAAACAGACGCCCCAAACCTCTCGGCCAAATAGGCAGCAACCAGGCGTTCGATTTTGGTGTATTTAAATTTAACATTTTATCATGTCTGTTTAAATAATCGGAAAAATCGCTGTTAAAATTGTCGGGGTATGAATCCTCGACAAGAACATTCGCTTCACACTGTTACATCTGCGCTAATATTTAAAAATATTATGGGAAGTGTAGATTTGTTGAGACGAGGGCAGAACTCGCAATCAACAGGACCGCGTGTTCTCTAGCCAACACTTTGCCCACCAGACCGTTTGAATCATGGTAGAAAGTGAAACTACGAACTATTTAAATTTTTATGACTGAAAAATATAAGAAGGAGCCAGGAAACCCTTGAATGTGATATTTCACTTTAAAATTGTATACAGAGGTCAAAATGAGATAATATATATAATTTCTATTATAATTTATATTAGAAAATTTCAAATATCGCATCCGATTTTGACCTTTTACATAAAAAATTCTAAATTGAAATGCAGCATTCAAGGATTTCCTGGTTCATTTGTTTTAATGATGACCAACATCCGCAGGAGAAAAGATCAATTATTGTCTTATTTAAAGGCAAACTAAGATTTTAACAAGTAGTTAAAATTATTCTGAAATACTCGGATAAAATTTGAAGGGACGGAACATTCGATAAAAACGTACGCTTTACGCGGTACGTTACCAACGTGCTACGGCTGGTGTTACAATTTGTATTAATTTAACAATATAAAGCTTTCAGTACATTGGCGATTTGAAAAAATCTGAGGCAAAAGGTATCACCGTGACAATATTGTTTATTTTAAAACTGTACTCGAGAAAGTACCGAGGATAAAACTTGTTATCAATAGATCCGCAGCAGAACTCTTTAACCACTGGACCGTGCAAATCACGAGCGAGTTTGAAATTAGAAACCATTTAAGTTTTCATAACAGAAAAATAAAAAAAAGCCAGGCAGCCATTGAATGCTATATTCAATTTAGAATTGCAGAAAGGAGATAAAACCAGATGTTATATATAACTTCTATTATATTTTGTAATAGAAAATTGTAAATATTACATCATATTTTGACCACTTACATATACAATTCTAAATTGAAATGTAGCATTCAAGGACTTCCTGGCTTATTTATTTTCCTTTTGTAATGATGAGTAATATCCAAACAGATAAAGCTAAATCATAATCTGATTTGAACCAAAATTAACATTTTAACGTGTCCGTATAAAAAACCTGGTTTAAATTTCAGGGGACAGAACCGTCGCTTTACATGAATATCACGGTACATGACCAATACGCTACGACTAGCGTTATAATTTGTATTACTTTAATGATATAAAGATTTCGGTGGATTGGCGAATAAAATAAATCTGGGTCAAAACCTGTAAACCTTAACAATACTGTTTATTTTCAAACTGCAACGGAGAAAGTACTGAGTTAGCGATGAGTACAGAACTTGCTATCAATAGATCTGCAGCACAACACTTTAACCACCGGACCACTTAAATCACGAAAGTATCTGAAACTAGAAACTATTTAAGTTTCCATAACAGTAAAATAAAAAAAAGTACCAGGAAGCTCTTGAATGCTGTATTTAATTTAGAATTGTAGAAAGAGGATAAAATCCGATGATATATCTAATTTCTATTATATTTTGTAATAGAAAATTTTAAATATTACATCAGATTTTGGCCACTTACATACACAATTCTAAATTGAAATTTAGCATTCAAGGACTTCCTGGCTTATATATTTTCCTTATATGGGGCAAAACAGACTTATATATCTGGGGCAAAACAGACAAAATCTATTTACCTGACAATATTGTTTATTTTAAAACTGTAATCGAACTGTGTCCAAGATGAGGACAGAACTTGCTACCAGTAGATCCGCAGCACGCCGCTTTGACCACTGAGCCACTTACACCATGAGAGACATTGAAACTAGAAACGATTTAAGTTTCCATAGCAGAAAAATAAAAAAAAGTACCAGGAATCTCTTGAATGCTATATTTAATTTAGAATTGTAGAAAGTGGGTAAAATCAGATGATATATCTTATTTCTATTATATTTTGTAATAGAAAATTCCATATATTACATCAGATTTTGGCCACTTGCATATACAATTCTAAATTGAAATGTAGCATTCAAGGACTTCCTGGCGTATTTACTCTCCTTTTTTAATGATGAGTAATATCCTAACAGAAAAAGCTAAATCATAATCTGATTTGAACCAAAAATAACATTTCAACATGTCCGCATAATTAATCAGAAAAATGCTGCAAAAAATTTCAGGGGACAGAACCTCTTCTTTGCATGACAACCACGACACTTTACCAATGTTCTACGACTAGCGTTTCAATTCGTATTAATTTAACGATATTACGCTTTTATTCGATTGGCGAATAAATTAAATCTGGAGCGAAACCCACAAAATCTATAAACCGTGACAATATTGTTTATTTTAAAACTATACTCGAGAAAGTACTGAGTTTGAGACGAGGACAGAACTTGTTACCTATAAATCCGCAGCCCAACTCATTAACCACTGGACCACTTAAACCATGAGAGCGTGTGAAACTAGAAACTATTTAAGTTTTCACAACAGAAAAATAAAAAAAAAGCCAGGAAGCCCTTGAATGCTATATTCAATTTAGAATTGTAGAAAGAGGATACATTCATATGTTATATGTAATTTCTATTATACTTTGTAATAGAAAATTCTAAATATTACATCAGATTTTGGTCACTTACCTATACAATTCTAAATTGAAATGTGGCATTCGATGACTTCCTGGCTTATTTATTTTCCCTTTTTAATGACGAATAATATCCAAATAGAAGAAGCTAAATAAGTGTCTAAATTGAAACAAAACTAGCATATTAGCCTGTCTGCATAAAAAATATGAAAAATGTGTTTTAAATATACGGGGTCAGAATCCTCAGCAAAATGTTCGATCTCACTTTATGATCTTACACAATGCTTAATAACTGAGCTACTACTAGCGTTACAATTATGTATTATTTTAACGATATAATGCTTTCACTAGATTGGTGATTTTAATAAATCTGTGACAAAACACATAAAAAATACAATATTACCCTTTCCTAAATTGTTTATATATTATTTAATTCTCTAAAAAAAGCGCTGCGTTTGAGGTGAGGACAGAAGTCGCTATCAAAAGGTGTAAGCGCTTATTTTCCAATACCTTTTCGGATTACAACATATAAAGCGTTTTCGAAGTAATCAGGCAACTTATATTTCAAACTCTAAATTATCAATTATAAATATTGATATCATCCGCACGATGCGATATAATTCATATATAAATATATATTTATTTAGCATTACTGTTTCTTAAATCTTAGTAATTTCGCCAATATGATGCGATGTTTGTTGATTTTTTGATTTTTCGCTAAATGAGTCGCTAAATTCAATAAATTGATCACCATGTTACAGACAAGAGAAAGAAATAAAGACTCTTATCTATAAATACCCGTTGGCAAATTGTTAGTTGCCAAAATACAAAACACAAAATGTACCTTCTCTTGCGAATGAAACGAACTTTTCCACAAAAATTTTTTTAACAAATTCATCGCATAATACTACATATGAAAAGTGAACATATTTCACAAAATTTAATGCTTTTTAAAGATATATGTTATTTATTTTTTAAAATCATTCTAACAGGTGTCAAGATAATGTTCCACAGACTCACAGTCGGACACACACGCACGTACACAAATACATTTATTAGGATTGCTGGTTTGTGAGCTAGCTGGCTCAGTGGTCATGTTGTCTGTCTTCAATCTTAGCGATTGTGGGTTCGAGTCCATTGATTCACTTTCGCATCTGTTTATTTTTCTGAAAAGTAATTCTTTTGAGTTTAAATACATTTATTAGAATTGTTGGTTTGTGAGCTGGCTGGCTCAGTGGTCATATTGTCTGCATCCAATTCTTGAAGCTATATGGGTTCGAGCCCTTTGAGTAATTTTGGTGCTTGTACTTTTCAGATCAGTCTTTCCGTTAACTTTAAATAAAATAACAAGGATAACCGGGAGAAGAGCGGCCTAGCTCAGTGGTCATGTAGTCCGCTTCCAATTCTATAGGCTGTGGGTTCGAGCCCATCCACCTGCATTAAGACGTCTCGTAGATTCTTAACCATACATTTTTTCTGAATTCTTTACCTGCGTTGTAAAAATGCACCGACATTATAAAAATATGTTTAATTATTAATATAATTTTCAGGAAATGACGCACCGGAAGTGACGTGAAGGAAATGACGCACCGGATGTGACGTGCAGGAAATGACGTACCGGAAGTGACGTCACTTCTGATGCATCATTTCCCTTTCATAAACTGAGACTAGCGAAAGAGATGCGCTGTTTCCAAAAATGGTAAAAATTTCTGGACTTCGTTAACACGTGTCACGTGGTGCAAAACAAGCCCTACACAAACTTTGGACGAGGAAGGGTGGCGGTTCGACACCGAAGCCGGCAGGCTAGAAGAGAAACCCCACCGGCTTTGGTGGAGCCTGCACACCGCTCGTCCTCCATTTCGTGCAGATAATTTAGTAAGAAATATGAGAAAGTTAAAGAGTAAAGACGACCTATCTAATCAATATCTACGTTCCGGATTTTTCTTCCATCTCGCACACCCTAATCTCAAAGTAACATGTTAACGCCCGCTATTATTTAATTTTACCCAGTCAGGACCGAACCCCGAGCCTACAGCCCCGCAACTTGACGCCCCAAGCCTCTCGGCCAAAGAGGCGCCGACCAAAGCCTTGATTTCGGTGTATTTAAGTTTAACACATTAACGTGTCCTTTGAAATATTCTGAAAAATAGCTGGAGTCTGACTCCTCTGCAAAAAATATTCGTTTCGCATTGTTACCCTTGCAAAACAACACTGCTTTTCAGCGAGGACATAACCCGATTCAACATCGATCCTACAGCACGGTAAACAGACGCCCCAAACCTCTCGGCCAAATAGGCAGCAACCAGGCGTTCGATTTTGGTGTATTTAAATTTAACATTTTATCATGTCTGTTTAAATAATCGGAAAAATCGCTGTTAAAATTGTCGGGGTATGAATCCTCGACAAGAACATTCGCTTCACACTGTTACATCTGCGCTAATATTTAAAAATATTATGGGAAGTGTAGATTTGTTGAGACGAGGGCAGAACTCGCAATCAACAGGACCGCGTGTTCTCTAGCCAACACTTTGCCCATCAGACCGTTTGAATCATGGTAGAAAGTGAAACTACGAACTATTTAAATTTTTATGACTGAAAAATATAAGAAGGAGCCAGGAAACCCTTGAATGTGATATTTCACTTTAAAATTGTATACAGAGGTCAAAATGAGATAATATATATAATTTCTATTATAATTTATATTAGAAAATTTCAAATATCGCATCCGATTTTGACCTTTTACATAAAAAATTCTAAATTGAAATGCAGCATTCAAGGATTTCCTGGTTCATTTGTTTTAATGATGACCAACATCCGCAGGAGAAAAGATCAATTATTGTCTTATTTAAAGGCAAACTAAGATTTTAACAAGTAGTTAAAATTATTCTGAAATACTCGGATAAAATTTGAAGGGACGGAACATTCGATAAAAACGTACGCTTTACGCGGTACGTTACCAACGTGCTACGGCTGGTGTTACAATTTGTATTAATTTAACAATATAAAGCTTTCAGTACATTGGCGATTTGAAAAAATCTGAGGCAAAAGGTATCACCGTGACAATATTGTTTATTTTAAAACTGTACTCGAGAAAGTACCGAGGATAAAACTTGTTATCAATAGATCCGCAGCAGAACTCTTTAACCACTGGACCGTGCAAATCACGAGCGAGTTTGAAATTAGAAACCATTTAAGTTTTCATAACAGAAAAATAAAAAAAAGCCAGGCAGCCATTGAATGCTATATTCAATTTAGAATTGCAGAAAGGAGATAAAACCAGATGTTATATATAACTTCTATTATATTTTGTAATAGAAAATTGTAAATATTACATCATATTTTGACCACTTACATATACAATTCTAAATTGAAATGTAGCATTCAAGGACTTCCTGGCTTATTTATTTTCCTTTTGTAATGATGAGTAATATCCAAACAGATAAAGCTAAATCATAATCTGATTTGAACCAAAATTAACATTTTAACGTGTCCGTATAAAAAACCTGGTTTAAATTTCAGGGGACAGAACCGTCGCTTTACATGAATATCACGGTACATGACCAATACGCTACGACTAGCGTTATAATTTGTATTACTTTAATGATATAAAGATTTCGGTGGATTGGCGAATAAAATAAATCTGGGTCAAAACCTGTAAACCTTAACAATACTGTTTATTTTCAAACTGCAACGGAGAAAGTACTGAGTTAGCGATGAGTACAGAACTTGCTATCAATAGATCTGCAGCACAACACTTTAACCACCGGACCACTTAAATCACGAAAGTATCTGAAACTAGAAACTATTTAAGTTTCCATAACAGTAAAATAAAAAAAAGTACCAGGAAGCTCTTGAATGCTGTATTTAATTTAGAATTGTAGAAAGAGGATAAAATCCGATGATATATCTAATTTCTATTATATTTTGTAATAGAAAATTTTAAATATTACATCAGATTTTGGCCACTTACATACACAATTCTAAATTGAAATTTAGCATTCAAGGACTTCCTGGCTTATATATTTTCCTTATATGGGGCAAAACAGACTTATATATCTGGGGCAAAACAGACAAAATCTATTTACCTGACAATATTGTTTATTTTAAAACTGTAATCGAACTGTGTCCAAGATGAGGACAGAACTTGCTACCAGTAGATCCGCAGCACGCCGCTTTGACCACTGAGCCACTTACACCATGAGAGACATTGAAACTAGAAACGATTTAAGTTTCCATAGCAGAAAAATAAAAAAAAGTACCAGGAATCTCTTGAATGCTATATTTAATTTAGAATTGTAGAAAGTGGGTAAAATCAGATGATATATCTTATTTCTATTATATTTTGTAATAGAAAATTCTATATATTACATCAGATTTTGGCCACTTGCATATACAATTCTAAATTGAAATGTAGCATTCAAGGACTTCCTGGCGTATTTACTCTCCTTTTTTAATGATGAGTAATATCCTAACAGAAAAAGCTAAATCATAATCTGATTTGAACCAAAAATAACATTTCAACATGTCCGCATAATTAATCAGAAAAATGCTGCAAAAAATTTCAGGGGACAGAACCTCTTCTTTGCATGACAACCACGACACTTTACCAATGTTCTACGACTAGCGTTTCAATTCGTATTAATTTAACGATATTACGCTTTCATTCGATTGGCGAATAAATTAAATCTGGAGCGAAACCCACAAAATCTATAAACCGTGACAATATTGTTTATTTTAAAACTATACTCGAGAAAGTACTGAGTTTGAGACGAGGACAGAACTTGTTACCTATAAATCCGCAGCCCAACTCATTAACCACTGGACCACTTAAACCTTGAGAGCGTGTGAAACTAGAAACTATTTAAGTTTTCACAACAGAAAAATAAAAAAAAAGCCAGGAAGCCCTTGAATGCTATATTCAATTTAGAATTGTAGAAAGGGGATACATTCATATGTTATATGTAATTTCTATTATACTTTGTAATAGAAAATTCTAAATATTACATCAGATTTTGGTCACTTACCTATACAATTCTAAATTGAAATGTGGCATTCGATGACTTCCTGGCTTATTTATTTTCCCTTTTTAATGACGAATAATATCCAAATAGAAGAAGCTAAATAAGTGTCTAAATTGAAACAAAACTAGCATATTAGCCTGTCTGCATAAAAAATATGAAAAATGTGTTTTAAATATACGGGGTCAGAATCCTCAGCAAAATGTTCGATCTCACTTTATGATCTTACACAATGCTTAATAACTGAGCTACTACTAGCGTTACAATTATGTATTATTTTAACGATATAATGCTTTCACTAGATTGGTGATTTTAATAAATCTGTGACAAAACACATAAAAAATACAATATTACCCTTTCCTAAATTGTTTATATATTATTTAATTCTCTAAAAAATGCGCTGCGTTTGAGGTGAGGACAGAAGTCGCTATCAAAAGGTGTAAGCGCTTATTTTCCAATACCTTTTCGGATTACAACATATAAAGCGTTTTCGAAGTAATCAGGCAACTTATATTTCAAACTCTAAATTATCAATTATAAATATTGATATCATCCGCACGATGCGATATAATTCATATATAAATATATATTTATTTAGCATTACTGTTTCTTAAATCTTAGTAATTTCGCCAATATGATGCGATGTTTGTTGATTTTTTGATTTTTCGCTAAATGAGTCGCTAAATTCAATAAATTGATCACAATGTTACAGACAAGAGAAAGAAATAAAGATTCTTATCTATAAATACCCGTTGGCAAATTGTTAGTTGCCAAAATACAAAACACAAAATGTACCTTCTCTTGCGAATGAAACGAACTTTTCCACAAAAATTTTTTTAACAAATTCATCGCATAATACTACATATGAAAAGTGAACATATTTCACAAAATTTAATGCTTTTTAAAGATATATGTTATTTATTTTTTAAAATCATTCTAACAGGTGTCAAGATAATGTTCCACAGACTCACAGTCGGACACACACGCACGTACACAAATACATTTATTAGGATTGCTGGTTTGTGAGCTAGCTGGCTCAGTGGTCATGTTGTCTGTCTTCAATCTTAGCGATTGTGGGTTCGAGTCCATTGATTCACTTTCGCATCTGTTTATTTTTCTGAAAAGTAATTCTTTTGAGTTTAAATACATTTATTAGAATTGTTGGTTTGTGAGCTGGCTGGCTCAGTGGTCATATTGTCTGCATCCAATTCTAGAAGCTATATGGGTTCGAGCCCATTGAGTAATTTTGGTGCTTGTACTTTTCAGATCAGTCTTTCCGTTAACTTTAAATAAAATAACAAGGATAACCGGGAGAAGAGCGGCCTAGCTCAGTGGTCATGTAGTCCGCTTCCAATTCTATAGGCTGTGGGTTCGAGCCCATCCACCTGCATTAAGACGTCTCGTAGATTCTTAACCATACATTTTTTCTGAATTCTTTACCTGCGTTGTAAAAATGCACCGACATTATAAAAATATGTTTAATTATTAATATAATTTTCAGGAAATGGCGCACCGGATGTGACGTGCAGGAAATGACGTACCGGAAGTGACGTCACTTCTGATGCATCATTTCCCTTTCATAAACTGAGACTAGCGAAAGAGATGCGCTGTTTCCAAAAATGGTAAAAATTTCTGGACTTCGTTAACACGTGTCACGTGGTGCAAAACAAGCCCTACACAAACTTTGGACGAGGAAGGGTGGCGGTTCGACACCGAAGCCGGCAGGCTAGAAGAGAAACCCCACCGGCTTTGGTGGAGCCTGCACACCGCTCGTCCTCCATTTCGTGCAGATAATTTAGTAAGAAATATGAGAAAGTTAAAGAGTAAAGACGACCTATCTAATCAATATCTACGTTCCGGATTTTTCTTCCATCTCGCACACCCTAATCTCAAAGTAACATGTTAACGCCCGCTATTATTTAATTTTACCCAGTCAGGACCGAACCCCGAGCCTACAGCCCCGCAACTTGACGCCCCAAGCCTCTCGGCCAAAGAGGCGCCGACCAAAGCCTTGATTTCGGTGTATTTAAGTTTAACACATTAACGTGTCCTTTGAAATATTCTGAAAAATAGCTGGAGTCTGACTCCTCTGCAAAAAATATTCGTTTCGCATTGTTACCCTTGCAAAACAACACTGCTTTTCAGCGAGGACATAACCCGATTCAACATCGATCCTACAGCACGGTAAACAGACGCCCCAAACCTCTCGGCCAAATAGGCAGCAACCAGGCGTTCGATTTTGGTGTATTTAAATTTAACATTTTATCATGTCTGTTTAAATAATCGGAAAAATCGCTGTTAAAATTGTCGGGGTATGAATCCTCGACAAGAACATTCGCTTCACACTGTTACATCTGCGCTAATATTTAAAAATATTATGGGAAGTGTAGATTTGTTGAGACGAGGGCAGAACTCGCAATCAACAGGACCGCGTGTTCTCTAGCCAACACTTTGCCCACCAGACCGTTTGAATCATGGTAGAAAGTGAAACTACGAACTATTTAAATTTTTATGACTGAAAAATATAAGAAGGAGCCAGGAAACCCTTGAATGTGATATTTCACTTTAAAATTGTATACAGAGGTCAAAATGAGATAATATATATAATTTCTATTATAATTTATATTAGAAAATTTCAAATATCGCATCCGATTTTGACCTTTTACATAAAAAATTCTAAATTGAAATGCAGCATTCAAGGATTTCCTGGTTCATTTGTTTTAATGATGACCAACATCCGCAGGAGAAAAGATCAATTATTGTCTTATTTAAAGGCAAACTAAGATTTTAACAAGTAGTTAAAATTATTCTGAAATACTCGGATAAAATTTGAAGGGACGGAACATTCGATAAAAACGTACGCTTTACGCGGTACGTTACCAACGTGCTACGGCTGGTGTTACAATTTGTATTAATTTAACAATATAAAGCTTTCAGTACATTGGCGATTTGAAAAAATCTGAGGCAAAAGGTATCACCGTGACAATATTGTTTATTTTAAAACTGTACTCGAGAAAGTACCGAGGATAAAACTTGTTATCAATAGATCCGCAGCAGAACTCTTTAACCACTGGACCGTGCAAATCACGAGCGAGTTTGAAATTAGAAACCATTTAAGTTTTCATAACAGAAAAATAAAAAAAAGCCAGGCAGCCATTGAATGCTATATTCAATTTAGAATTGCAGAAAGGAGATAAAACCAGATGTTATATATAACTTCTATTATATTTTGTAATAGAAAATTGTAAATATTACATCATATTTTGACCACTTACATATACAATTCTAAATTGAAATGTAGCATTCAAGGACTTCCTGGCTTATTTATTTTCCTTTTGTAATGATGAGTAATATCCAAACAGATAAAGCTAAATCATAATCTGATTTGAACCAAAATTAACATTTTAACGTGTCCGTATAAAAAACCTGGTTTAAATTTCAGGGGACAGAACCGTCGCTTTACATGAATATCACGGTACATGACCAATACGCTACGACTAGCGTTATAATTTGTATTACTTTAATGATATAAAGATTTCGGTGGATTGGCGAATAAAATAAATCTGGGTCAAAACCTGTAAACCTTAACAATACTGTTTATTTTCAAACTGCAACGGAGAAAGTACTGAGTTAGCGATGAGTACAGAACTTGCTATCAATAGATCTGCAGCACAACACTTTAACCACCGGACCACTTAAATCACGAAAGTATCTGAAACTAGAAACTATTTAAGTTTCCATAACAGTAAAATAAAAAAAAGTACCAGGAAGCTCTTGAATGCTGTATTTAATTTAGAATTGTAGAAAGAGGATAAAATCCGATGATATATCTAATTTCTATTATATTTTGTAATAGAAAATTTTAAATATTACATCAGATTTTGGCCACTTACATACACAATTCTAAATTGAAATTTAGCATTCAAGGACTTCCTGGCTTATATATTTTCCTTATATGGGGCAAAACAGACTTATATATCTGGGGCAAAACAGACAAAATCTATTTACCTGACAATATTGTTTATTTTAAAACTGTAATCGAACTGTGTCCAAGATGAGGACAGAACATGCTACCAGTAGATCCGCAGCACGCCGCTTTGACCACTGAGCCACTTACACCATGAGAGACATTGAAACTAGAAACGATTTAAGTTTCCATAGCAGAAAAAAAAAAAAAGTACCAGGAATCTCTTGAATGCTATATTTAATTTAGAATTGTAGAAAGTTTGTAAAATCAGATGATATATCTTATTTCTATTATATTTTGTAATAGAAAATTCTATATATTACATCAGATTTTGGCCACTTGCATATACAATTCTAAATTGAAATGTAGCATTCAAGGACTTCCTGGCGTATTTACTCTCCTTTTTTAATGATGAGTAATATCCTAACAGAAAAAGCTAAATCATAATCTGATTTGAACCAAAAATAACATTTCAACATGTCCGCATAATTAATCAGA
Source organism: Amaurobius ferox (assembly GCA_951213105.1). Taxonomy (NCBI): domain Eukaryota; kingdom Metazoa; phylum Arthropoda; class Arachnida; order Araneae; family Amaurobiidae; genus Amaurobius; species Amaurobius ferox. Next base: position 26,422,387 of record OX578145.1, read on the forward strand.
AAAATGCTGCAAAAAATTTCAGGGGACAGAACCTCTTCTTTGCATGACAACCACGACACTTTACCAATGTTCTACGACTAGCGTTTCAATTCGTATTAATTTAACGATATTACGCTTTCATTCGATTGGCGAATAAATTAAATCTGGAGCGAAACCCACAAAATCTATAAACCGTGACAATATTGTTTATTTTAAAACTATACTCGAGAAAGTACTGAGTTTGAGACGAGGACAGAACTTGTTACCTATAAATCCGCAGCCCAACTCATTAACCACTGGACCACTTAAACCATGAGAGCGTGTGAAACTAGAAACTATTTAAGTTTTCACAACAGAAAAATAAAAAAAAAGCCAGGAAGCCCTTGAATGCTATATTCAATTTAGAATTGTAGAAAGAGGATACATTCATATGTTATATGTAATTTCTATTATACTTTGTAATAGAAAATTCTAAATATTACATCAGATTTTGGTCACTTACCTATACAATTCTAAATTGAAATGTGGCATTCGATGACTTCCTGGCTTATTTATTTTCCCTTTTTAATGACGAATAATATCCAAATAGAAGAAGCTAAATAAGTGTCTAAATTGAAACAAAACTAGCATATTAGCCTGTCTGCATAAAAAATATGAAAAATGTGTTTTAAATATACGGGGTCAGAATCCTCAGCAAAATGTTCGATCTCACTTTATGATCTTACACAATGCTTAATAACTGAGCTACTACTAGCGTTACAATTATGTATTATTTTAACGATATAATGCTTTCACTAGATTGGTGATTTTAATAAATCTGTGACAAAACACATAAAAAATACAATATTACCCTTTCCTAAATTGTTTATATATTATTTAATTCTCTAAAAAAAGCGCTGCGTTTGAGGTGAGGACAGAAGTCGCTATCAAAAGGTGTAAGCGCTTATTTTCCAATACCTTTTCGGATTACAACATATAAAGCGTTTTCGAAGTAATCAGGCAACTTATATTTCAAACTCTAAATTATCAATTATAAATATTGATATCATCCGCACGATGCGATATAATTCATATATAAATATATATTTATTTAGCATTACTGTTTCTTAAATCTTAGTAATTTCGCCAATATGATGCGATGTTTGTTGATTTTTTGATTTTTCGCTAAATGAGTCGCTAAATTCAATAAATTGATCACAATGTTACAGACAAGAGAAAGAAATAAAGATTCTTATCTATAAATACCCGTTGGCAAATTGTTAGTTGCCAAAATACAAAACACAAAATGTACCTTCTCTTGCGAATGAAACGAACTTTTCCACAAAAATTTTTTTAACAAATTCATCGCATAATACTACATATGAAAAGTGAACATATTTCACAAAATTTAATGCTTTTTAAAGATATATGTTATTTATTTTTTAAAATCATTCTAACAGGTGTCAAGATAATGTTCCACAGACTCACAGTCGGACACACACGCACGTACACAAATACATTTATTAGGATTGCTGGTTTGTGAGCTAGCTGGCTCAGTGGTCATGTTGTCTGTCTTCAATCTTAGCGATTGTGGGTTCGAGTCCATTGATTCACTTTCGCATCTGTTTATTTTTCTGAAAAGTAATTCTTTTGAGTTTAAATACATTTATTAGAATTGTTGGTTTGTGAGCTGGCTGGCTCAGTGGTCATATTGTCTGCATCCAATTCTAGAAGCTATATGGGTTCGAGCCCATTGAGTAATTTTGGTGCTTGTACTTTTCAGATCAGTCTTTCCGTTAACTTTAAATAAAATAACAAGGATAACCGGGAGAAGAGCGGCCTAGCTCAGTGGTCATGTAGTCCGCTTCCAATTCTATAGGCTGTGGGTTCGAGCCCATCCACCTGCATTAAGACGTCTCGTAGATTCTTAACCATACATTTTTTCTGAATTCTTTACCTGCGTTGTAAAAATGCACCGACATTATAAAAATATGTTTAATTATTAATATAATTTTCAGGAAATGACGCACCGGAAGTGACGTGAAGGAAATGACGCACCGGATGTGACGTGCAGGAAATGACGTACCGGAAGTGACGTCACTTCTGATGCATCATTTCCCTTTCATAAACTGAGACTAGCGAAAGAGATGCGCTGTTTCCAAAAATGGTAAAAATTTCTGGACTTCGTTAACACGTGTCACGTGGTTCAAAACAAGCCCTACACAAACTTTGGACGAGGAAGGGTGGCGGTTCGACACCGAAGCCGGCAGGCTAGAAGAGAAACCCCACCGGCTTTGGTGGAGCCTGCACACCGCTCGTCCTCCATTTCGTGCAGATAATTTAGTAAGAAATATGAGAAAGTTAAAGAGTAAAGACGACCTATCTAATCAATATCTACGTTCCGGATTTTTCTTCCATCTCGCACACCCTAATCTCAAAGTAACATGTTAACGCCCGCTATTATTTAATTTTACCCAGTCAGGACCGAACCCCGAGCCTACAGCCCCGCAACTTGACGCCCCAAGCCTCTCGGCCAAAGAGGCGCCGACCAAAGCCTTGATTTCGGTGTATTTAAGTTTAACACATTAACGTGTCCTTTGAAATATTCTGAAAAATAGCTGGAGTCTGACTCCTCTGCAAAAAATATTCGTTTCGCATTGTTACCCTTGCAAAACAACACTGCTTTTCAGCGAGGACATAACCCGATTCAACATCGATCCTACAGCACGGTAAACAGACGCCCCAAACCTCTCGGCCAAATAGGCAGCAACCAGGCGTTCGATTTTGGTGTATTTAAATTTAACATTTTATCATGTCTGTTTAAATAATCGGAAAAATCGCTGTTAAAATTGTCGGGGTATGAATCCTCGACAAGAACATTCGCTTCACACTGTTACATCTGCGCTAATATTTAAAAATATTATGGGAAGTGTAGATTTGTTGAGACGAGGGCAGAACTCGCAATCAACAGGACCGCGTGTTCTCTAGCCAACACTTTGCCCACCAGACCGTTTGAATCATGGTAGAAAGTGAAACTACGAACTATTTAAATTTTTATGACTGAAAAATATAAGAAGGAGCCAGGAAACCCTTGAATGTGATATTTCACTTTAAAATTGTATACAGAGGTCAAAATGAGATAATATATATAATTTCTATTATAATTTATATTAGAAAATTTCAAATATCGCAACCGATTTTGACCTTTTACATAAAAAATTCTAAATTGAAATGCAGCATTCAAGGATTTCCTGGTTCATTTGTTTTAATGATGACTAACATCCGCAGGAGAAAAGATCAATTATTGTCTTATTTAAAGGCAAACTAAGATTTTAACAAGTAGTTAAAATTATTCTGAAATACTCGGATAAAATTTGAAGGGACGGAACATTCGATAAAAACGTACGCTTTACGCGGTACGTTACCAACGTGCTACGGCTGGTGTTACAATTTGTATTAATTTAACAATATAAAGCTTTCAGTACATTGGCGATTTGAAAAAATCTGAGGCAAAAGGTATCACCGTGACAATATTGTTTATTTTAAAACTGTACTCGAGAAAGTACCGAGGATAAAACTTGTTATCAATAGATCCGCAGCAGAACTCTTTAACCACTGGACCGTGCAAATCACGAGCGAGTTTGAAATTAGAAACCATTTAAGTTTTCATAACAGAAAAATAAAAAAAAGCCAGGCAGCCATTGAATGCTATATTCAATTTAGAATTGCAGAAAGGAGATAAAACCAGATGTTATATATAACTTCTATTATATTTTGTAATAGAAAATTGTAAATATTACATCATATTTTGACCACTTACATATACAATTCTAAATTGAAATGTAGCATTCAAGGACTTCCTGGCTTATTTATTTTCCTTTTGTAATGATGAGTAATATCCAAACAGATAAAGCTAAATCATAATCTGATTTGAACCAAAATTAACATTTTAACGTGTCCGTATAAATAACCTGGTTTAAATTTCAGGGGACAGAACCGTCGCTTTACATGAATATCACGGTACATGACCAATACGCTACGACTAGCGTTATAATTTGTATTACTTTAATGATATAAGGATTTCGGTGGATTGGCGAATAAAATAAATCTGGGTCAAAACCTGTAAACCTTAACAATACTGTTTATTTTCAAACTGCAACGGAGAAAGTACTGAGTTAGCGATGAGTACAGAACTTGCTATCAATAAATCTGCAGCACAACACTTTAACCACCGGACCACTTAAATCACGAAAGTATCTGAAACTAGAAACTATTTAAGTTTCCATAACAGTAAAATAAAAAAAAAGTACCAGGAAGCTCTTGAATGCTGTATTTAATTTAGAATTGTAGAAAGAGGATAAAATCCGATGATATATCTAATTTCTATTATATTTTGTAATAGAAAATTTTAAATATTACATCAGATTTTGGCCACTTACATACACAATTCTAAATTGAAATTTAGCATTCAAGGACTTCCTGGCTTATATATTTTCCTTATATGGGGCAAAACAGACTTATATATCTGGGGCAAAACAGACAAAATCTATTTACCTGACAATATTGTTTATTTTAAAACTGTAATCGAACTGTGTCCAAGATGAGGACAGAACTTGCTACCAGTAGATCCGCAGCACGCCGCTTTGACCACTGAGCCACTTACACCATGAGAGACACTGAAACTAGAAACGATTTAAGTTTCCATAGCAGAAAAATAAAAAAAAGTACCAGGAATCTCTTGAATGCTATATTTAATTTAGAATTGTAGAAAGTGGGTAAAATCAGATGATATATCTTATTTCTATTATATTTTGTAATAGAAAATTCTAAATATTACATCAGATTTTGGCCACTTGCATATACAATTCTAAATTGAAATGTAGCATTCAAGGACTTCCTGGCGTATTTACTCTCCTTTTTTAATGATGAGTAATATCCTAACAGAAAAAGCTAAATCATAATCTGATTTGAACCAAAAATAACATTTCAACATGTCCGCATAAATAATCAGAAAAATGCTGCAAAAAATTTCAGGGGACAGAACCTCTTCTTTGCATGACAACCACGACACTTTACCAATGCTCTACGACTAGCGTTTCAATTCGTATTAATTTAACGATATTACGCTTTCATTCGATTGGCGAATAAATTAAATCTGGAGCGAAACCCACAAAATCTATAAACCGTGACAATATTGTTTATTTTAAAACTATACTCGAGAAAGTACTGAGTTTGAGACGAGGACAGAACTTGTTACCTATAAATCCGCAGCCCAACTCATTAACCACTGGACCACTTAAACCATGAGAGCGTGTGAAACTAGAAACTATTTAAGTTTTCACAACAGAAAAATAAAAAAAAAGCCAGGAAGCCCTTGAATGCTATATTCAATTTAGAATTGTAGAAAGAGGATACATTCATATGTTATATCTAATTTCTATTATACTTTGTAATAGAAAATTCTAAATATTACATCAGATTTTGGTCACTTACCTATACAATTCTAAATTGAAATGTGGCATTCGATGACTTCCTGGCTTATTTATTTTCCCTTTTTAATGACGAATAATATCCAAATAGAAGAAGCTAAATAAGTGTCTAAATTGAAACAAAACTAGCATATTAGCCTGTCTGCATAAAAAATATGAAAAATGTGTTTTAAATATACGGGGTCAGAATCCTCAGCAAAATGTTCGATCTCACTTTATGATCTTACACAATGCTTAATAACTGAGCTACTACTAGCGTTACAATTATGTATTATTTTAACGATATAATGCTTTCACTAGATTGGTGATTTTAATAAATCTGTGACAAAACACATAAAAAATACAATATTACCCTTTCCTAAATTGTTTATATATTATTTAATTCTCTAAAAAAAGCGCTGCGTTTGAGGTGAGGACAGAAGTCGCTATCAAAAGGTGTAAGCGCTTATTTTCCAATACTTTTTCGGATTACAACACATAAAGCGTTTTCGAAGTAATCAGTTAACTTATATTTCAAACTCTAAATTATCAATTATAAATATGGATATCATCCACACGATGCGATATAATTCATATATAAATATATATTTATTTAGCATTACTGTTTCTTAAATCTTTGTAATTTCGCCAATATGTTGCGATGTTTGCTGATTTGTTGATTTTTCGCTAAATGAGTCGCTAAATTCAACAAATTGATCACCATGTTACAGACAAGAGGAAGAAATAAAGTTTCTTATCTGTAAATACCCGTTGGTAAATTGTTAGTTGTCAAAATACAAAACACAAAATGTACCTTCTCTTGCGAATGAAACGAACTTTTCCACAAAATTTTGTTAACAAATTCATCGCATAATATTACATATGAAAAGTGAACATATTTCACAAAATTTAATGCTTTGTAAAGATGTATGTGATTTATTTTATAAAATCATTCTCTCAGGTGTCAAGATAATGTTCCACAGACTCACATATGGACACACACGCAGACACATATCACCTCACAATCAACCATTTCCTTTTTTGTCCCATAAAATAAATTATTGCTGTTTTGTGATAATTATAGAAATATAACCGCTGCATGTATCGCATTATAGTGATATTTAAACAAAATTGCATTTCAGTTGGAAAATGTTACATAATCAATGTTTTATGCATGATTGATCTATCTTTTTTTGTTGTTGTTTAGACTCAGACCAAAAATCTGTACTTTTGAGGCTTATTCTCAATTTTGAAATTTCCGTGAACCTAACTCTTTTCTCGTATACCGTCAGATATATTAAACTGAAATGGGTTTCACCATGACAATTTCATTCTATTCTAAAATTGTTCGTCCTCTAAATGTCGCATATGTTTAAACTTCTACAGTATATTCCATACATTTATACATTACATTATAAAATTTACGTTCAAGTTTTTTTGCAGATAACAGCATCCGCTTATCCACTAGGCTCTTAGCTTGCTGTCTTCCGCACGCAATAGCCAATACCCTAATGACAACAACAGTTGCCTCCCTGATATTTTGCGAACGCCTATGAAGACCCACCCATGCCGTGGACGTCAAACGTCCAAGATTAAGCTCAGAGATTACAATGGCCAAGCTTTTAGGCATAGAATCGGCTCATAAGGACATTCACAAAGTTATAAATGGTCTCCTACAAAATTGGGTTACGAAAATCAGCATCCATGGACCGGTTTCCCATTTAGCACGAAATAGTTCCACTTGGGCTGTTATTAGCAACGGCATTACGATTCTAAGTTTCAAAACTTAGCATATAGGCAGGATCAGCGAGTATTATGCATTGACACTTGGGAGAGGATTAAATTTGGTTCCCCAGCTGTGTGACTCGTTTATTTTTTAGAATTTCTTATGATATTTCTGTGCCCATAAGCTAGTCTATTTACGGCAGAAACGTTTGAATGCTTTTAAGGGAAATATTTTGTTAAATACGTCAGCTTGACTATTACCTTAGTTCACAAAGTTCGAAATCGCACGGGGATAAGTACAAGACGTATTATCCAAAGTTTCAGCCGTCGTGATATCTTTAAAGGTAAACTATACATTATCACACGAAACTTAAATTTCAATTATCTTTGTTGTCACTTTATTTTAACAATTAAATTAATGATTAAGTCAGTATCATTCTGAAGTTATCTCTTTCTACTAGCGTTTGAATTTTTTAAGCGATTGAGTTTTAACCTGCGGAAAGGGAGGGCGGATGTGTTGAATGCCGGTAAAGCCACGTGACCAGGAAAGGAGTATTGATTCCTCAGGCAGAAAACCCTCTGTCGCAACAGATATTTTTAATTTAAATACATTTGCGACTTTTCCCCCGATTTTGCGCCATAACTATCTAGGGTCCGAAATACCTCCTGAATGGTTTGTGGCAGGGGAAGGAGGATGCGGCCCTGTGGATATCGCCACATCTGAGTTCCGGTCTATTTCGGGTGGCACTTCTCCCGTCGTCTAAACATATGCCTTACACCCTTGTATAGGCCAGACGGTTTGGGTCAAAAGAAAGAAACCATTCCGTCTGCTCAAGAAATGTCTTGCCAAGTCATTCAGAGATATCACTTGGAAAATGGTTCATTCATATGCAGAATTACTTAAAACGTAAAAATCAATCCATATCTGACCGTCGGATTTTTGATTCAATAATTCTTTTGTAATACTGTTTGCATGCTCTATGTACTGTAAGGAAAGTAAAAATGGTGATACTTTAATAATAGATGATACTTTTACGTTAAAAAATGGCAAGTTGACTCATTGAAGAAATTCCACATTACTAACTAAAGACAGGTCAATCATGAAAAGTAAAATGATTTAAAACAGTAAAGTAAAAATAAAACTCACTTTATAATAAATAAAAGAATAAATTTTAATATAAATTGCTTTACAAAATAAAAATCCAGTTTCCTTCCCTATTATTCATCCAGGCAAAATTGGGAAATAAATTAAATTTCCCAGAAAATTGTATAAAAACGTAGTATTTTATGCAATGCGTTAGGTTTGATTAATTTCCAAATGCCTTTTTTTATCGTAATTCAGTTTGAACGAGGAAAATCTTTACTTTTTTAAACAAATTCAAAAATAAAATATATATTTATTGTCTCATTAAAAGAATGGCGAAATCTATAAAAGTTAAAGAGGATAATAAGAGAATTCCTTAATTTTTTAGTTTAACATTTAAATTCGAGAAATTTGGAATAATCAATTACGGCTACACAAGTACAATGGATACATTGTTAGAGCAGAAATTTTTCTGTAGTATAGATTTTACGAGACTTTTTGTCTTTTGTTTTTCAGGATCTGTTATAGATAGATCACAGATGGCAAGCGATGTTGAATAAATATTAAATTCTATTAAAGTCCACAGGGAGTTCACTAAGGATTTACACTTGCGATAATTTTTCAATTACCGGTTTAAACATTTCATTTTACTTGAACCATCTATTTCTCAAGAATGGTTATACATAGAGATTACACGAAAACTGAACTGCATTCATCATCAAATTCTGGTGGCGGTAAGGTGGTTCTGTAATAATTTTCACTTTTGGTCACTTTTCCATTTCCGGTTTGTGAATGTTCCTTGTAAAATATGTTTATCAGGATTATCTATAAACATATTATAGATACTAACATAGGAATTCAACTTCAAATTCGGGATTCATTAAGGATCTCCTAGATAAATATGGGATCCATTAAGGATATTCTTGAAACATATGGGTTGAAATATTGGTTCACTATGGAAATGTTTCTTCCAATTCTAAAATTAACATTTACGCTGACGCATGAATCTCTAAGAATATGATATCGATATAGCATATACGATGAATAATTTAGATCTAAATCCGAAGAATATAACGGTTCACTAAGGATTTTTATATCCGGTTTAAAAGGCATTCTTGAAATATTTATTTCCTAAGATTGCGGCTATCGATAAAGACTATATGCTGACAGATATGGATTCAGTAATAAATTCTGGATGAAGTTTGGGAATTTATTAAAGATTCCCACATCTGGTACTTTTTTATTTTCCAATAATTTTTTTATACATTTATTTCTCAAGATTGCCTCAGAAGCCGTTTCGATGTTGGCATATGCATGCAGCATTGAAATACAGAAGATTTGGGGTTCATTAAGGATTTCCATTTCCTGTTCTGGAGATTTTCTTTTCATGTTTTCCCCAAAATTCGCATAACTGTACGAAATAATTGTGGAAAATAAAATAAAAATGCTTACTGTCAAAGATGAAGTGTAATTGATGCCAACATTTGCCACCATATCCTCATAAATTATTCGTTCAAGGATCCTTATAAATTATTTGCTTATACCAGTATGGAAGTATAACGTTACATTGTTTGTTATTTAGTTGTTTTATTAACTGTATTTCACCCATGAGTGTAATACAGTGTAATATTACGCGGCACATTGCAAATCTTGAAAACTTTACCACAAAGAGAAACTTAAGCTTTCATTTATTAAGTTGGTAAAAAATTCATATGTTCATTAGTAAAGAAGAATTTTATTAATTTCATATTGAAAACGGTATTACATTCAATACATTTACGGCATAGTGCCAGTAAAACTGAGTATAAATAAAATATAAACTAAGTTGTGTTTCATTAGGTATACCATATATCTCATTTTTGTATGTTGTATTTAATTGGTAGGCCTAGATAAAAGTATGTATAAATTCTAACTTGAGCTCAATGAATTTTTAAAATTCAGTTAGGTTTAAGTTACAGATTAACAAGAAAGATCAATTATGCATAAAACATTGATTATGAAACACTTTCCAACTTCAATGTAGTTTTATATAAACATCTCTAAAATGCGATACATTCCTCGGTAATATTTTTAAAATTATCACAATACTACATTCATGTATTATATTTGTAAACTTCATCGAAGAAAAGGAACTTCATTCAAATGAAGGCGTTGAAATACAAATTGCCTGGTTTAAACATATCTAAAATGCGATAAATTCCTCGGTAATATTTTTAAAATTATCATAATGCTACAATAATTTATTATATTTTAAAACTCCATCGAAAACAAATGAACTTTATTCAAATGATGTCATCGAAATATAAATCGCCTCTATATAAAAGCAACATTTCATTCATAAACATATTTCCAATCGTTTCATTCATCACAATACTATAATAATTTATTTTATTTAAAAATTAGAAAAATTGTTATCTACCATATTTATTTTAAAATGTGAAACCTCTTTAATATATAGAACAATGAAACTCTTGGAAAGATATTTATTATATAATATATCTCATTTTTCTTTCTGGAGGATATAACGAGAGTCAGAATTTAATTAAATTTGTTTTTCTCCCTATATTAAATAATTTTTATTTAAAAAACTAACTAACATATTTGACTGAAATTTTTTTATATATTTTAAGGGATAATTTGAATATTTTCTAAAAATTTCGAAGCAATTTGTGAATTTTAAATTCGCTTAAAGAATGTTTGAGGAATTAGGGCCCATAAGGTTCAGTGTATTCCATTTTTTCAACCCGGGTTCAAGCAAAAACTAATTGGGTGATATTATTCATTTATATTTCCATAGGTTCAGCAGACCGTCTCAACAACGTATAAAAATTTAATTTCGATAAAGTCATTTTTACGGCAGTTATCGTGCGAACGGACAGACAGACAGAATGAAAAAACTCGTAACACTTTTCATTTATGTTGCAAAGTGTTAAAATACATCTATCTGCCCCCGTCAAGCTTGCTCTGACAAGCCCCAGTCATTCTTGCTCTGATTAAATTGGTGACTGTGGTTGTTCAAACGGGAGTAAAATAAAACCAGAATTGGCGATTAAGAAAGCATGGACGAGTTAGCACGCACGTAGGCTAATTTAACCCGGTACAGAAAAGAACTGTGAGAATATCAATAAAAATTTAGATTAATTAGAACAAAAGGATCTGAGACAGTTAAGAACCAAGCAACATTTTAAATGTACGCTCACTTGACAAATAATGCACATCATCTAAAGCATGATATTTCCATTAGAAAGTAACACACTCACACATATATTATGACTTGGATACTAAAATCAATTTTAAACCAACAATATTGTTATATATCCTAATTATGGTTAAGTACAATATTTTCATTCATAATCCTATGCAGAACTTATTTATTTTATCAACTACTATTCATATTTTAATTTTCTTCACGAGTATAAAATATTCTAATTAGCAGAAAATGTTAAAACTTTTCTTTTTTTATATAATAATTATCCAGACAGTCCAAAAAGAAATATGTTGTAATCTGATAAGAAGAAAAAATACTGAGTATGCAAATTCCCTAGATAAACGGATTAAACAATTTAATTACAACCGTAAACTGAAATTGAAAGTTTACAATTTTTACTTCTCCAAATAGCGAATGTTTGTTCTACATGGAGAGCCAATAAGATAACATGCATTGGACGAATGGTAAACAAGACAATATTTATTTTCACCGTTACAGTTTAATTTAACAAATGCTAATTTCATTCCTTTAGAGTATAATATTTAATATAATGCCAAGAATATAGAAATACTTTTGCTCTGATTATATGCACAAATGAAAACTTGTCGGATAAGACAGTTCATGTATTTGTTAACGTTTAATAAATATATGGCGTTGCATTAAAAGAAAATATTTGTGTGCAGCATATGACTTTAACTACACATTTAGATGAATTATTTTGATTATTGTAATAACATTTATTTCTTTTCTTTTTTTTACTTCTTTTTTTTACTACTCTTTATTACTCTACTTTTTATAAGAACTGGTGCTAAAGAAATTAGAATTTTGACCATTGTCGGCTTAATAAAATAATTTACCGACTTTGCCCGGATGCAAATTAAGCGTAAGCTAATTAAGTAATACAGATACAAATAACACGACTAAATTTCCAAAATGCCTGTATAGAACAAAATCAATTTCCTCCTTCCGTTTCAATCTAAATATTTTATTTGCAGCTCATGTATAATCGTGAGCACATACGTGCTACCACGAATGCGCAGAAACACATCTCACAAACTAACGCTCTGCTCACTTCATAGTGACAGGGAATCTGGAAAAGAATAAAAGCACAGCGGAATTTAGAATTTCAATTTTTATGAGTTTGTTTGAAAATTCACAAAATATTGAAACATAGAGCCATATTTTGATAGATCGTTTTGTTGGATAACGAAAATAGTCCATCAAGAGTTTAGAATTGGGATACTATTCTATTACAACATAAAGCGAAATATGAATCAGACAAATTAAACATATATTTCGATGTATTTAAAATAAAGAAATATATATAAAAGAAGGGCATATCCTACACTATAAATCATTATGCAACCGTTGCTCCTTCTTTTTAGCTACTTTTTTTGCTATAGAACTGAAAACATGACTGCAACAAGGATTTTTGTTTAGACTCATGGCATTGTTTCAGATGAGATAAAATATGGTTCGGACGAAACCGAGTTGACATTGACTATACATTTGGATAATATTCATGGCACATAAATTCACTAATTTCCAATGAAACCTGCACAGAAAGAAGACACGGTCTGGAGGGCTCCAAATCAAAAACCTGTCCTTAAACTAGCGCTACTGGTGAAGAGTGAAGCAATGTTTAATAAAAAATACAGGCGGATCAAGAAGGAACGTGTACCTCGGTGCCATGGTCGAAAATGTAGCAGAAGTAAAAATGTCAATACTTGATGGAATTTGCAAGAGATGAGTTACGACTCGTGATTCAACCAAACTCCCCAGTCCAGTTGTCAGCTAGGAGTCTGAAGTTGGTAGTTGTCAATTTACCAGTCCTCAATTACATGTGTACAGCCAGGCAGTGTGCCCTGATGATGCAGTTAACGTGTGGAATTATAGTATGTGCCACCTACATGTATTTGGCCATTCGGCTGAGGTTTTGAAAACTATAAAATGAATTATCGATAATTAATAATCCAAATAGATCGGCCTCACGATGACAAGAGTTCGTTATAATATTTTTGAAAAGTCCAATTTTTGGAACAGAATAATAGTGTAAATGCTAATTGAATGTTTCATTTTTATAAATAAACGATTAAATTTGAAATAATAAAATGATACTTTCATGACCAATACTAGTATTTATTTTTCAGTTTTTAGATAAGTATTCTCATTGTAGAAAATTGGAGGGTTTTGGTGGTAAATCTCAACACAATGTTTTCAGTTGATTACAATAAAGAATTTAATACATTTCTTAACATATAATAAGCTTCTTTAAGGAGCTGGCAATATTACCACTACAGTAGAGCACAACATAAAGCTACAGATACTAACGTAAATGTCGGTGTTTTTTATAATTACAATGGAAAATATCTAAATATCTTTACCTGTACAGCTCCGATAGTAAACATGGGAATTATGTTACATTATTGAACGACCTCATTATTGCAAAATTCCAAAAAATACGAGAAGCAATTTTTATACATATTTGTATATTGTGATGGGCATTGAATTTGAATGCCCTTGAATTTGAGTGGGGGCATTGAATGGGCATTATATTTGAGTATAAAAATTAAATATTATGACAAGAACGGTCAATCATGCATAAAGAATTGATTATGGAAGACTTTCCAACTCCAGTTTTATTTAAACATCTCTAAAATGCAATACATTCAGTGGTAAAATTCTAAAATTATCACAATACTGCAATAATTAATTATATTTGAAAATTTAAAACTTTACGAAAAAAAGAACTTAATTCAATAGACGTCTTCGAAATATAAATCGCCTGGCTCTCTGGATAAAAGCAGTAAATATTTCATTAATACATTTTTATTTCATTCATCACAGTACTACAATAAATTATTCTACTTACAAACTTAAAACCATGGAGGTAAAAGTAATTTAACTCTAAGAATAGAACTTCATTGAATAAGTCTGCCAATAAATCATCTGCTTCTCTATGTAAAATCGATGAATGTTTCATTCATAGCATCTATATTGCAGACTCCAGAACAAAATATTTTTGAGTTAAAGAAATTCATCAATTCATATATAACCCATCTTACGGACTAATCTGTTTACATTCTCCATAAATGAAAATTAGGTTTCGTTGTAGAAATAATCAAAGCTTGATGATCCTTTTAACTCAAATATATTGTAATTGCGTTGTTTCAGAGTGCAAATGCACAGAAATTAAGCAAAAATAAAGCGGTTTTAGGAAGGATACAACATTAAATATAAATAAAAAGAACTTTCAAAATCACAATTTTGACACAAGATGAATGGCATTGATCATTTAAACTCAAATATATTGTAATTGCGCTGTTCCAGAATACAGATGCACATAAATTAAGCAAAAATAAAGCGGTTTTAGGGCGGATACAACACTAAATATAAAATAAAAATAAATTTAAAAAATTACGATTTTGACAAAAGATAGTTGCCACATTTCCTTTTTGAAGGGGGTCACGAGATCTCTTTATATAATGATCACGTGATCTTTCCATATAAAGAGTGTAATTATTATTATAATTTTTATTTTAAAAATTACTGAATATATTTTGCTGAAATTTTTTTATATATTTCATGGGATAATTTAGATACATCCTAAAACTTTCGAATCAATTTGTGAATTTTAAATTCGCTTAAAAAATGTTTAAAACATTAGGTCCCATAGGGTTCAATGTATTTCATTTTTTCAACCAGGATTCAATCCAAAACTAATTGGGTGATATTATTCATTTATATTCTTATAGGTACCACAGACCGTCTAAAAAACATTGTAAAATTTCATTTTGATAAAGTCAATTTTAGTGCTGTCATCGTGCGAACGGACGGACAGACAGGCATACATACAGATAGACAGAATTAATAAAGTCATAATCACTTTTCACCCGCGTTGTAAAGTGTTAAAAATAAATAAAATTATTCAATGAGTTCTAATAGCGGAAAACTGCGTATTACCACAGTATAATCAATATTCACCCGTTTCCTTAATTTAGCGGTCACTGATCATTTATTTTAACTGAATGTCCGTTACGAATCATTAAGAAGGATTTGATGGAATTTCGAGTTAATGAGATGCAGATTATAGTTTTATTACTACTAATTGCATTTCATGACATTTTACTTAAACTTAGGATTAGTGTTAAAATATGAGTATAAAAATATTCTGATGTGACCAATACTTGACTGTCATTACACTTTCCTGTGTTGCTGTGTTGCTTAAATAGTTTCAAAATGGGCGTATTGATTTATGATGCGCTAGAAAATGAAATTTCCACATGTGTGCCACTGTGACACAAACAGTAAAATGCTAACTTGTAGCCTCATCATTTCCAAGCCTTTAGTATAAAAATGTATCGACTTTTTTGTTGATTCCTGGGCGGCAATTATGACCTTAACTTATTTCAATCTCTGGGAATGTGATATTGCCAAGAATTGTATGAAAAAAGTAGATAAGCAGCTGAACATTAAGACCCGCATTGCCCTGCAGTGGATTCCAAGCCACTGCGAGATATATGGAAATGAGCGGGCAAATTTATTGGCTAAGAATGGATCTCAAATGATGCAACCGGATCCTCCCTTGCCTGTGCGGCATATAAAGCGATATATATCCCACGCTATTAAAGCTAACCGTTTTAGTCTGTACATTGAGAGAGCTTCCGGGAAAAAGTGGAACTCCCTGTTAAATAAGTCGGCAAGAATACCTAGTTCCTTGCGTAGAGCAGTTGGCGTAGCTTGCTTTAGACTTACCACCATGGGTCATGATTACTTACAGAGTCACATAATATCGAATGGGACTGACAGATACACATGCCTACCCTCTTTGCGACCATGGCATTCCCATGACTGGAGAGCACCTCAACAGTTGCCTGCTGTTCTTCACTGTTTTCCTTTATGTGTTACTGAAAAGGCTTTTATTGACAATTTTTACCGTAATTCTTTGTATTGGGTTGCTCGTCGACTTATCACCGAGAAGTCGGAGACTGGCATAGGATAAAAATAAAAGTATAAAAATGTTTAATATATTTTTGAAATTTTAAAACATTTTCTTTTTAATTTCGGATTGCACCCAGATGCAGATGACTGTCACCATGGACTAGTTTCGTACTTTCTTATGCGCAGATTAGCATAGAAAAATCGGTGATTGATATAACAGTAAGAAAACTTGCTATACTCCACAATTGTGTAGACCTCTTAGAGATCGAAAAATTCAGACCTTCCACGCTGCTCATTTCAAATTTCATAAAAATTGGGCTTATACTGTGAAAAAAATCATTTTATATCCACTCTAATCTGAAAAATGCCTCGAAAAATAACGAAGTTTAGATGGTTCGATCGTGTGGACAAAGACTTTCATATGTTAGAATTTTAAAAAAATGGAGAAGTGTTGCTTCAAGTTTGTAATTAATGGAGTTTAAGTACATTTCAAGCACAACTTCATTTTAGTTCTTTATATGCAGTTTATTAACAGGATATTTTTCTTCCAGCAGCTTATTTCATTTCCCCAATATTAATCTATATGATATGGTCCTGACCATTTAGTGCGTTTATCTTTTAAAAAAATCTCCTATGTGTATTGCCGAGCATAGTTGTTGAGAATAGGAATGTTTGATCTTTTACAAAATATAATAAATAATTAAATACATTTCAGAGATTTTTGTAAAATGAATGTATTAATTTTCGATACATATTAAAATATATTTATTTCACTTATTTTGGAGTAAAACATACACCCAATTCTTTCTAATATCTATACTCGGCAAAAACATTGGAATCATAAAAACTCAAGGAGCTTCAATTTAACATAGTGAAATGAAATAAGCAGTTGGAGAGAGGGTATTCTATTAAAAACCCAGCTGTCAGGGGTGTGAGAGGCTAAACTACCCTATAAGCAAGGAACACACACAATTTTTGCAAAGAGTCTATGCATTTAAAAATTTCCTATTAAAAATGTTGTTTATTACAGATCTTATTTATTTCAACAATTGCAAGGCTGAATTTACCATCATGGAAAATTTTAAGATTAATATTTTCGTCAGTATTTTGACTACGTTTGTTTGGGTGGTGTCTGGAACAAGATACAGCCTAATATCAAACTATAAAGTATAAATATTTTAACCAATGGCTGGAAAATTCTTACGCATATCCTGGTTTCAGGATCTTGATATCCAACTATCTGAGAAAATTAATTAAACTTCCAGTCAGAATACGTGCAAACTATACATAGAATTAAGTGCTTAAATGGATTTTCTGTCATGAAACTATTTAGATCTTTCGTGACCGGATAATTACCGAACGCATTTTAATCAAGTCAGGAATTGAAAATCAATAGTTTGTTTCAGATTTTTCTATTGATATGAAAGCCGATACGTCCGTATGGCAGTCAAGTGAATATACGGAGACAGATGTTAATAATGGAAATATATAGATAATCATATATTGAAATAAAATGAAATTGCA
Source organism: Amaurobius ferox (assembly GCA_951213105.1). Taxonomy (NCBI): domain Eukaryota; kingdom Metazoa; phylum Arthropoda; class Arachnida; order Araneae; family Amaurobiidae; genus Amaurobius; species Amaurobius ferox. The sequence goes on from OX578145.1 coordinate 26,440,295, forward strand.
TTTATATTTATGTATATATATATATATATATATATGTGTGTGTGTGTGTGTGTGTGTGTGTGTGTGCGTGTGTGGGTGGGTGTGTGTGTGTGTATACCGGGTGATTCAAAAGTTCAGAGCAAAATTAAAACGCTATAAAAATATCTATGGGCCAGAGAGACATGCGGTTTGCTGATTAATATTCAACGTGGTGGGGGATTTTGTATGGCATGAAAAAAAATAGTTCAAACTCTCGTGATTGCACACATGACTGGCCTGAGAGATTCCCAGATCTCACAGCCTTTGATTTCTCGTAGTGGGGATACGTAAAATCACGGGTGTGAGATCTGGGGATCTCGCAGGCCAGTCATGTGTGCAATCACCTCCATTCATAAGTCATCTCCATGATTTTAACTGCCGCAGCCCCCCGAGTGTCGATAGTTTGAAATATATTTTTTCCATGCCACACAAAATCCCCTACCACGGTGAATATTAATATGCAAACCGCATGTCTCTCGTACACATAGATATTTTTATACCGTTTTACTTTTGCTCCAAACTTCTGAATCACCCGGTATATATATATATATATATATATATATATATATATATATATATATATATATATATATATATATATATATATATATATATATACAGAATCTTTCGAAAGTCCGTATAAAATTTGAAAATTTATTAAAATCGAAAAATCATCGCATTGAGGTACGGTTTTTACCCTAAGTAATGGTCCTAGGACGGGAGGGGGGGGGGGGTGACGTGAAAAAAATGTGTAGTTTAAAAAGCACCTATAGGTGGCGCTGAACACATTGGAAAGAGAATTAAAATAACTTACAGTACGTGTCAAATCGTGTGACAAGCCTAAGTAACCCTGAGCAGATGATAGGACTTTTTCCTTTCTTTAGATTTTTCCTAAATCAGGATTTTCGCAAACCATCTGATGCTGATTCGCCGCTCACGTAATAGAGCTTCACTAACAAGGTTTTCTCGATCAAAGTTAACATTCTCGCAAAAACTTCTTTGCACCGTTAACTAATGAATCAAATGAAGAATCTAGAGAGCCCCACAACTCTTTTATAACAGTCTCATTTCCATACTTCTAGAAGATGTATTCGGGTAAGCGCTACCTATAGGTAATTTTTAAACTACAAAATTTTTTCACGTCAAGAAAAATCCGCCGTCCTGGCAGCACCTATAGTACAGACCGTACCTCAATGCAATGATTTTTCGATTTTTAATGAATTTTTAAAATGTATACGGACTTTTGAAAGACCCTGTATGTATATATATATATATATATATATATATATATATATATATACCTCATCTCCTCCACCTCATGGATAATGGTAATTCTTGAATTCCTAGTAATTTTAGCAATTTATCCTCTTTTTATGCTTGTAATCTGCGATTTGGCATTTATAGTATATTACCAAATCTGAAACAAGCATGTGTTTGGGTTAATTAGAATTAGATGCTCAGACGGAAGATGAATCTAAGTCTAGTTAGTTTTCAAAATTAAGCCAATGCTGTTCATTTATTTTATTTGTAGCCGTGGTTTAATTGCTTTGGTGATTTTAATATTTCATAATTACTTAGAATTGGTCATTATTATATATTTCTAATATATTTATATATATATAAATATATATTTGACCATCGACAACAGGTTTGCTAAATAATGATAATCCACCCATTGAGTTGCTGAGATGATTCCTTCCAAAGAAAAGTGTAATCTGTTATATATAAATTTACTAATCAATTTGAATTTTAGAAATGTAAATGATTGAGAAAGGGACATCTTTAAGTACAAATTAAAAATACAAGTACCCCTAGAATTTAACATATCTTTCAGAGAACTATGGCAGTGCTGACATAATACTTTATTTTATCAATATGCAAATGCCACTTAAAGTTTAAGCAGAGGTTTTGAAACAACATGCTTAAAACTAAATTAATTAAATTGTGAAAAACTTTTCAGAATAATTTATTTTTTATATGTATCTAAACCTGTAAAAATGTAGCGGAAAATATTTCAAAATTAGCATTTTCGAGTTCGTACCTTAGGAAAAATTAATTTATGTAAAAGTAGTAAATATAACGTTCCATGCATCATTTTTTACCATTTTCTAATGTATGAAATAAAAATGGCGAAGTGCAAACATCTTTTGATTTCGAAATAGCATATTAAATAGAAATTCTATTGCATGAACACCATTAAGATTTAATAGTTTATTTGCAAAAGTGCAAAATGCAAGATTTAATCTTATGCTTGAGAAGAATCAGTTTTATCTCAATGCTTGATTTCGAGTTGCAATTTTTAAAACATTCAGGGATATGAGGTTCATTAACAGGACTGCTTGCTATCTTGAAATATTTCATTGCATTCTTTGGAATATTCTTACGTTTGCTCCAATATAAACTGTTTTTATTTATATATAAACAGGTACATATAAGCATCTGTGATTGAGTCAAAAATCCGACATCCGGATATTGAGATATCCTAACGTTTTGAACCATTTCTAAGATTGTCTGTCTATTAGTGAGTCGACTGAACTCATGCGAAGTGAAGCAGATGGTTTACATAATAAACATTAACGATAGCGTTATTACGACATTATCTATAGTTTTATTACGTTTTACAAGCTCACTAAATCAAAGAACACACACACACACACAAAAAAACTTAATAGCAATCACATAACACACTGATAAATGTCATGTGTCCTGTTGACTCCTTGACAAAACAAAATGACATCTGATTAGCTCTCTAACCACTCATGCTCATTGGCTACATTCAAATGAAGGACAGCTACTTCATATAAACCTAAGTTGTGCTTCTTTTTATTTTTTGGTTATTTGGCTATGACTTTTGATAGAATACAGATAATTGAACAAATATTATTGCATTACAATGCCTTTTAAATTATCTTTCCATTGATATATATTTGTATGGTATTGATACAAAAAGAAGAAGTGCTATGTGCCATCAAACCTCAAAAATACACTTTTTTCAAAAGGTTTCTACAATTTTGACCACTACTGTCGAGTAGATTTTATAGAAAAATACTCTCAAAGCCACTAACATAACAAATTATTTAAGAGTCCTAGACGATATCAGAAAGTGTGAGATTATACCTTTAAATAAATATATTTTCTGCCAGTTAACAATTCTAAACCCTTCGTGACCTTATAATTACCGACCATGTTTCAATCAAGTCAGAAATCGGAAATCTCGTTTCCGTGTATTTCCTATCTTTGCATAAAGTTCACGAAAGTCGATACTACTACGCATGGAACTCAATAAGCTAGAATTGTTCGACTAGACACACAGGGGAGAGCAATGCATTATATCAATGCATTGCTGCTGAAGATACTACAAATTTAGTATTTAGCTATTTTCAGACTGGTACTGGGGAGAAGTGTATCATTTACTATCATATTTTATGCTACATGTAAATGTTTCCAGGAGATAATGTATTTCAAACTTGAGATATAAATACTATTCTTCTTCTAATAATTTGAATGTTCTTATGGTAGCATTTCATGTACATGGTTTACAGGAGGCGATTTTAATTTACGAGGCTGTAAAGTTCATTTCGACAGTTAGAGTTTGTAATTTCGTCTCAGTTGCTCAAGGGTAGAGCTCCGGCTAGCAAGTTGGAAGATCTAGGATTTGACTCCCGGTTACGCCAGCAAGATTATGTGCAATGACGCCCGAACACATCAACCCTGTAGGTCAGTTAAAAGATTCGGGGGTCTGAAAGTAACCCTAGTACGACTAGCACAGATTCAGCGAACTCTGGAAAATTGTGCACCGATTTCAAATCCAGAGGATAACGACCAGAGGAAGCTTTCCTGATAATAGCACCAGAAGGCTAACTTGAGGTTAAAATAGAAGGGGGTGGTCAGTCAGATTGCCGAGAGTGAAGAATGCTGAGACCACTTCGACAGTAAGAATATGCAATTTCTTTTCAATTGTTCGACGGTAGAGCTTCGGCTGGCCAGTTCGACTCCCAGTTTGGGCAACAAGGTTCTTTACAATGTGCACTACATATTTTGATTCTCAGAATAAATTATAATATGACACGAAAGTAGACTTTTGGCGTCCAATAATGTGCGGTGGATAAACGTTTACGATCACTTGGTAAAGCTTTTTAAATAATTTTATTTTTCTAAATAATGAATACATTTTTTTTCTATTGAATAAATCAAATATTCTTCCAGTCGTACTTCTCTTGCATTATTTTCAGAAGGTGTTCTTAACTGTTGAGGTGCATGACACATTTATCCCTTCCTCTGAATATTTGATAAGTCAGATACGAAAAAAGTATTAGTCTTCCTTGATGTGAGGATATAAAAGTTGGGATAAAAATGTGTGTGATAAGGAGACACCAAAGAAGTGTGATGCCGTCTATGATGTGTGAGAGATAAAATAACCCTTGATAATGCTTTCTTAACATTCTTTTGCTCGATAATGAATACAATTTTTTCTGATAAATAAGAAAAAGGTCCATTTGGTAGTATTTCCTTTGTATGATTTACAGAAGGTGTTCTTAACTGCTGAGGTGAACCGTGTATATTTAACTTTTCTTCTCGATATGTGATAAGTCAGGTATGGAACAAGTGAATTCGTCCTCTATGATATGGGGGATAAAATGATGTCCGATGAAAGACAGCAAATAAGTGTCATGACATTCCATGATGTGTGGAGGATACACATTTAAGAACAGTGCATATTGGTTTCTTAATGATTTGTTTTCTATGTAATAAATACAATGTTTGATAAATAACGTAAATATATTTATTAAAAATTAAATTTGCTTGATAACAAACGGTGTTATTAATTGCTGAGGTGTTCCATATATATTTGGACTTTCTGCTGGATGTATGATAAGTCAGATATGGAAGGTGTGTAATAGTATATGACTAATTATTACTCCATTATTAGTGATATGGGAGTAAATAGATATGTGAAAAGAAAAATATATATATGATAAGAAGATGGCGTCCCATAACGTGTGAGGGATACATTTCTTAAATTTCCTAATTTACATCAATTAGTAATATACATATAACTTCAGAAAAAAATTTGCATACTGTATTTTGCGTCAAACATGATGAGGCCAGCACATAATTTTCTCCATACTGCAATGCATTTACTTTGTTCACATTCAAGACTATGGCGTCTCTCCGACACATCTTCACTACAGGAGTAATCTTATAAACTAAATGAATATATGGCTCAATTTCTCTAAACGAGCTTTTTCATCTTTCTTGTTACAATATATATTTCCTATTTTTGAACATATTTTCTGCATTGCATTTTAACATGGATCATTTAAACAACAAAAACCCTAGCAGCGATCACTTTGGCGAAATTAAAAAGAAAATGCAAATTTTTATTTTCAAGACATATAAATGACAGCATGAAAGAAGAATGACACTTAATATAGGCTTTGTTAGTATGTGTATATATATCATTAGAAAAATAAAAATAAATGTTTTGTTTTAATTGTAATCTTATATTTTTAACTAATTTCGTTTTATCTTCTAAAAAGAAAACCTAGTTTAAATGTCATTCACCTTTTCAATATAATTCCCTTATCTACCAAGAAGACAGGTGAATGGCGACAGGAGAATGTCATATCATGTGGTTTTACATTCTGAGTATGAGTTTTTTTTGTATTTAAGCTTGACTTGATATTCTGTTTGCTACATTAACTAGGCACACATATATGTTAAAAATTTATATACTTCTTTATTCTGAGAATAATTAAAGACAGGTTAATGACAAGGAATAAACATACTGACATAAAACTGTTCAGTTTTACTATTTTTCTGCACAGATTGATAGCTAGAACATAGTCAAACCCTTGAAATATTGAATATGGACTTTAGTAGAAAATAAAAATTCTTTAATTATATTGTGCTGTCATCTATGTACAGAATGGGGTGTTAAAGTGTAAAGACAGGTGAATGGCAACAAAGCTAGAGGACAGTTGCAAAAAATTAATTAAAAATATTTCTCTAATACATAGAGGAATTTTTATTACTGTTTTTATTTTAAATTGTCTAATTTAATATAAAACAAAAACTTAAAAGAAAAGTAGAGAATGAATGCTTGTAAATGAAGTTGTGACTTTATCACTTAGCTGTTGGGATACACAGGAGAATGGCATTTAATAAAAAAAGCTAAATATTTAAATATTAAAAAAAATAAAAATTGTTTTTTTTAACTAATGGGTGGCAAATATGAACTACACTATATTAAAACTGACCAGTGTCCAAAATCAATCCCAAGTCATTTCACCTTGTCAGTAAAACACCTGGGATATGTAAAACTCCAGTTTTATAAAAAATGACTCATATGTTTAATTTAGTTAGTTTTTTTCATTAAAAGCACTACATATTAAAGTAAACCGTAAGTATAATTAAAATTCACGTACAAGTAGGATGACTATATCCTATTTATATTAAATACTTCTTATATTGAAAAAATGAACATCATCAGAATCTGGTCGTTCAAATATCTGTAATTTACTGTATTTTGCATATCTCTTAAATTCAAACGCACTTAGCCACAGCTCACTTCTTGCAGCTCACATTTTCCCATTTTGTTAAGTACGAAAAGTTGAACCCGCTGATGCTCGTGACAAAAATATACGCAAATACTTCAACCATTGTTAATAATAACGCAACTGAAAATAATACTTTTGACATCCCCCATTCAAGAAACAAAACGAAAGAGTAAAAATGCTTAGTAAATATTTTCCCTATCGACCTAAAACAAAAGAAACCATTCTGACAACCTTCAGGAACCAATTTACGGAAAATCTAAAGTTTGGCCATAATATGCTCAAATGGTATAGCCAAATTAAGTATTAAAATATATTCTTCTAATATTTTTATCCCGTAGATATAATTAATAAAGCATAATGTTAAATTTATGTAGTTATTTTGTCAAAATTTAAACGGAAGACACAATAGTTTTAAATTTATTTTAATAATTTTATTTTTCCCATTGTACCAGTAAATGTAGCAAAACTAAAATTAAAACAATATTAATTTAATATATGAATTACCTAATATTTTCACTATTACTTTAATGAGAATAGTATAACTAAAATTGTCTGCATTATGTAGTACATTTGACTTATAAGCATGTATGTACTAAATGAAAGCAATTAATTCCAATTTCTAGGCAACATAATAATATTTTCTTGAAAATAAATATTTAGAAAGAATATCACCTCTGTAATACTACTTTTATAGATGTTTAAATTTTTGCTGTATAATTTCAATATGAAAAATAATGTACTGATTATTGTCAGAAAAATATTAATTTATTTTTTCATTACTTATTTATTTTTCTTAAAAGCTTAAGAAAAATTTGCCTTCTGCTGCATACACTAATGATTCATTTGTTAAATCCCAGTAATCATATATAAACCCATCAGTGCGTTTTTCTTTCTCATCAGCTTTGCGTCCTTTGCAATGTGAAAACGAAAATCAAATTTTCAACGAAAAATGTTTTTAAATTTTAAACGATTTTGCTAAACAGAAAAATATTTTAGGCCAGATTAAGAATTTTAAATTTATCTGCTCTTTAAAATAGACAATGAAAATCCCCTGACTTTTATAGAAAAAAAAAGAACGAGATTGCTGATTTATTTTGAAAAATAAATTGTTTCAGTTTTCTTTTGTTTTATTTAGAAATTTTAAATTCTATCACGCTCTAATGACTTGTATTATAGTTTGTTAATATATATTTTATAGTAAACTTTTTTCATTATATTAAAATGCAATATAAACTTGTTAAATTAAAACATAGGGTAAGGAAATGGTTGAAACATTATTAATTGCAAGATATGGTATGTAAAAGCAGAACAAAATTAAATATCATCATTATTATCAATATGGTGGATGCTTTGTAAGTACCTTCTGCCAAAATTGAATTGAAATTATTTTTGTGATTTTTTGAAAGCAGGTACCCAAACTTTTGAAATTATTTTTTTGATGTGAATGACAACTATGCTTAAGGTATTTATAACGGAAATCGGAGCGTTACGAAAAATGTAAACGTTCTGGACGCTTGTACTTCAAAATCTAATAGCCACAAATGCAAAACAAGATAAATATCTTGTTTTATCGGAAACATCGTCTACATTATGAATATATAAACACCATTTCAATATTATAATATTTTGAATTGAATTTTAATATTTAATATTCAAAAACACTTAAAAAATGTCTGTCCGAGTGAGTGTTTTTTTTTTGTTATTTTCATTCGAAATATCTTCGAAGTTGTAAAATATATATATAACTTATAATATATATATAACAAAATGATAAATAAAAGAATAATAATAATATAAAAAAATATATGTGAGGAAATTTAGTTTCCAAATCTATATTTATGTTTTAAAAGCGCTAATGGTTTTAGAATAAAGTTCCTGTCAAGTTAAAGAAGACCGAAAATGGTTCGATTTGCAAGCTTTTAATGCGTATATCTAAAAATCTAAAAGTACTAGTAATAAATAATAAACAAGAATTTATAGATCTTCTAATTCTATAAGTTCTGCAAGTATATATAATTGGATTTTAGGCAGAGCTCTTAGTTTTTGAAGTAATAATCGATATAATTTCGCTATTTTAGTATTTTTACCTGGATTTTCCAATAGAGAAGGTAAAGCTGTAATATTTAAAATGTCATGATTGTTACAGCTCAATATGTTTACTTACTCCTTGGTGAAATATTATTGCATTGTTTTGTTAAAAAAATGATGAGGTTAAACGGACTTTTCTAATTCTAAACATGTTCTAAATTCTAAACATGTTAATTATTGGTGAGGTTTGAGTAGCACAGAAGAAAATATACAAATTCAAATATGTATTCAAGTACATATATATGTGCCGTCAAGAAAGTTCACAGATTAACTTGAAGTGTAAAATACCGTCAGAAATAGTGTACAGCTTTAATTTATATACCGCTATGCAAGTTAATAATGTAATTTCATATTTTGGGTTATTTAGTATTTTTACTGGGGTTTTCCAATAGATCAGGTAAAGCTGTATTTAAAATGTCATGATTATTACAGTTCGATATGTTTACTTATTCCTTGGCGAAATATTATTGCATTGTTTTGTTAAAAAATGATGAGGTTAAACGGACTTGAGGATTCTAAAGTTGTTAATTATTGGTGAGGTTTGAGTAGAACTGAAGAAAATATACATATTCAAATATATATTCAAGTACATATATATGTGCCGCCAGAAAAGTTCGCAGATTAACTTGAAGTGTAAAATATCGTCAGAAATAGTGTACAGCTTTAATTTATATGCCGGTATGCAAGTTAGTAACGTAAATTGATATTTTGGGATCAAGTCTATGGTCGAAGCATCCAGATGTAATATTGAGAAACACTGAAAATGATAGTTACCTGTACATAGTTAGAGAGTAATTCATAGCTTTTTGAAACTCTATAAACAAGCCAAATAAGTCTGAAAAAGTAGACTATACTTATTCAAATTCATTGGAGTCTAAACACTTTGCTGATTGCCTCGTATTTGCATGGATAAACATCGCTGACGGGTCAACGGTAAACTCTGTATGTTGAGTATGTTGAGTAAACAACGGTATGTTGAGTATGTTCTTCCAAAAGAAAGCGCAGGGAAACTCGATATGTGTGAACTTGCATGTGAACTTGCATGTGTACCACACCCAAAAAATTATTAAATACATATGGTAAGTTTCATTTCAATGTATGCTGTCTAAATAAAGTTTATTGAAGATTATTTAGATGAAGTTTTGGCTTGACATAGACAGTCAGCAATGTGTTAATTTTTAAAATTTGTATTCACTCAAAACATTTTCGGCTCCATCATAATGGAGTCACCGCAGATATTTTATAAGAAACCATTTAATAGGCCCGTATCATGAGGTCCGATATTTTTGATGCCTCAAATACATGTATTTTTATTTTTTTTTATAGTGTTAGTCTGATATTTCAAAGAATTATTATATTTTGAAATGCAATAATCAGTTAAATAGAATACCAGTAAAAATGCTCTATGTAACTACTGAGAGAATATTAAAATTTAATTTAAGAAAGTATATAATGCTAAGAGCCTACCGACAAGAATAATTTTATTCTATCTATAAAATGGAATGTGCGAGCAATTCTGAAAGACGATTTTTTTCTTCTGCTCCTAATAGGCCAATTTAAATTTAAAATACACAGTAAATATTATAAACAGAACTATTATACCCAAATTGGTAAATCCCCAGGGTTATTGTGTTTCTAAACTGTAAACTGAATGTAAGCAAACTTATGTGAATGAAAGTGAAATATAGAGATTTTGTGGGGTTTTTTCATTATTTAAAGACATAATTTTGACAATGCACTTTGGTGTGCTGGGAGTAATATCTCTGAAATTCTAAAGAAGTGGCATTATATTTCAATACAAAGTATGCAAGTAATTTGGATGGGCTTTGTTGTTGTGTGTTAATAAATGCAAACAAATTTCGCAGTTAAATTTACATTTGAATTATTTTAGTTTTATTATATATATATATATATATATATATATATATATATATACATATATGTATATATATATATATATACATATATATATAAATGTCAATAAAATTTATGTTTGAGTATGTAAGAATTGTAAAGCTAACGAAACATGGTTTCGGGACAAAGAGCAACCAGGTGTAGTTATACTTAAGTTAATGATCTTTTGTAGACCATCAAATTATGTGACAGTAAAATCGGTGCACTTATACTCAGGGACGAATTTACATCCTCAAAGGCCCTCAAACATATTATAAATGAAGAATAAATTATTTGAGAAATAAGCAAGCAGACGCATGAGGCTCATTGAGGGTTCCGTAGGGCTTGAATTTAAAGACTATGTAATGAAAAATTATAATATTTTAATTTCTTTATTTCTCTTGACACCATTCATTTGATACATCAGAACTTAGTTTCGCTTATAAAGAATTTTATTTCTCTTATTAAGATCTCCATTTCTCTTATTAAATATTTATTTTTGGTATATGTGTTGAGAAATTGATTAATGAGATTGATTTTAATGAGATTCTTAGATATTTATTTTTTGAGTCTTGAAATATTTCTTTCATATTTTTATCTAAATCGTCATCTGTTGAAAAATTTTAATTGAACACTTTAAGGAGACATACTGTTACACTTTTGATTTCATCTGTCAAATTTGCTTTAATAAATCTATTTTTGAAATACATGATTTTACTCTTCTTTTTATATTTTTTAAAAAGTCGGCAAAAAATAAACATTTTTTTTTTGTTTTTTGGCTACTAGTTGCAGCAAGTTTAAGTTTACTGTGAAAGGAACTTCTGAAGTATTTCATATTGCTCCGTTTCTTATTCTTAACCTAGCAATATATGGCTGTCCGCCCATATTGCAATGCCAAGTATAAGTAATATTGCTATGTCAAGTATATGTACAAGATTCGGTAATAAATACAATCACTGCTTGGTGCACTACTGGTAATGATCCCACGTATGACGTTAAAAATGTAACTTTGATACTCTTTACTTTCAACGGTTTGAATAATACTGCTGTATACTCTGTAAAGTGATGTGGGTAAAAATGAATTTTGTTGTGAGTACAATGAACTGGTAAAACACTAAATATAATTGGGCCTCGATAACTTCTGTCAAAAGACCATACTCCATGACCTATGTTATTATGCTATTAACCTATGATATTATGCTAGGGGACCTATGCTATTATGATAGGGAACCTAACATAATAAACATTCTAGCGTATCTGTTTCTCCTCTCTTTGGTATGATTACATTTTAAAATGTATTGTTATCCAAGTTCTAAAAAGGCATTGATATACAAGATCTAAAAATTTATTGTTATTCAAGATCTAAAAATTCGTTGCTTATAACGATCTAAAAATTCATTGTAATTCAAATTACCAGAACTTACTTCAGATAATAGTGAATGGAATGCTAAATTTTACTAAATGGTAGTGTGTTGCTGATATGGAGTTTATTTTGTAGTGTGCTAAATTTGCTAAATTGTAGTTTGTTATTATAGAGATCTATATAAATTTATCCGAAAAATAATACTAATTCCTTAATAGGATATGGTACTCTTTGATTGACAAAAACGGAGAAAATATATATGTACTTCAATAGAATGGTTATATTTATGATTTTAAAGGAATATATATATAGCGAATGAATAAAATGAGTATTAAAAATTGGAATCGTTTTAAAGAACTTTTTGTAAATTAAAATACATAAAATGTATTTTCTCACTTTCCTTTTTCTATAAATCACTGTGTTTAAGTGTTTGAAACTTCAACATATATTTTTTCAAATACTTGATTATTTTTTATATTCAATACGATCTATTTGATATAATTAACAAGAAAGATCAATCATGCTTAAAGCATTGATTATGAAACACTTCCCAACTTCAATGCAATTTTATTTAAACAAGGCTAAAATGCAATACATCCCTCGGTAATATTTTGAAACTTATCACAATACTGCATTAATTTATTATATTTGAAAACTTAAACCTTCATCGAAAAAAATGAACTTCATTCAAATGACGGCATTGAAATATAAATTGCCTGGTTTAAACATCTCTATAATGTTATACATTCCTCGGTAATAGTTTTAGAATTATCATAATACTGCGATAATTTATTATATATGAAAACATCATCGAAAACAACTGAAATTAATTCAAATGACGTCATAGAAAAAATAACACGCCTGGATCTCTCTATAAAAACAGCATTTCATTCATAACATTTTCCCATTCATATCATTCATCACAATACTATAATAATTTATTTTATTTAAACATTTTGTTTAAGACCATGGAGCTACAAAAAATTAAACTCTATGCTTGAAACTTCATCGAAAAAAATCGTCCTTCTCTTTATGAAATCAATTAATATTTCATATCAGCCATGCAGACTCCATGGACTAAATTATTTTGTGTTAAAAAAATACAGGAATTCTAATACAACTCATTCTATATATTTTGCTGTTTACATTTTACATAGGTGAAAAATAGGCTTAGTTGCAGAAATAATCAAATTTAGATGAGCATTTAAACTCAAATATATTGTCATTGCGTTGTTTCAGTATGTAGATGTACAGAATTTAAGCAAAAATAAAGTAGTTTTAGGACGGATACAACACTCAATATGAATTAAAAAAAACTTTAAAAAATCACGATTTTGAAACAAGATGGATGCCATATATCATTTTGAAGTGGGTCATGTGATCGTTTCATATCATGGTCACGTGATCGTTTCATAAAAGAGGTGTAATTATTATTTTAATTTTTATTTAAAAAACTACTGAATTTCGCTGAATTTTTTTTTATATATTTTATGGCACAATTTGAATATTACCTAAAATTTTCGAAGCAATTTGTGAATTTTAAATCCGCTTAAAAAATGTTTGAAAAATTAGTTCCCATAGGGCTCAATGTATTTCATTTTTTCAACCCGGGTTCAATCCAAAACTAATTGGGTGATATTATTCATTTATATTCCCATAGGTCCTACAGACGTTCTGAACAACATACTAAAATTTCATTTTGATTAAGTCATTTTTACGGCAGTTATCGTGCTAACGGACAGACAGACAGACAGACAGACAGACAGACAGACCGAATGAACAAAGACATAAACACTTTTCAACTTTGTTGTAAAGTGTTAAAAATGCAGTTTAATAGTGAAAAATACACCATGCTGTTTTCAATTGCCAATGGTTTTCTTTCTCAGTCACGTGATGTAAATATGTAACTATATTTTGACATAAGTCTTCTTGCTTTTGTTGGTATGATTGTTTTACATTTGAAGATTGTTTTACCATGAAGAAGGACATTTTTCATTACCGAAGTCAGTGTCATCGTACAATTTTGTTATACCCTGTGATTTTTAATTGTTTTTACTTTCGAAAAGCAAAGTACAGCAACATTATTTAACATATTTTGGAAAAACTTGCTCTTTCTCGTTGTATCTGTAATACAGTGTTATCAACAGAAAAGAAGTATTTCTCAAAGTATCTATCAAAGCAATTTTCTTTCAAAACAAATTAATTACAATTCTTCTAAAGTTCTAGACATTTGCATACCAGGAAGTGCTGAATTAAGTGCTTAAATAAATGGATTTTCTGCTAGTTAACATTTCGAAATCCTTTGACCTGATAATTACCGACCATGTTTCAATCATGTCAGAAATTGGAAATCGTTTTCGTTTATTTCCTATCGTTGTATCGATTTCACGAAAATCGATTCTTTTACGTATTTGCCTTGAGCATATTTATTGCACTGGTTTAGTCAGATGCACTGTGAAGACAGATGTAAAATATCAGAATATCCGAATATGAAAGAAGTATTAATATCTAAAATATATTTGATAAATAGGGGGGATGTAATATTATTGAAATATATGTAAAATTTAATGTTTCTAGAACTGAAATTTATGTTTCGAATTTTGTTAAAAACTGTTCTTGGTAAAATGTGAACATTTAATATGTTTGGAGCATGTTTATATAAACTGCATTATTTAAACTGCAAATATTTGATTTTCATATTTTAGCTTTCGTGTGATGACAAGTGGCTTGCGTATACAACGAAACTAGAAAAATATTTATACGCTTTTGACAAATAAATTTTGCACAGTCATATGCATGTTCGAAAAATCGGCAATGGCATCTTTAGAACAGAAAATTGACGCATATTGTGAAACCTGCCAATTTGATACTAAATCCATAACGGTAGATATGTGGGTCGAAAAACTTTTCGCTATCTTTTACCAGAAAATTTTCCGCCTTTTATTTTCTTCCTAATTCATTTGAAAATGAAATGTAATATTCCTTCCACACTTATGTTTGAAATGTAGGTAACTTTACAATAAGTTTTTGATTATTTAGTGCTCTAATTTTGAAGAGGAAAAGGAATAATGCTTAAATTTTAAGAAAAGGGACATGCAACATTTTGAAGGGTACACATGCCGTTTTACTCATTATAATAAAACAATAAGTAATAATTTTAGATATATTTTCTTTCAGAAAATATACAAAACTTATGAAAATGTAATAAAACTGGAGCATTTTGACTGAAGCTAAATACTTTAAAACAACACTAAATGTATGCTTAACTTAAAGTCCACCAAGTTGTATCTAATATAAAAATCACCCATTCAGTTATAAACATATATTTTAAACAATTTTTAATATTATATATAGGAATTATTTTAAAAAACATTTTTTTGAAAGCATTTAAAAAGTATTTTTTAATATTTTTATATATTTAATAATATATTTATGTCTTTAATAAACAGAACATTTTAGTAGTATTATTAATTACTTATTAGTAGTAGAGGTTCGTAGTTATTCATGAAAGTGGAAGATTAGGGGCTCACATTGGGATAATTTATGTACTATAGAACGTAAACAGTCATCTTTAAGATTTCTCTTTCAATTATCAGCAGTAGGGTGACTGATTAAAACCCCAAAGCTTTTTATTGATTAAACCATGGATTTCGATTAAAAAAACACCACCCCTTTTCTCCAACCCTGGACAACCGGCATTTTTTAAACATTGTTCATATACTACTTAATACTTTATATTTAAATCAAAAGATATTCTTATTTTTTGTGATAATATTTTTATATCGCAATAAATAAAACTTCTGCTGTGAGATTAAAACTTTCTTTCCTTAAAGAAAGAAAGCATATGAAAGTTATATTTTTAATAATTTATTTCTTACACCTATAATGAATAGTAAATTATTTATGATTCTAAAAGGGTTTAGCAAATTTTATTTATTTTTAATTTACTGGGGGACTCCGACGCCTGTTCGTTACGCTAGCTTTTCCATTGCGGCAAATTTTATATTTGAACATTTTCCGGAAAACACATATTTCTACATATCAGACATCATACAAGCTCTATCTATAGTCAATCATGAGAAATATATATTTTAACGCAGTTTTTTTTAACCGGAAATGGAAAAATAACCCTTAGTGGAAAAGAAAGCTTAGGTAGAAATTTTTGGTGAAACACACTGCCTCCTCCAGAATTTTATGCTGAATCGATATCAGTTATCATCTGAGCTCTATTTTTAGTCAATTTAAACAAAATACATATTTCAAGAAAAATTAAACATTTTGAACAATATTTAGAGTTCCTAGGAAAACCATATATTGAGTTTCACTCCCATTACCTATTACAGAATTTCATGATAAATATCAGTCATCATCTAAGCTCTATTTATAGTAGACATTAAGAAATAAATGCTTATAAAATATTTTGGTATTGCAAAATGTGTTCTACCATCAACATATTTTTTAATAAAGTCTCAAAATAACGAAAATATATCTTACACCACTATCGCACTTTATTTAGTTAAATTTTTTTGGTAAAACAGAGTATTGATAGACTAAAAAACAACATAGCTGAGCATTTTTTCCTTTTCATCGTCAACTCAGAACATTATTTTTTACAAAATATTGAACATATAGAATTTTAAAATAACGAACGTTTAAAAACTAAAAATGAAATTTCCAAGCAAAATATTATTGTAGACTAGATTATTTTCTATCATTCTTTGCTCTTCTTTAAAAAACACACCATCGCTTTTATGGAAGAGGAGGAATCAAAATTCGATTTTATAATACACATGACGTTGCGTTTGTTGATATATTTTGAAAGTAAAAATTTTTGTCGAAGTCGCGTGCTTTTGTTTTAGATAGAAAATTGTGTTGAAAAAATAAGTTATGTATTTAATTTTGTTGACCTAAGCGTTTTCTAAAATAAAGTCAAATTTTTCGTTTTGGTGAAATATAGATTAATGCAACAATTTTTTTTACACAACAAACAAACATTGTCGTGACATTATTTATAACAATGCACAGCGATCAACCATTGACGCGGCACTATCTATAACAATGTACCACAAATAAACATTGCCGTGTCATTGTCTGTAACAATATAAATTAATAGACTTTGCAGAGGCATCTTATTTAACAATAAATAGCGAATAAACCTTGCTGCGGCATTTATTATAACAAAATGCAGCAAATAAGCATTTTCGGAACATTGTGTATTACAATATACCACAACAAAGCATTGCCATGGTATTATTTGTAACACTATACAACAAATAATCTTTGTCGCGGCATAGTTTATAATAATATACATCAAATTAACATTGTATGATATCGTTCTTAACAATATACAGCAAATAAACATCGTAGTGGCATTGTGTATAATAATACAGTCTTAGGAAACTTTTTAATTACCTTAATGGCTTAACAAGGAAAGGTTCATGACCATACACACCTATAGAAAAATGAACATCTGCGATCGAATAAAAATGATTGCAGCGCCTCTAGCAAATAATTTAAAATTTGACAACAAACGAGATAGATGAAATAAGCCAATTTTTCAGTTGTAGAGCGTTTACACATTAGTAGAAATCGACAATAAAAGTTACACAGAAATCATATAGTGCTATTGGCCTGTGATAAATAATAGTATTTCTACTTTCGAAAAGTCTCACTTTGGATATAATGTTTGTAGCCTTTCAGGTTAGTCTTTCAGCTCTCAAAAAGTATTTTTGTGGATATTATGTTTGTACTTGTGACGCACATTAGTCTTTTAGCTCTTGAAAAGTTTTCCTATGTATAGAACGCGTTCTTTTGCAGCAGGTTAGTTTTTCATCTCTCGAAAAGTCTCTCTGTGCGTAAAATGTATGCACTATCGATTCAGACTAATTTTTCAGCTCTAAAAAAGTATATCTGTAGGTAGAATGTTTGTACTTTTGTCTCAGGTTAGTCTTTCAGCTCTTTAGAAGTCTCTATTTGTATAAAATGCCTGTATTTTTGACGCAAGTTGTTTTTTTCAGTTTTAAAAAATTATCTGTGTGGATAGAATGTCTCTATTTTGACGCAGGATATTCTTTCAGCTCTTGTAAAGTATCTCTAATTATAGAATGTTTCTACTTACGACACGAAGAAATATCTTGTTAAAATTTTCTTTGCTTGGAAAGTTTTTCGCCCTAGAATAAAACAACTGACAGTTCACTAATATTTATTTCAGCAAAAAGAAATATTTTGAACCAAACTTGATACTTTAAATGTATTCAAATTTAAATATCTTATTATTTCTTTGTAACTGGATCATTTGCCGAACAAAATCCAATTTCCCGTCTGTCTTTAATACGGGTATCTTATTTTAAAAGTGCACTGTAACTAAAAAAAAATACTTTTATACCTCAATGATAAATCCCTCGTGTTATTGCTTTTCAGAAATGCAAACTAAATGCAAATAAACTTATGAGAATGCAAATAAAATATTGGTCTCTTGTGGTTTTTATTATGTAGAAAGATATTCTCAAATATGTACTTTGGTGTTCCGAGTGTAATCTTATAGCATTCCATAGGGGTAATATTTTATTTCAGGGTAATAATATAATATAGAAACATGCCTGAGGCAGGCATTTAGATTCACTTTATTGTAATTAAATTATTTTCAGAACTGTATTAATCTTATTGACATTATAGGTACGAACTGCAGAATTAAATTTTAAAATTGCTTCGCTATGCAGGCGCATTTGTTGGGAAAATACAAAAAAGCGACGTTTATAAAATACTTAAAGTATATAGTCCTTATTACTCAAGTAGATCAAGAATTTTTAATGATTTCTTTTTAAACTCGGTACGATTATTTTTCCATTTGCGGTGAAAAATTGTTCAAGTTTTAGTGTCAAGCCGGTAAAACAATAGAAAGCGGATGTAGACACCACACGACTCTCGCTACATAATGCAATGCTTTAATACACTCAAACCAGTTTTGTGCGGTCATTTTTTGTGCGATTTTTTATTTGTGCGATTTTTTGTACGATTTTTTTTGTGCGGTATATGAAAATTTCAATCATATTGGAACATAATTGACGAAGTTATCAATAAAAATATTAGTAGGTTTGATCGGCCATTTAGTTTTTTCGATTTTTTATATGTATTTCATCACATTACATAAGTAATACGTCAGCCAATTACATTACGTATGTTTTGAATTCTATAATCGCATAATTTAATTGTTGAACGCACAAGAATTTCCATGTAAATAAATGTAATGTGCAATAGCATATTGCGATGGAATTCTTGCGTAGCAAAGCAAAAATGCATTGATCGCAAATAAATATTGAAAGACATCTGTATCGTGTTAGTTCAGGTTTTCCTGAAACGGACTGCGTGTCCCGTTAGGTCGCTGAGTTGGTTTTTTGCTAATGAGATAGTTGGTGACTAGTCTCATACATTGTTTTGTTTGTTTTAACGAGTAGGTAGAAGAAGTTTACTTAAAGGGAGCAAAGAGTTGCTTTTTTTTATTCGTCTCTGATCTGCGCAAGTGACAAGTCCGCTCAATAAAGTGATTTAATAAAAAAGAATATTACGTGTGTTTCAATTTTTAAATCTAATATTAATTGACGTCATTCAAAGTGTTTTCACATTCCTGGACCATTAAGATAAGATTAGTTTCAAAGCGTAAATTTATTATTTTTTCTATTTAGATATAAATTTTTAGGATTTTTATTTTATTTTTAGACTACGAAGGATAATGGTTATACGTTTTGAAAAGTTTTGCATGTGTAAAATAAGTACATATGTAAATAAAATATTTAATTTTTGTGTGTGTATTTTCTAAATCAGATTCCAAAAGGTTTGGCGAGATTCCAAGCAGCTGCCATGCCTCGTGTCTTGATTTCGTTTAAAAAACAAATTCCTAGTTATTTCGTAAGGTTTTGTGTTATTTTTGGATTTTTTTATGCGGTCCCAATTCACCGCATAATAAAAAATACTTTTTAATTGTGTTGTGAAAACTACTTTTTATGGCTACTTAGCTACTCGTGAAGTTTTATGCGATTTTTTTATGAGTTTTCTTTTATGAGGTCCCTATCCATCGCACAAAAGTAGGTTTGAGTATATATATGTATATATATATATATATATATATATATATAACTATATATATATATATATACAAGACTGCATTATGTGAAGTAATGTTAAACGGTCAAAATTACATTGTTTTAAATTGTAACCATCATGGGATTTCTGATTTTAGTTATTCTATTATCCAAACAACATTGTTTATTTATTATTTAAAACTGTAATCAGAAGACAATTGCATTTGAGGTGAGAACAGTACTCGTTATGAAAATATCGGCGTCTTTACTTCTGAACTCATTAACCACTAGACGGCTCGAATCACGAGATAAACTGAAATTGGAATCTATTTAAGTCTTTATTATGAAAAAAAAATAAAGACAATAAAGAACCAGGAAGCCTTTGAGCTCTATCTTTTAGTTTAGAATTATATAAAGAGGATAAAACTAAATGTTGTATCAAATCTCCTCTATACCTTATAATAGACAATTGCAAAGATTACATCTGATTTTGATCTCTTATATATAAAATTATAAAGTGAAATGTAGCATTCAAGGACTTGTTGTCATAGCTTTTCCCGTTTTTAATGATGAGAAATATTCTTAAAGGAACTTCTTAATTATCATCTAATTTGAATCAAAACTCTACAAAATATATATTTTAAAGCACAAGTCATTTTACTTTCACTGTACATGGTATAATGTATAGGATAAATATATGACGGGGCCAAAAATTCGAATTCGAGTTTCCAACGGAAGAGAATGTTTCAAGCATCCATGAACTCGAATCGAACGATATTGGGGTGATGTGTGTGTTAGTATTTGTGTGTTTGTGAGTATGTGGTCTTCACAGACTCACGAAAGAATGGAGCGTTTGAATGATATCTCAAAATGATATCTAGAGTTTCGGATGACATTTGGTTCAAAAATTGCAATGAGTGAATACTGGAACCCTATTTATTTTAAAATGAATCGAATGTTCGAAATACATCCAAATTTTTAGACGAAATTGAAAGAAAATTATCAAAAAATCAAAAATTTAAATAATGTTACTTAAATAATCATTTCTTATATAATTTTTCATTAGAAAACGGTTGGCATAAACTTCAGAACTCTATAATGAGCCTTTTACGACATATTGCACGTTATGCAACTTAAATTAGTAATAAAATGGCATACAGTTAGAAAAAAGTGTTAATTACTAAATTATTAATTGTTACTACTATATTTCCAAATATGTTCACTGTTCATATGCAATATCGATAAATTTGTTAACATCATTCTCGTAGATGAAACTCGTTCCATTCACGAGAGTGATGGTGTTTTATGTAATAGTTTTGTATTTTTACCCCTATTAGTTTGGTTACAGTCAATAACAAGTTTAAATACAATATACAAGGAATATTCTTCCAGTCTGTCTAAAAATTTTGTCGACTAAATTATAGAAATATCTCCAAACCCAGATTGCTGAAAATATCGTTGAAATTGCTAAAATGGCTCTAAATTAACGAAAATGATGCCACATTGAATTTATTTAAGTATTTTATTATTTGTAACATGTTGCTTATTTTGAATGCTATCGATTGTTAAGTTAGAGTAGCATAAAATACAAGCTACTTGAGTATTTCGAAATAATTCTACATATTGCCATCCGAAAAGGTACCAAATGTACAATTTAACATTAAAAATATTGTGCTGTTTATCTTATACATCCTTTTTACACTGTGAAAAATTGTATTTATTGCATTACACAAGGAAAGTCTTGTGTTGCCCACGTCAGATTTTTCATAAGTGCATGTTGACTATGAAAGCTCATAGAGTGCACGTAATTCTGATCACTTGATATTTAAAACTGTCACAGCTGTCAGTTTTGACCATTTTACATTAGGATTTCATTATTAATCTAGTGTTGCCATTCTCTGTAGTGATAAACAGTGGTGGTTCTTAAATAAATGGCCACTATAATACTGTAATTATAAGCTGAGGGCACAGCAACTTATATGAATACTCTGAATACATGGCAATATTAATTGAATACTCAAATTTTCTTAAAAGTAAATATACAAATGATATGTATAGTGCTAAATTCAGGCCAAGAAACAAATGCTGATACTGCGTTTCATCGGTTTCTAATTAAACTTAAAGGAACTTGGAGACCTTGGAAAAAATATTTTTCAATTTTAAAATGAATGGAAATATGAATAATAACAAAAATCACGAAAGTTATAATTTTTGAAAGGATGGAAACTGACAATGATACATTTCAAAGTATTGATTACTAATAATTTTTTATTGCGTTTGAAATATGATAAAGCATGTGACATTTCCTCGACATATATTTTTTTTTTGTGAATGATGAATGACATGACCTTGCAACTGACTATATTTATTTCACGGTAAAATGTGAAATTAAAAAAGCTGATATGTGTTATGAGTTTCTATACAGATGCTAAATCATTTTATATTTTATTTATTCAATAAATGGGTTTTTTAATTGCATACACACACACACTCGACCTCCAAAAAATTGGAATTTACTCCGGATAAGCTGTTTTATTTAAATGTTCGTTTTCATTTTGCGACTAGACTTATTTTCAAAAAATATGCCACCACTTAAATATCTAGAGAACGGTTAGTCTCGTTATATATTCAAAAGTCCAAATATTAATTACTATATATATAAGGAAAGTAATTAATGTTTGGACTTTTGAATATTGTTTCTGTATTAGTCATTATATTTCTAGCTCTCAGAATCATCATTAGTTTCAGTTCGCACATGGGGTGACGTCTATCGCTGATCGCCGTCAACATCATATTCTGGGGGTAAATAAAGAATGCATTTTTTACTTTCCTTATATGCAGAGTATAATATATATGGAAATGATTCAGACGGAGTCGAAAATTCGAATTCGAGTTTTCAACGGGAGAGCATGTTTCAAGCAGCACCGAACACAAATCAAAAGTCTTTGAGATGATGTGTATGTGTGTTGTGTGTGTGTGTGTGTTTATGTGTACGTGTCTAACTGTGTGTCAGTGAGTCTGTGGAGACGATATTTGACGAACGAAATTTGGTAGAAAAATTATAATACGTGAAAACTGGAAGCCTAATATTTTTAAACGCAATCATATTTTAGTACCCAGGAACCGTCCTCGAGATATTGGATATTTGTCAAATAAATTTATCAAAAAGTCTCATAAAATAAAAAAATAATAATTATTAATTATTGTAAAATATGTTCACTTTTCATATGTAATACAATGCGATAAATTTTGTAACATCATTCTCGTGCCTCTAGCTCGTTCCAATCATGGGAAAATATACTTTTGTAGTTGGAGCGCAACAGTCATTTATCTGCTATAAGAATAACTTACTTCTCCATCCATAACGATTGGCGATATTTTGGCCACGAATTTGGCGGAATGTTGTCAATTAGGCGATATTTAAATATTGCTAAATTAACAAAAAATGACACTAAAGTAATGATAATGACCACTTATTGACGAAAATTAAATATTTTAGAATGGATATAAGAATCTACGAGTACTATAAGAATAACCTATTTTTTCGTACATAACGTTTGTATAAAATGTTGGTGACGAATTTTTCTCCAACAAAATACGTCTCCAAATTAGTGACTTTTTAAATGTTGCCAAATTGACGAAAATACCCCCCAATTAATAAAAATTGTTGAAACTGAAGCTATAATTAATGAACATTTTATATCTTGGTTAGAACATAAGAATAGGCTATAAGAATGATCAATTTCTCCGTCCGTCCGTCCGCAACGGTTGGCAAACAATTTAGCGGGGCGTCGCCTACTTGGCGACATTTTTAAATGTTCCAAAGTGACAAAAATATCTTCAAATTGATAAAAATGACTAAAATTGATAAAAAGTCAAATGAGCATTAATGTTTCAAAAATTCAGATTTCTGTCATATGACGGGTATACATTCGAATATATAAAAAATGCTCTTAACTTAGTCTGCCTGTAATACTTGGTGATGCATTTGGCAAACTTGGTGAATAATCTAGCAAAGGAGTGCCAACTTGCCAAAATTTCACTCCAGATTGACGAAAACTTCGTGAAAATTGCAAAAATAGCGCCTAATTGATGAATTAATTGTTAAATATTTTAATATATGGACTATATCGCGTCTTGAGGATGCTATAAATATTGATAATTGTTAAGGTTAAGGTGTGTGCAATATAAATTAATTGGTTACTTTGAAATAATATTACATGTTGTCATCCTGAAAATCGCCAAATGTACAATTTAACGTTAAAAATACAGTACCGTGGATCTTATACATTATTTTTTTACTGCAAAAAGAATAAGTCCATTGCATTACATATTGTAAGTCATGTGTTTTCCACATCATATTTTTCTTTTGAATGTCTGGGTTAGTTACATCGTTTCTTGTCACTTAAATAACGATATGTTTGTATTGTCTTTAAAACATGCAAATGTCCATATTTGCAGGATGGGTGACACTTTATCAAGGAACCACATTGGTGCATAGACTCTCAAAATAAATTCTGAAAAAATAAATTCAAGCTCGATAGTGGATTATCTCATATCACGATAGTCTGTATTGTAGAAAACGGTTTTCAATCGTAAGCATGACATGGCGTTCCAGTTTGAAACTTCGCTAAACTTGTAGAGCTTTGTCCAAAATAAATATCTGCCTTGCAAATGTCATACAGATATATCTTTGAACTGAACTTAAATCCTGTAGGTCGACTTTCGATAAATCATAAGAAATAGCTATAAATTTCATACTGGGAAGATGTTTGCATCATCAAATGCATTCTCGACTGTTTTCTATTATTCTTCTTGACTTGTTACAACTCCATCTAGGTATTAAAATAAGTGTCTCAGAAGCAATTATTTTGAATGCAATTAGCGTGCGGGTGATTTAGTTTAATTTTCGAATAAACTATAACTCTGTTTTTACTTCTAATATTAACAGCTTTTCCATCACAACATATTGCCAAGTTATTTAGGCTAAATATGGTTTCGTGCTAATGTTTCGTACAATTGGTTTTTGTTACTTTTCCTGTATCTTATAAAACAGTAAATGCTACAGCTGCAGCAGCCCTATCCGAAGCACTTTATTGGTAATCTAACCTTGGAAATATTTTAAATTTTACCTTATTTCTACTAGTAATATTCGGATATATTTTGAAGTCGAGGGTTCAGATTCATCTCCGATATACGCCAATCGTAACACGGGCTTTGAATATTGTATCTCAATTTTTTCATTTCGGTCACTCGAATTTTATCAGTTGTTGTTAGAGATTAAAGTGTTTTTACGTGTTTTTCATACTCAGGGAATTTGAAATTTCATCTCTATTGAAATTTAAAATATCAATAGTAATAATATTACGAATATAACATTACGACTTTTTATTTTATTGTTAACACTAATTGTCATTATTTAATGCTTTGTTGAGAGCTCAAAGCACTGAATAAAAAATATGTAAAAAATGGAGGTATTAAATTGAAGGTAAGAGACACATTTTCTACCCTCTTCTAAATTCAAATCCGAATTAGTTTTTCAGGACACCCTGATGCGACTGCAACCGCACAATATGCTTATGCGATGCACATGTACTGGGCCGATCCGGTGGTCGAGCGGTCAGGGGCATGTGTTTCCGTATGATTGCTGAATTGCCGGGTTGCGCGTTCGAATCCCGCCAGAGGGCATGGATGTTGTCATGTCGAGGCCGAGTTAGACTTCGCCCTTCGGGGACCCTCTATAAAAGTTAAGCTGCAAATCTCCTCCCCTTCGCCATGGGACACCCTGGGGGGTCTTGTGGACGTGGTGCGTAGGCGCCCCTCTACCACGGGGGAATTAATAACGAAATAACATATACTGGGCACATATATATCTGTATTTTTGGCTTCATTGGTCCGATTTCAACCATTCACATGTGAGCCAACGGCCCTACCGTGCTGAAAACACCGGCTCTCGTTAGATCACCGACGTCAAGCAGCATCGGACGCGGTTAGTACTTGGGTGGGTGACCACCTGAGAATACCGCGTGCTGTTGGCAAATTTCGGGCGCGGTAGCCCGGTAGTTTGCGCGCTGGATTTGCACGCTGCCACAACTGCCACCGTGATCATGCGGAGTACGATCACGTTAAACATGTGGGTCCGTAAATCCTACCGAGAGGTTGGTGGTAGGGGAAGGAGGGTACGGTCCCTGTGGAGGATGGATGCCTCCCCCACTGGGTTCCGGTCTAAATTGGGTGGCACTTACCGGTCGTCCAAACGCTTACCTTACACCTTCCTGGTAGGTTGAACGGTCTGGGTCTCAACAACAACAACCATTCACATGTGTATTGCCTGCTTAGGTAAAAAAGTGTTTTTAAATATATATTACTGCTGTAATAGTAACAGTTTAAGCAATGGTCTACTAACCGGAAAGCACTGCAGCTAATGAATATCAATCTATGTCATTGAAAGTAAAATAATTCAAATATCAGCGTACGCTTTTTAAGGCTGTTAACAGATTATTGTTATTTAGTTGTTAATATTAATTAGATTATGTCATCATCCATGGCTCAACGGCCTAAGAGTGGGTATGGCCCAAGCATTCCTATTCCAAGTAGTGGAATGCCAATTTAGAACCTTTAAGAACTTAAATTTCTTTCCCCAGCACATTATCGGTCTTTCTTTAGCTATCTTTCCCTGGGGCTTAGCGAGAAAGATATTCTTGACAAGGCGCACTTCATCCAGTCTCATAACATGTGCAGTCTAATTAAGACGTGTGCTTTTAACATATTTATAAAAATTTGTGATTTTAATAAATGTGTGATTTTAATAAATTGTTTAATATCAAAATACATTTTCATTCAAATCTCTTATTTACTTCTCATAGATGATAAACAATATATAAATATACTTATTTATTCATATTTGTTTTTTGCTACGATCGTTTTGCATACAATCGTTTTGCTGTCGAAATGTATTTTCCCTTAAATAATTTCACTTTTAAAGCAGTTTTATTTTTATATCACTCATTGTATCATTCATTCATTGAGTAATATCAATTGAATAACAGCTTTATTTACTCATGTGCTTGATCGCCATGTGCGTTCCTGTAAAACAATGGAGCGCAGTTTTCTTTTAATTAAGTTGTAACTATAAAAGTTAAACCAATGTATTGTTTATTGTTTCGTTAATGATTTTTTGTAACGGATTTTGTACAGATCAAATATTTGCTATCTGAAAGAATGCAATTATAAAAACTTTCAATTTGAGTTTACTCATATAATTAAAATGGGTAATTCGATTATTTAGGGAATTTTGTCCAATCAATTCTTTATTCTATTTAGCTAGGGACGCGTTGATTTTTAAAACTGCAAAAATAAAATAAAAAGAGAAGTTTTCAAATATCTTGGGCGGTAATTACTGGGTTTGCTTTTTTAAAGGTAAAATAGATTGACAATTCACAGTCTTTGATCTTAATATATGTAATTTTTCGCTATGGACTACAAAAACAGACAGATAAACATCTTCTCTCTCTGTATATATATATATATATATATATATATATATATATATATATATATATATATATATATATATATATATATATATATATATATATATATATATATATATATGTGATAATATATGATGAAGATAAATGAATGTTATTCTAGATTTTAAATAAGACGAGGGAGGATAGAGATTTTTTTCGCCTCCCCCCCAGAAAAAAACCTATTTCTGGAGTATCTGTTATAAATAAGTAACTATAGACCAAGACAAAGGATAAAAATAGTAGGTAACTCATCTCTATAATGTTATGGGGATGAGGGGAATATTATTATACATAAGTCACAATTAAATAGGTATGTATATAAATATATATAAAGTGAAAAAGCAAACTCTGCAAAAATGAAAAAAGGCAATAATAATTAGCTCAAGATAAAAGATCTAAACATGGATAGCAATAAGTTGAAACCACATAAAAATGGCGGCTAGTTCGAAATTGCATTGTACCGATGAAATAACCAGTTCCTGACAATGGCGATAGTATGTAATATATATTTATATATAGTTAATACTATCGCTATATATATATATATATATATATATATATATATATATATATATATATATATATATATATATATATATATATATATATATATATATATATATATATATATATACATATATATATAAAATATAAATATATAGAAATTGAAAAATCGGAAATAAAGATGTTTTAGTAACTTTTGCGCAAGGCAGCAGAGGGTACCAAACACTATATATATAGAAAAATAGAAATATACAAAGTGAAAAAAACATGTAAAAAGGAAGGAAGGCTCGGCAAAAAGCTTACATTATGGCGGTAAGGGGTTGTGACCTTACTCCCCAGTTCAACGAGCTCGTCAAAATCGCCGCGGCATTTTCACTCCTGGTCGCCAGCCCTGGCCCAAGCCAACCTCCGGAGTGACTTTGAAATCATCACGAGACCTGGATAGAGATGTGTACGAGAGCCATATCACCACAAATAAAGCCAGCTGAATTGCCGACTCAAATGAAACGTAGTTCCAGCCGCGGTCCTGTGATCACAGTGCGGTCCTGTCATATGGAGGGTTCGATGATTTTGTCTCTAATTGAACTCAAAAAATACTTACACCATATGCAAAATTGTTTCTGTATAAATTATCAATATTTTTAATCATAAAGGAAATTGGATATTTATTAAAAAATGCTTGTTTTAAAAATTCTTGATCAAAATTGATACGTAAATGTTCCTCTTTGATAGTTCTTTTTATTCTGATTAAACCTCCCAAGAAAACATTGCGAAACACATTCAAACGTATGTTGGAGTTCCAATGTATAATTCCAATAATAGGTAGTTTAAATTGTTTTCTTTTATCATATATGGTGAATATGAGAGGGATTTGACTATAGTTGATATTCAAATCCAAAAATTCGACTTCTTTGTTATTTTTAAGAGGGTTTTCCTTCAAGATGAGGTTTGGTGGATAAAAATCAAAGTTCATTGTGTAGTTTTCATTCTCATAGCCAATAATTACGTCATCCACATAACGTAGGTATATGATTTCGTTGTTTATATGAGATCTTCTTTCATAAAAACTAAGATATATATCAGCCAATATGGAAGAACATCCCCCCCCATGGGGATGCCCTTAATTTGTTGATAAATAGACAATCCGTTGTAAAGGTAATTTTCTTTAATAACTATTTTGATTATAGACTTGAATTTATTGAATTCCAGACTCCTTTTTAAATCATATTCTTCAAACAAGCTGTAAAGTATATTTGTCATGTCATCTAGATCTATGGTATTAAATAGCTCTTGGAAATCATAAGTTCTTAAGTGCAAAGGATGTTTATGATCTTTCAAAATATTGATCACTTGTAGACTGTTTTTTATAATATAGCTTCCTTGGTTATTAAGTTTCAGCAAAATAGGTTGTAAAATCTTCATTAACATATTATTGGCTTTCGTGAGATAGGTATTGCATCCGACAGTAACTGGTCTGAAAGTTATAGGACTTTTATGAAGTTTCGGAATATTAATCAGATACGGATACTTTATAATTCCTGTATATTTGATACCAGTTAATAAATACAAAGCTTTGATTTTATTTGAGATTTCCTTAAGGGAGAGGTTGATTTTACTGTAAAGAACTTCATTTTCATATTTTTCTTTCAATATGTTAATGTAAAATAGTTTACATGTAAATGCGTAGTTACTTGATGCCTTGTCAATATATGTAATTATAAATTGATTTTGAATGTTCTTCAGAAGATGGAAGTTTATTTTACATTGGTCAGGAGGTTGGTAGAGTTTTTTATAATAGTACTTGAAGTCCTTGCACATCTTAGATCGCCATTGATGGAATGCCATATCTGGCATACTGTATTGAATGGAAAGTTTATAAATGAATCGATCAATGTCCTCTCGAAATGCCGTAAACGGATCTCCATGATACGGATTTCTATATTTAGTACCCAGTTTGAAAGCCTGTATTAAAGTGGTATCTACAAGAACTCTGCAATCACCTGTTACTACATGACCCAATATTGGATCGGAATAGGGATTGTTTCTGCATTTGCATTCTGTTAAATATGGTAGATGTAGATTTTGACTTAAAATATTATAGTTGAATGCTTTTCTTCCTAAAGGAATGACATAACGATAAGAAGTCCTGATTTTCAAGTTGCTGATTGGAAGGGTATCTTGATGGTCTTTTAAAATATGTCGAAATGGAATACGATTAAAAGTTTTGTTCTGGAAAAGGAGATTTAAATAAGTTGAGTGTGTAACTTTGAATGTGTTTCGCAATGTTTTCTTGGGAGGTTTAATCAGAATAAAAAGAACTATCAAAGAGGAACATTTACGTATCAATTTTGATCAAGAATTTTTAAAACAAGCATTTTTTAATAAATATCCAATTTCCTTTATGATTAAAAATATTGATAATTTATACAGAAACAATTTTGCATATGGTGTAAGACTTAAGTATTTTTTGAGTTCAATTAGAGACAAAATCATCGAACCCTCCATATGACAGGACCGCACTGTGATCACAGGACCGCGGCTGGAACTACATTTCATTTGAGTCGGCAATTCAGCTGGCTTTATTTGTGGTGATATGGCTCTCGTACACATCTCTATCCAGGTCTCGTGATGATTTCAAAGTCACTCCGGAGGTTGGCTTGGGCCAGGGCTGGCGACCAGGAGTGAAAATGCCGCGGCGATTTTGACGAGCTCGTTGAACTGGGGAGTAAGGTCACAACCCCTTACCGCCATAATGTAAGCTTTTTGCCGAGCCTTCCTTCCTTTTTACATGTTTTTTTCACTTTGTATATTTCTATTTTTCTATACATATATATATATATATATATATATATATATATATATATATATATATATATATATATATATATATATATATATATATATATATATATATATATATATATATATATATATATATATATATATATATATATATATATGACAAAATTGCAAAGAAAGAAGAGGATATTGCCTTCATATTGCCAAAAGAGTTGGCGGAAGAGCGATTATAGACTCTTCTTAATCCCGATTAATATCTAGCTACTAGGCCATGGCACACACTATTATACCAACTAAGAAGAGTTCACAATCGGTCTTCCGCTAACTATTTTGGCAATATGAAGGCAATTTCGTCTTATTTCTTTACAATTTTTTCATGTATTGTGTTTTTAAAGTTATCAGCTATACAGCGCAGTTTTCTGAAATACTTTTTACCTTATTACAATTTTAGCAACATAATTTCTTCTTCCATTTGGATATTGTATATATATATATATATATATTACAAGAGAGTACGACTGTTTGGTCGTAAACATTTTCAACAAAAAAAGGGGTGATAGAAAGGATGCATTAAGGTGACACATCAAGACGAATAATATTTGCAATGAAACTTAGAGCCGCATTCCAGTAATAGTGCCAGAAAATAGGTAAAGTTACTTATATTTGCTGATCTTTCAACTGTCATGCCGCCATTCTGTGCGCCATGACCTTTTTGTGTTTTCCGAGTGAAAAACGCTCTTTTCTCTCTTGTGCCTGTGTTGAAAGTTGTTAAGTCTTGTTCGAATTGCCGTTCATAGAGAAACGGAATTTTGTTCGGAACCGTTGGTTTGGAGGAGGAATTCTGTCTCTGTCGGGGAGTGACGTCGCATCGCGTGATGTGGCTCTGTTGCTGGGGCGCTCGCTTGCCTGCCAATCAGAAGGTGGCTTTTTGGAGAAGTGAGAAGTTTTCGCCATTTGCTCTCTCTCTTCTGGCCTGGACACCGATGATGTGAGGAAGCATTGAATTTTTGTCTTAAAACTTTAAGACAAAGGCTTGGCTGAAATGGCTAAAATTCGATGGCCGTACCGTTGTTTCTGTTAAGAAACCATACTGAAGATCCTGGACGAAGAAGCGGAGGATTCTGATGAACTGCACTTTTCGTTTTCCAAATTCTAAATTTTATTTTTTTTTTATAGGAAATTCCGGTGAATCCTACCTTTTGAGATGGCTTTGTTCTGGAGGCTGACATTTTGTTGATGGATGGTTTTGTGCCTTTCTGGACGGATTGTTTGGAACATATCTTGGTTCATTGGAACTTTCCTGGTTTCTCCTTGCGAAGCCTCTTTTTGAACTTTTGGATTTATTAAAGAAATTCCTTTAAGTGCACCGTCCCGGTACAAGGTAACACGTTGAAATAATTCTGGAACTAAGAGTTCCGTGGCAGTCAATAGATTAGAGATTCAAAACAGGCACATAAATTGTTAAGAGAATGATTATTATAATATCTAATTTGAATTGAGTTGTTTGTTTAATAATATTCTATGATGAGCATGTATTTAATTTGTTAACTATGATATTGAGAAAAAATTCTCTTAATGAAAAGTTGAAATCCTTAATGAATATTGAAGTGAAAGTAATGCTATCTAAGTTGAATAAATAGATTTTCTTTAATTGATAAATGTGTATTCAATCTAGTATCCCTTCATGTTTCTTTCTCACTGTTTACCATCTAGAATTCAATTCTTCTAGACTGGGGAAGCTTTGCATAAATGATAATACCTGGGTTGTTAAAAATAATTCTAAACACTATAATTACTATGTTGTTTTTTTGCTGTGATATTTACGATCACTTTGGCTTTGTGTGTGGCGGATTCTGCTCCCACAAGTTGGGGCTTTGTGCGCTACCACACAGCAGTGAAAAAAATACACTTAAAGACACTTTTTATAAGAGTGCTTAAATATTTACTTTTCCAATCATAAAAAATATTTGCGATTAAACTCAATTAAAATATTTAATATTAATATGATTGCAAAAGAACATAAAATGCTTTTCGTTGAGAAATCGGATAAAACACAATTTATTGACAAATGCCTTTATTGGTGCGGCTTCTTTGGCATTTTATGTTGGCTGTTTTTTGCCCCCGATATTGACTAATAGCTTTACTATGTTTAAATGAATATTGAAGTATTAATTTTTTTAGTAGTATAAATGATGTAGTTTTTATTTTTAAGACAT
Source organism: Amaurobius ferox (assembly GCA_951213105.1). Taxonomy (NCBI): domain Eukaryota; kingdom Metazoa; phylum Arthropoda; class Arachnida; order Araneae; family Amaurobiidae; genus Amaurobius; species Amaurobius ferox. The sequence continues at coordinate 26,473,346 of OX578145.1, forward strand.
TGCAAGAGCAAAATTGTACTTGCAATAGAAATATATGTATTTCAAACATAAATGTTCTTACAATGGAATTCTACACAATTTTTGTAGCTTTCCAATTACACGTCAGACATTTTGAAAGAAAAATGAAATTGAAATTCCAATCTTTCAAAAAAAAAAAAAAAAAAAAAGAAAGAAAGAAAAGAAAAATGGCGAAGGAAACATGAAATATATTGTATTTTATATTTTAATTTTTAAAAGATAAAACTCTGACAATGACATCTTTTAAAAAAATAGTTAGCAGAAAAATTCTGATTAAGTTTAAAAGATGAAACAGCAGATAACATTTCAGTTACATGTCCTTACTTTTACAATATTTTTTGTTCATTTCTTTGCACAACGATTGATTCAAATCTATAAAGAAAATGACACTTTAAATTTGAAAAAGATGGACATTTTTTTTAATCGAAATGACATTTCCTCTTTCGACATGCCTATTACGGCATCATAAATATAACAAATACTTCAATCTCTATAAATTATTTATACTATGACTAATAGTATTTACCATTTTATTTTCATAGTAACCGTTTTACCTGCCTTTACAGAGTCCACTTCGACAATAAGAGCTTGCAATTTCGTCCCAGTAGCTGGACGGTAGAGAGTCTGCTGGCCTGTTCTGTGACGCAGGGCTCGATTTCTTTTTGGGATAGCAAAGATATTCACCATGGGGCCTGAAGGAATTAACCCTGTAGGTTAGTGCAAAGATGTTGGAAACCTGAGAGTAACCCTAGTAGGACTAGCACGGATTCAGTGAACTCTGTCAAAGTAAGCACATATTGCAAATCAGGAGGACAAGGAGCACATAGGGTATTAACCTGGGTAAAATTTGTAGTATCAGTAGGCTAACCTGCAGTAACAATAGCAGGCGGTGGTCAGACAAAGCGTTAGCTACAAGTCAATCTGGCATTGGAGAGTGGAGAATGCAGAGTCCACTTCGACAGTAAGAGATTGCAATTTCTTCCCAGTAATTCAAAGGTAGAGAGTCGGTTGGCCAGTTGGGAGATCCAGGGTTAGATTCCCGGTTGAGGCAACAAGGCTCTTTACACCCTTCATACTTTCTCAATAGCTAGTGATCACTAAATGTGACACTTTCACAATCAATCAAAGTTCTGAAAATCAAAAACCGTTTAAAATTTATAAAACTAGTACGAATTACACTTTATCATCCTGTCATCATGTTCAGGGAGAAAATGTAGTATAATCATATTTCTTTTATTTCCATGCGCGACAACATGCCTTAAAAATATGAAATATTATTAAAGTATGCTGTTATTAACATTATGTTAGCGACATATTATGAAACCGTGTTGCCATTATTTTTTAGAATGAAAGTGGTGTATGATTTATGAAACTTCCTTTGTATCGTCACTACTAATTCAAATTTTCGATTTATTTTATCATTAATCTGTAAGCTGAGACGGATGGAATGAGACCCAAACCCAGATTCTGGCTCGAGTGGAAGTGCGCGATCCGTTTGAAAAGTGATTTTGAATATTTGTAATTATCAATTTTCAAAGTCACCCCTAATTCGAATTTTCGAAATATTAGATTTCTTCGTTGATTTGGAAGCTAAGACAGGATCTAATGAGACCAAAGCTAAGATTCTAGAGAGAGTAATACTTAAGAAAATACCTTTTACGACTTTCCCTATGTACATAGTATAATGTATAAGGGAAGTATTGTGACAAGGTCGAAAATCTGAATTTGAGTTTTCCGCGGAAAAGCATATTTGCACGTTTCAAAGATCCCTGAACTCCAATCATAAGTTTCTGTGGTGATGTCTGCTTGTGTGTGTGTGTGTGTGTGCAGGCGCGCGCGCGCGTGTGTGTGTGTGTGTGCGTGTGTGTGTGTGCGTGCGTGCGTGTGTGTGTGTGTGTGTGAGAGATAGAAAGAGTCTGTTGTGACGATATCTTCAGAACGAATAGAGCGTTTCGAACGAAATTTGTTACAAAAATTACAATTGATGAATATTGGAATTCTAGCGACTTTAATGATAGTCGAATGTTCGGAAATAATCATAACGTTAGAACATTCAATAATGTTACATAAATAATAATTTATTACTTATATGGTTTTTCATTAAGAAACGATTTACACGAATTTTAGAGCGTCAACATGAATCGTTCTTGAGGCATTACACACTTTTCAAATACATTTATAAAAAAAAAAACATATAAAATTAAAATGTATATATTTACTATTGTGAAATATTTTACCTTCTATTATATTATATTATAAGGTAAATTAGTTAACATCTTTCTCTGGGATCTTGTTCATTCAATTAAGGAGAGAAAATACTTGGGGTTATTAATTTGTATTTTGAATCCTAACAATTCGCCAAGAATAATTTATATAAATAATAAATAATTCCATCCCCGTTTGTCTGTAACACTATGCAATAAATTTGTCCATTTACCCAAAGATCGCCTTGTTCATATTTATCACTTTTAATTATGAGATATAAGCATTATAAACTTAAAAAGCGGAAATTTTCCAAACTTCTTCAAATTGACAAGATGATTAACTGGAAACTGAAATAATTTTCTTTTAAAAACAAATATAAATTTATAAACTAAATTTGCTAATATATTTTTGCTGATATATATATATATATATATATATATATATATATATATATATATATGTCAATATTTTATAGTTTCAAATATATTTCAAAGTAACAAAATTATAAAAACTTTCGGTTAGATAAATACTTCATGAAGTTGTTTCGAAAAAACAGTTCAGAATATTGAAATACTGAAAATATTATTATATACTCATAATCTGAGTTCTACTTCCGACAAAACAAGAAAATTATTTGCACTTTTGTTTATTAGGTTTGGAGTTATAAATATCCAAGGGGTTTATAATTTTTGTAATGCACCTATTTCCGCCACATAATCTCAAAACATATCAAAATATGAAACCACGCATTGTTCGGACATGGAGGTAATAATCAAAAATCTGATGTGCGCATCACATGACTTTCCTTATATAATGCAATGAATTTACTACCTTTACAGTAAAAAAATAGATTATTTTTATAGTATTTATTTATATTCTTTCCAAGATATGGAATTTTCGTCAATGAGTAGTCATTTTCCATGTCGCCTCATCAATGAGTCGCCATTGATTTAGCGTCATTTTTATCCATTTGCGAGTTTTTTCGTTAAATTAGCAACATTTAAAAAAGTCGCCAAGTCGGCGACATTTCACGAAATTCGTCACCAAAATCTTGCCAAGAGTTATAGACGAAGATGCAAGTTATTCTTGCAGAAGATAAATAACTATTGGCGTTCAAATACAAAAGTATTACTCAAAGTATCTTTCTTTATGAATGGAACGAACTAGATCTACGAGAATGATGTCACCAAATTTATCGCATGATATTACATATGAAAAGTGAACATGTTTCTCAACAGGAAATATTTTTCTTTATTTTATATCTCTTTTTGATATTTTTTTTTAAAAAATGTGCAATATCTCAAGAACGGTTCATGTTAGCGTTCTAAAATTTAAGTCGATCGTTTTCTAATGAAAAATTACATAAGAAATGTTTATTTCCGTAACTTTATTTGCGGTTGTGATTTTTTGACAGTTTTTTCAAAATTTCACTCGAAAATTTAAGGGGATTCTGAACATTCGATTGCGTATGAAAACAATAAGCTTCCAGTGTCTACGGATTGAGATTTTTGTACCAAATTTCGTTCGAATCGGTCCATTCGTTCGTCAGTTATCGTCTCCACAGACTCACTGACACACACACACACACACACACACACACACACACACACACATACTTTCACACACACACATAATTCCACACACATACACAGACATCACTTCAAAAATGTTTGATTCGTGATCAGGGATGCTTGAAACGTGTTCCCCCGTCGAAAACTCGAATTCGAATTTTCGACACATTCACAATACTTTCCTTATACATTATGTATATAAGGGAAGTAAAAAGTGTACAAGGCTATAGTGATATTAAAATAGCTTTGAAAACTCTAAATGCCAACAGCTAGGAAAGGGAGGTGAATGTAGACTGATGTTTTAAAATCATGAGTTTGTTTTATACCCAGTTTTGGATAACGTGTTGACTTTCAACAATGTTTGATTGACGATTTTAGAATGAAGATGAAATATGTATAGATTGAAAAAGAGTTTCAGCGTTTTTATAATCATACAGTAACGACTGAAAAAAGTATTCTATGAATGAAGTATTAGAAATAAAAAAATGAAACGAACTGTTAAGGTTTATTTAATTTAATTCCCTAATTTACAGATCAGAGGGAATTGGTGGCCCAGTTGTATCATCTGACTAGTTATATTATTCTAGTTGTATCATCTGATGTATCATAGGCCAGGTGATATTCCTCTATGTATTCCTCTACGACTGTTCCTGTATGTCTGTTATATGTCTATGTCTGATATTCCTCTATGTATGTTCTACTTATGAAGGTATATAGTTCACAATTTAAACTTGAAATATTATACTTAATATCACTTCAATCATCTTTCATAACTTTAGCAGTTTTAAAAATACGTCAATAAAAATATTTCGTTATTTTTTTCAATTTGTCTCGAAAATTAAAAAAAAATCCCCGATTTGAATCACACATATGAGAACACAGTTATAAGAAAACATAGGGGAATTAATCAACCTAACTGATTTTATAAAATGCTTGTATTCAATTTTCTGAAAAACTTAATTTATTTTCTATTTTTTGTCTCGAAGGATGGAAGAATAGAAAATGTATTTTTGTTTTGTTAAGCAATTTAAATTCTCTCACTTTTAAATTGAGATATTCTTTTGTATAGTTTCTGTAATTCTATTTTTTATTAGTGATCTATCTTTAGACAACGAAGATTTGATGGTTTTTAATAAAACGCATCATACATACATCTTTAACCAAAATCATAATTTGTTGCTCTTTTTTCTTTCGGAGAAGTAATATGGCATATGATTTTTAATTGATTCCATTCGATTGAGATTAAACTTTATAATACTAGTAAGGTGTAATTGGTGATAAGACATTATTCATGATAAGACATTATACATGAGCTTGATGAGAACTGCATTAAATGGATAATAACAGGCAATGCACTAATTGGCAATTTTTTCCATTTATTACCTCGGGGAGTGGAGAGGTGAAACTCGAAGTTATATACGTCCGCATGTACCTATAGTAATGTATGAGACTAATGAATATTAAGCTAAATATTACTAATGAAAGTTAAACACCGAAGACCTTACACGTAGTAATGTTACACTAACTAAAAATATTTAAATTTTTTATATAAAGCCTCAGTGTGATTTATAAAATTTCACATTTTTCTTTCACAGTTAATATAAAATGCTTTTACCTTACCTTTTCTTTTACCTTAAGAACTCTTATCAGTTTAGAATGTCTTTAATTTTGAATAAATAATTACGCTAGAAAGGAAACAGTTGTGATGCAAGTCCTCAAGTCACACGGGGACGTCAATATTTTTCGCAAATATATATATATATATATATATATATATATATATATAATATGAAAATACGGTGAAATAAAATATTATAAATTTATCAGAAATCACACTTAAAAGGCGCAAAGCTGCACTAAAAAGAGGATTAAAAATATTTTCAAAATGAAAAGAGGTATGGATGGAAGCAATGTACCAAAAGATGGCCGGGGGGGGTTGTGACCCCCTCACCCCGGTTAAGCATACTTTGCGTCGCGACAACACTCCCGGAGAGCCGGTACATTGCAAAAAAAAGAATACGACTGTATCAAGTTTTAAGATGAAAACCATACACAAAACAAATATAAGAGAAAAATGTTGATATCCAGCCATATCAAATATCACTAACATTAAATGTTTGAAATAAGTTCATGAGTATAAATGAGGAAAATTACAACGCTTCTACTTAAAGAAGACTCTAAATATTGACACTTAATAGGACAATAATAAATTCTATCTCTAAAACCATTTTACCTCAATGACAGTTATCACTATCATACCTGTTAATGTACATCATGTATACCGTATTATACCAGATGAAACAAATCTTCCATATTGTATTACACAATAGACCTTATACAAGAGGTCCTATATCAGCTATCACTACGTTTTACCTGTGACTATCCAGTATGTATATTGCCATCAGTTTTATTTAAATATAAACGATAACAATCGGTTACAGTTATTTTATAAAATTTGTAGATAATGTTACATAAAAAACACTTAGGAAAACCTTGTGAGATGGTGTTTTGTAGGAAACGAAAGTCGCATAAATATCGATCTTCCTTTTTACTGTTAATTCTCTGACTACGCATTAATTGCCCCAGTATTATATTTCTAAAGACATTTTTGTGCATACATGAGTTCCAGTTTATGATATAATTGATTTTGAAGTGGAAGTCGTTGCGTTTATCGTACAAACGGAAACCAGTAGTACCACCTGGTTGTCGGTATATTGTTAGATCCAGAAAATTTAGACTTTTGTTGACATTGTATGGTGTTTCAGTAAGTTTTAAATGCTGTGGATAGAAAGTAAAATCCATCTGATATGTTTCACTTGGATACGCTATTAAAATGTCGTCAACATAGCGAATGAACAGGATTTCGTTTAATATATGCGTTCCATCTTCATATTTATTTAGATATATATCAGCAAGTATGGATGAACAACCACCACCCATGGGTATACCATGTAATTGTTTATAATAAGATGTGCCATCAAACAGTACAGTTTCGAATAAAACCATTTCTACTAAAGTTTTAAATTCATATTTATTAATAATAGACTGCATATTGTATTTTTCGTATATCTCCATGACTATATCGCACAAGTCTTTGATGTTTATATTTGAAAACAGATCATTAAAATCGAAACTTTTAAAATACAAATATTCAGTAATTACATTTATTTTTTTAATAGCTTCTATACTATTTCCAATAAAATATGCACCTTTATTTTTAATCTTAATCAAAATCTTATATAATCTTAAATATATATATATATATATATATCATAATGAAAATAATAATTATACATATAAATGTCGATACATAAATTTCAATTATATGGCGCAAAGCTGACTTTATATAACAAGAAGATTACGATATAAAATCCAAAAAGAGAACAACAATGCAAAAGGAGAAATGTAGTACCACAAAATGGTCGGGAGGGTGACCCTCGTTCTCCGGTTAAGCAAGCTTTATGTCGCAACGACACTCTCGGTAGCCGGTTCAATGCTCAAGCAAAATACATAAATATCAAAGTCCTAAACATAATAAAAGAAGAAAGACCCAAAATCAAAAGAAAGAAAGAATCGTTCATGTCACGAACGGGGGATCGTTCAAAGGGCGATCGAACTCTTTAGGATAGTGCATGCCAAATACCTGTCTTTTTGGGAGTTTCTTTATTTGGGATTGCCGCTGTCCCACCCGTAAGCAAAAGGTTAAAACAATTGAAATGTGTAGCAAGCGTCATGGGATAGGTTGTGTTAGAAGTACGATGCCTGCAGGAGACAGATACATTGACCTATCGGCAAAAAGCGACCGACGCACCACAGTTCAGCAGGTGGTAAATCAGTTTCTTGCTACCACAGCGATCTTCCAAAAAACTTTAGCCAGACGTTTGGGAGAAGGAGGACGCCCGCAAACCGGTTGTGTGTGTCCCATTATGCAGACTGCGCCGTACCGCCTGTTAGCAATGGTGTCGTGTGCATAACAATCGGACCGAACATGACTGGGTTTGCGCACTATTCTCAGATGAGAGTAGTGATCTGGTGTGAGAGTGGTACTGATTATCGTCCAGAAAATATTCAGGAAAGGGGCCGATATCCGACATACAGGATTATGGTATGGGCAGAGAACATGACCAATGGCCGCACGCTCCTACATGTGGTTGTAACTGGGACTATGACTGGTCAACTATACATTGATGAAGTTCTACTGTCTCATGTTCGTCTTTTTCATGGTACTGTAGATGATAAATTTGTTTTCATGGTCGACTATGCAACATGTCATCGAGGACTTGATGTTCAGGATTGTCTAGTCAGCGAGGGTAATCAATACCTCGGATGGCCAGCACGTTCTCCAAATCTAAACACCATTGAAAATGTTTGGAAATCTTTGAGGAGGCGACTTGCTTGTCGAAAATATCATCCAACATACAAGAACACCCTCATCCCGTATACTGACAGAGGAGTGGCTAACTTGCATCAACAGCTGCTGTATAATATTGTGTAAAGCATGACACGACGTGTGGAATGCTGCATAGCACTCCACGATAGGCATACCCCGTACTTCTCAAAGGTGCATATGCTCGTGCATATGCATTTTTCCATTTCTTCGTACACAACATCAAATGAACACTTTTTTCAGATGTTTCAAAGCCTTCTCTATTTTCCAGAACAATAAATGATCTTTATTCGAATGTCCAAAAAGTGTGGCAAAAATATTTTATCCTGCTGGGCCTCCACTCCCGTTTAATGTTGTGCTATATTGCAATTTGAGATCCGTCCTTAGCAATTGTCCAGCAGTGTATATATATATGTATAGTTTAAAATTTCAAAAATTGAAAAAAAAAACGCGAATAAAGGGAATTAGACGATAAAGAAAAGTTGTAATGTCTGCCATATCAATAATTGTTGAGTAATAATTTATAAATATTTCCAGAAAAATTATTTAAATTTCCAAAAAATCACCATAAAATTTCCATAAAATAGTCTCCCAAAATATTTATGAAATTCCAAAATAGTTTGCGTCTCTCTTATGAGAATCGGATTTAAAATTTCACGTCTAAGCACTTCGTAAAATGAAACATATTCCATATCGATGCTATTCAGCAGTCGGGAGAGCTTATGCGAGTCATTTATCCAAAGAAACCTTAGCACCTGAATGCACAATGGAATACACCCAGGCCAGTGGTGTTAGTTTGATGTTCTGAGGAATAGTTTCTTGGAGAACTCTTGGACATCTGAATCCTGTAGTGGGAACTGTGAAAGTTGTTACGTACCTGAACACCATTGCAGACCAAGTGTCCCTCCCCTTTTGCATCGACTGTGTTTCCTGAACGAAATGGCACCTTTCAACAAGACAACGCACCCTGTCATACTACGAAAAATTGCAGGAATAGTTCGAAAAACATGATGAGGAATTATCTTTAATGGCATGGTGCCAAATTCACCAGCCATGAATCCTATCGAATATTTTAAGATGACTTGGAGAAACGTTTATGAGATACTTATCCCAACGTCATAATATACGGGACGAACCTTTCTTGTAGACATAGCATGAAATGTCAACAACTACCTACCAAAATCTCGTTGCATATATGTCTCGTCGGATAAAGGTTCTTTTGGCATCAAGAGGAGAACCCTAATCATATTAGGTATGTGGTTTTAATGTTTTGCTTCGTCTATGTGAATTATAACGTAATTGAGGGGAATAATAACCATAGACATCACATATGAGAAATTAACATATTTAATGATACGTGCTACTTTTATATTTTTAGAAAATATTTCTTGAAAAATGAATTTAAAAAAGTGCAGTATCTCAAAAACTTTTCATAATGGCATTCTAAACTGTAGGACATTCTTTTCCTAATGAAAAATTACTAATGCATGTACAATATTAAAATATCTGATTTTTTAATACAACATTTTCAAAATTTTATTCAAAAATTGCGATCATTCAAATCGGGATTTTATTAAAAAAATAGGGGGGAAGGCGAGCCTTGGTAGATTCGATTACATCTAAAATCAATAAAGTTCCAGTATTATTGAATTGCAATATGTATATCAAATTTCTTTCGAAACGTTATATTTGTTTGTGAGATACCGCATCCACAGACTCAGAGACATATACACTAATATACATACACACAAAGACATATGTACACTAAACATACACAAGAACACAAACATTCAGCATTTAAAAACCGTGAGATTCGAACTCACACATGATTAAAACGTGATATTCCGTCGAAAACTAGAATTCGAATTTTTGATACAATACTTTTAATTACCGATATAATACTTTTACTATGCATTACAATATGTATATAAGGAAAGCAACAATCAGCCAGATAATTTTAAATCATTTTTTTATTCATTTACACACTCTACTGATTTTTAAGTTGTGATATATTTAGCATCAATTTTACACAAATTTTAAATACATAAATCTAATTGCATGGAAATATTATGCTCTAAAAATTAACGTTTTACTAATATTATGTCAAATTAATACGTGTAAAAATATTTTAGTGGGTTGTCTTTATAACTAATTAGCTAATCCAAAGTTAAGAGTAATACTTTCGTTCAAGATGTCTTGTTGCCTTCTTTTGCAGTAAAGTTAACAAGCCTCTTAATCAGACGCTATGTTTTTACATATACAATTTAATCTTTTGAAAAAGAACATTTTAAAGTTCTGTTTGCATAGTTTTATATTAAACTAAATGTTAATTACCCGTTATTGTTTAAAAATTTAAAGCTGAATTCTTACCATACAATATAAAGTGAAATCATGGAGAAAATGAAGTTAATTTTTATAGAATAAACTATACCGTCCGCAGTAAAAAATGATATGCCATAGCTGAAATTTACCAGGAACATTACCCAAAGGTTTAGGCTATGCTCTCAAAGCTAATAATAATAATAGACGTTCATAATTTTAATCCTATGTACTTTCAGAAATATGTAATATCTTATTCGTTTTGATGATGATCTTTGAGATTCCAAAAGAAGTATAAGAAGTTTCATTTGTAACTTAAATAGGTAGTTACATAACAGATATAAGAAAACGTCGTTTGAAATAAGAACCCGATACCCCTACCACCACCCATGCTCCGCAAAAAAGAAAATATTCAAAATTTCTTCAATACTACATACTACAATATATGGGTATATATATATATATATAGAATACACACAATTTTCAGGCATAAATTGAACACACAAGACATATAACATCAAATTGCTTACTATGATTCTCTTTAAGTAAACTTTACAATTTAAAATTAATTACATTATGTATAATTGAAAGTATTTTTAACTACTGACATTGAAAATGGGTAATCATATAGAAAATAAGTAAAGTGAACCAATCTCACTTAGTAGAAACAATCTCCCTTGCTGCAACTTTAATTTTGAAACATAATGATACTTTTTTTTTCTCATTCTGTTATATTAAAAATGTTTCACCTTTGATGATTATTAATGTTATGCATTAAATTTTAACATATACTAAGTTTAAAAATGCTACCCAAACAAACACGTTTTGGAAAATAATTACAGAATTTTTCAATTTTTCACTTTAGTTCATTTATTAAATTAAAAAATAGTAAACTATTAGTGTTCCGTGAAAACAAAAAATCTTGATATAACTAATACGTGCTTATCATTTCCCAATCTTTGAATAAAATTTTATACATTTTGTAGATGTGAAAATTTTCAATATTGTCTTATTATTTTGTAAAATACTCAACTGAAGTGTAAAGTATAAAAAGAAAACATCCAGGATAATAATGCATACGTTAACATCTATAACCTAATTTCAATGGTAGATGATTACGTTTTGGTAAATTTGAAATATTTCTTTGAAATATTCTTTAATTAAAAACTGAACACCTTTCTGATACAATTTTGAATTTAGCATTTATATTCATGTTTAAAGAAGTTATGTTTAAAGAATGCAACAGTAATTTTGATAATATTTATTGAAAATGTTGTTTTAAAGCTTCCAGATATATATAGTTTCCAGTTTCAAATTGCTTTTATGTTTCATTATACTTGGTGATGTGATCAATAGTGGTATTTGTTGGCAGGAATGTCTTAAAAGACGTCACATTGAAGTTTTCGTGATGTTTACTAAACTTAAATCATATTACTTAAAGAGAGTTGAACATGAATATAGGTGGAAATAAATTGCATTTCCTTATTTATCAAAAATAAGTTCAAGACCATATGATGTTTGGTGAAATGACATGTTTTGTACACACCATATACTTTGCTAATAAGATAAAATTATTTTTAAACCTCTAGCTACTAACCTTAGTGTTTAATATAGCTACTTGGACGACCGGGAGAGATTTATTAAAAATATTGATTCTGCGTAAATATTTAATAGGGAATTGTAAAGCTAGACCAGGAGGATTCATACGCGAGTTTTAATCATTAAATCACATTCCTGGAGAAGAATTGACCCCCAATACGATAAAACAGAACTACGGGTCAACCGAACCTATCGGACTGAGAAAATCGCCGACTTCGTCACACAGCACGAGCACCGCCCGGGACACCAAGGACACATTAGATCCACACACGAACGACCGAAACTAACCACCACCAGTATCGAAGAGAAACGCCCACTACGACGAACAACGCCCACAGCCAGCACACCAGAGACCCACCCGCAAAGAAACCAACCGGACAACCAGAACCACCACCGAACAGCACTACACCAACACCCACAGAACATTTATTTATTACCAAAATTACACAGTGGTAAGGAGGACAATTCATCCGCAATATTTGCGGGTAGTAAAAAAAACAATCATCAACTACAAAACCTAATATAAGATGCAATTATAAGCCAGCATAATAAAGAATTAAAAACATTTTGAAACAAAGATTAGCCAATTAAACTTTCATATGAAAACCCAAATACAAAAACTATTCCCACCAAACAAATACTAAAATCAAATCAACCAAAAAAACTTCAAGACCAAAAATAAATAACATTATAAATAAATGGACAACAGAGGGAGGCCACTGTAACTAAAACAAGATCCATTACTAACCATCAATAAATAAAGGCACCCAACAACAACCATACAAGAAAACAGAACAAAAAAGACTGCCCTATCATAAAAAAGGTCCCCCTGACACGAACCCAAGTAAATAGTTAATGGAAGTGCACATCAATACTTAATTACTGGGAAGATAAAGGGTTTGAAGATGGTTTTAAGCTTAGATCAGTCACCAACAGCTGTCCGCAAACACAAGTCAGTGTGACACGTTTCACCATAGAATCGATATGCGATATCAAATGTTACCCTTAAATAGATAAAGCTGTTTGTACTTATGAGAGTTATTCTAGCAATGAAATCCGAGCTGGATCATCTGATGAGCAAGGAAGAATTCCTGACAGTCGTTTTTTACATGTTAGTGTCATATTGTTTGGTTTACATCAATTCTGCACAATTTCGAGCACTTCGTTTAAATATATTTTTAAGTTCTCCTTGATATTTCCCTTATAAAGAAAATAAGAAAGATCAATCATGCATAAAGCATTGATTATGAAACACTTCAATGCACACACGCCAATACTCCAACTTCAAACACTCCAAATACAATGCAATTTTATTTAAACATCTCTAAAATGCGATGCACTCAGCGGTAATATTTTTAAAATTATCACAATACTTCATTAATTTATTATATTTGAAAACTTTAAATTTCATCGAAAAAAATGAATTTTATTTCAATGACGTCATTGAAAAAAAATCGGCTGGTTTACATATCTTTAAAATGCAATACATGCAGAGGGAATATTTTTTAAATTATCACACTAATACAATAATGTATTACATTTATAAACTTAAAGCTTCATCGACAAAAATCAATTTTATTCAAATGATGTCATTGAAATATATATAATCTGGCTCTCTATGTAAAAGCTGTAAATATTTCATTCATGCACTTTTATTCCATTATTTTCATTCATCACAATACTACAATAATTTATTTTATTTGAAAACTTAAAACCATGGAGGTAAACGTAATTTAACTCTATGCTTAAAACTTCATCGAAAAAGTCTTCTATAAAATCGTCCGTTCTCTATGTAAAATCAATGGATGTTTCATTCATATCAGCTGTATTTCAGACTCAAAGGACTAAATAATTTCGTGTTAAAGAAATTCAGCAATTATTATACAACTCATCCTACATTTTTATGTGTTTGTATTCTCCATTGGAAAAAATTAGGCTTCGTTGTGGAAATAATCAAAAATTGTTGATCATTTAAACTCAAATATATTGTAATTGCGTTGTTTTAGAATGTAAATATGCACAGAAATTAAGCAAGAATAAAGCGGTTTTTGGGACGCATACAACACTAAATATAAATTAAAAAGGACTTTAAAAATCACGATTTTGACATAAAATGGATAACATTGATTGTTTAAACTAAAATCTATTCGAATTGCATTGTTTTAAAATACATGGTGTCCACAAATGGTTTCCAACATTACAAAAATTCATTACAGTGAAACTATTACAGTTACATTGTGGCAAAATGAAGACAAAATCATATTTTTTTACAATGTCAATAAACGTCTACATGTACGCCGTTTGTTACCCGCAGGAAGTCCAAACGATATTCAAGTTCGTGCCATGTATTTTGCAACATGTCTTAGGTGACAGCAGCAACAGTGTCAGTTGTCCTTCTCCTCAATGTATCCACATCAGGTACACTTGTTGCATACACTATGTCCTTGACATACATTCATACACTTTTATTTCAGACTCCAGAGTTAAATAAATTTGCGTGAAAAAAAATTCAGTCAATCGTATACAACCCATTTTACAATCCATTGTTTACATTCTGCATCCATTAAAACCAGGCCTCGTTGTAGAAATAATCAAAGTTTGATGATCATTTAAACTAAAAAATATTGTAAATGCATTGGAGCAAAATATAGATGCACAGAAAATAGGTTTTAGGACGGATGCAACGATAAATTTAAATTAAAAAGAACTTTTGCATCACTTCACCGTTAAAGAAGTAAATTCATTGCATTATATAAGGAAAGTCATGTGCTGTCCGCATCAGATTTTTTAAATTGTTATTTAAAAAATTACCGAATATAATTTGCTAGTTTTTTTTCATATTTTTATGGGATAATTGGAATATTTCCTAAAGCTTTCGAAGCAATTTATGAATTTTAAATTCGTTTAAAAATATTTGAAAAATTAGGTCCCATAGGTTCAATATATTTCATTTTTTCAACCGCTGTTCAGTCCAAAACTAATTGGGTGATATTATTCATTTATATATTATTCATACATTGGTGATAATATTCATATTCCTACATGTCCCACATACCGTCTGAACAACATACTAAAATGTCATTTTGATAAAGTCATTTTTACTGCAGTTATCGTGCTAGCGGACCGACAGACAGAATGAACAAAGCCATAAACATGTTTCCACTATGTTGTAAAGTGTTAAAAAAATGTCCAAACATAAATTGCATTGTTAATGGCTGGCCAATCCTCAGATCGCCAATGTCCGTTAGATAACGAAAGTGAACATAGAGTGCGCTTAGTACTTGAGTGAGGGATCATTTGGAAAAACCATATCTGCCAATATATAACCGAATGTATCAATAAACTTCTCTTACAATATATGGTCTTTATCTACGGTGCTCAGTTTAATTCTTTACTACTGTACGTCATGTTATTTACTACACGTTAAATCTTTACTACTGGACTTCGGTGTTGTACTTAATTCTTCACCACAGGAAAACAGGCAGCCTGTTTGAACTTGCAGTAATGTGTTAATATGGCAAAAGACCAATAAGATAACTCCTGTAAGATGACATAAAATCCATAGGACCTCATGATAAAACTTAGATTCAATCCTAATTGTTACATTATTCGTTTAAATCATTAATTACGTTATAATATCTTAATAAATCTTCATTCCTATACCCCTTACTGTTTATCACATGTAATAGTCGGACACAGACCAAGCATTTAGAAAAATAGCGTCTTAAAATATTATATATTCCTTTTTCTGCAATATGCTATGTAACTTCTAATTAATATGGAGGAATGAGAGACACATGCACATGCAGATCACGTACGAAAAATGGAAGTACAAAAACCTTTCATTCCTTTAAAAAAACACAGTGAACATTTTAAAAATCTTAAATTTCGTACAGCAGAAATAATATTTTCGGTATATGTTTGCTTCAGTCTTCCTTTTATGAAATTTAAAACTCGCTATTTTCTGCGACAATTTGAATGGGACAGAATTATTACATTTTATACAATGCAGGTAGATTTAAAATAAGGAAATGATATCAACCTATTAATTCAGTGCACTAATATTAATGAGTGGTTCAATAATTAATTATCTATATGACAACTTTTCATATTAAATACCTTGAATGCTTTCACAAATCTTTAAAAATGATTTTAAAATGACTGAAATGATTTTAAATCTACTGTTACTCAGCATTTCCGCTGAGTGAAATGTTAATTTCAGTTATTTTCTTGCTAATGTTTGCTAATATATTGCAAGTAATCTTTGAAAGGAGATTTAGGCAAATTTTAAATTTATAATTATACATTTCCTTAAAATCATCCGGAATTTAACAGCTCCATGGAATTTGAATTCATCTTTACATATAGAAAACGACATTCGATGTAATTCTACTGGTTAAAAGTAGACCATTTTTATAATTGGATTTTGACATATTAAAACAATGCCTTTGCACGAATTTTTAAAGCCTGATCTCTTTCAAATGGTCAGATTGGAGTATGTATAGTAAGTTTCATCGACTACTCATATCAACTTGCCATAATCCAAACTCTTGTAATAAATGACCCAATTTCCTTGCAATCTGAGAAAACACACAGATTCAGGATGCAACTTTAAACTATTTATTATTAACACAATAAGGGCTACAGCAACTGGATGTATAACTAAAGATATACAGGGTGATTAAAAAAAGATGGGCCAAACTTTACGAGGTGATAGTACACACCAAACTAAGCATTTTTCGTCATAGTTTACCGGGTTGAAAATAAAACGTAAAGGCGTTAGAGGGGATTTACTCCTTGGGAAGCTGCCGCTTCGCAAACTTAAAATTGCCATTCTGGTTCTTATTTTCTGGTTGAAGAAAAAAACCACGTACGCAACTCATCTGGAGAAGGAAAACCATTATGCGAAATTTCGTAACACGGCCTTAATCGCATGGTCTTATCAGTTTGCATCAGTTATTCGCAGCTCCAACTTTTGAGACGATGGAGCCCCACGTTCGCCCGATCTGTCGTGTCTTCACTTTTGTTTGTGAGGATATTTGAATCTGAAGAGGAACTCGTCGCCAGAATTTCGGTCGCTGCTGCCAAAGTGCGCGTCATGTCTGGTCTGTTCGATAGAGTACGCCAATCCCTTAATCGCCACTGTGAGACGTGCATTCAGGTTGGCGATCGCTCTTTTGAGCCATTCTGTAATTATTGTTTATTAAATGGCATTTCATAACTTCTGAGTCATTCTTGTGTTTTTACCTCACCTCATCTGTATCACCATTAAGCACCCACTGGCGCTTTTGTGTTTCGTTTCCGACCCATTAAACTATGACGAAAAATGCATGGTTTGCTGTTACTGTTGCTGAGACCCAGACCGCCCGACCTACCAGAAAGTTGTAAGGTAACAGTTCGGACGGCCGGGAATATCCACCCAATTTAGACCGGAACTTAGTGGTGGAGGCATCCACAGAGACCTACCCTCCTTCCCCTACCACCAACCTCTCGGAAGGACTTACGGACCCACATGTTTAACGTGATCGTACTCCGCGTGAAAACGGCGGCAGTTTGGGCAGCCGAGGGAATCGAATCCGGGCCAACCGAGTGGAATTCCCGCGCGCTAACCACTGGGCTACCGTGCTCGCATGGTTTGGTGTGTACTACCAACTCGTAAAGTTTGGCCCATCTTTTTTTAATCACCCTGTATATACATTTTGTTGAATATATGTATGCCACCATAAAAATTGAGCTACCGACGCAAAACTCAACACGTCGTTTTAAGAGTTATGTAAATGATCAAGCTGTCAGCGCAAATGATGTTATAGGGTTCTTGCAACATTTAAAACGACCGGTGTTCTCACTCACGACAGGTTATTGGCAGGAGAAGGAGGGTACGGTGCTTGCTTATGCCGCACTCACTGTGTTCCGGTCTACATTATGTGGCACTCCCCGGCTGTTCAAATTGATACCTTACATCTTCGGGTAGTTCGGGCGGTCTAAGAAGGGAAGGAGGGTACGGTCCCTGAGGATGTCACCCCACTGGGGTCAGGTGTTATTTGGGTGAAACTGTACTGACCGCCCAAACAGATGCCTTGAATATTCTCGTAGGTCTGCCGGTAAGGGTAGAAAAAGGTGACAATACCTAAGCTCTGGTTAACTGCATTGAGCATCATCTCAATCACCATCTTTGTCATACTTGAATCTTCTGATTATTTGTAGGAAGCTATATTGGATGTAATCATTGTTTTTTCCTAGTTGTTTTCCCCTTGCATTTCAAACCACCCAGAACTGCACGGTGCATAATAGCTGACAGTTGCGCAGTATCTAATGGTTCGACTCATCTTGTACAATCAATTCTCCATTGATCACTTTGCTTTCGCCCATTTATGCTGCCTGCAAAGTCAACTCGCTCGTAAACATGCATTATTTGCCATTGGTTTTGACTTAACTTTGGGAACATGCTATCATGATTGTAAAAATTCCGGAAATACGCTTTATTCATAGGAAATTGTTCAATTGTTAGTTTTGTCTCGCGCTTGGCAATTTCACTGTTTAGTCCTTTGGCTTTATAGCCCCTTCCAATGTTTACACTACTTTGTAACACAGTTTGTATACTTCATCATATCATAACTGTATGTTCATATTTGTCATTGAAGTTTTTATTTTTTATTTTTAAGCTATCAAATAAATGTAAGGCCACTGCATCATGAATATAGCATGCATAAAATTGATCGTTTATTGAATGTATATTAACCTATAGTCATTTCTATAATACAATGTGAAAGTTTCTCAAATAGAAAAATAATTACAATTTCAAAATGTAAAACGTCTGATATACAAAAATTCATATCTTTTCAATTTAATTCATATCTTTTCAATTTTTGTCTTTTACATCATATGTTTCTTTTCAACTTTATTGAACCTCAGATTCTTAATATATTTTCTATTTAAAGTTGTATTATAAGTTTCCACATGACATACTTTTTCAATTTTTGTTGGTTACAACATATGTTTCTTTTCATCCTTACTAAACCTAAGTACTTCATACTTTTGCTATTTAAAGTTTTTATTATAAGTTTCCACATGATATATGTCCATTGTCATCAAAGAGGAATAAAACTTTTTTCAAATATAAACATTTGTTCTTTTTCATATGTTTAACCGAAGTAATATTTGCTCAAATACAACACTTGATTTTTCTATACTCTACTTGGATTTCCTGTAAGGTTCCAATTAAACTTTCCTAGACTCTGAATGATAAGATCACGATTTCTCCCTTCAACAAAGTAAAAAGGAAATAGTACCGATGGCATTTTGATTGGTTTTTATTTTACTTCATAAAAGATACAGATATAAAGTCAAATATCATATCTTATGATAATGATTGATGTTAAGGAAAAAATATTACTGAAAACATACAAAAGGAAAATTGATACACAATAATTATAAAAAATTATAAAGAACATAAATATTTGTTTGATGCTTTTCTTGATAAGTATCTATATACATGTCTCATATAGCAGCCATATTTGGCATTCATAATCTCAACTTAACATTAGCAGTATTCAGTTTGGTGTTTTTACTTCAGCAGCAATGTCATTTGTCTTGACAAAAACTTCCCTCTCCAACTAATCAGAAAAATATATTTTGTCATCTGACTAAACATTTATGAAATGTATTTTCCTGAATACATTTCATAAGTATTATTTAATCGTGCGTCATCTAAATTTTGGGAAGGATGTGGTGGTTTGCACAAAAAGGGTCCAATTATCGGTAGTTTTAGTTCTGTGATAACGTAGCATACAGCCAGTATAGCCAATGTACTCGGTTTTAAATTTTAATGGATTTATGTTACCACATGTTTTCCACATACATAAAATGTTTTTATTATGCTCCGTGTGTATTCCAAGATATTAAAAAATTTTCATCAACATTACACGTTCAAGCTATTTTTTCTCTCTTTTAGGGCTTACTCATAATTAATAATGCCACATTTGTAAGGCGACTTGCAATTACTGTATATGCATGGGGTATTTTTAATAATCAGCCTGTACATATATATTTAACTAGGCCTTAAAATCAATTTTGGAAATTCCCGACGACTGTACCCTTTTCTTCCAAACTGTCACATATAATTACTCTAGTATAAGGACGTAAGTATACTTAGTTTCAAAGTAGAAATATACTGTTTTATGTTATGATCCCAATTACTTTACTAATTGGTTAAATGCTTCCTGTATCCAAATTATACATACAGTCCCATCCATCCATTATGTGGATAGCACTCAATAGAATTTTTAATAATATAAATCTTCACATATGTTTTCAATGGCCAGTTGTTGAACATAGGTGATAAATACTTCAAATTTGGTTGATTACGACCGTTTTAGCAAACTGTGGCTTCAATTATATGAGTTTAATATAAATTAATATCACTATATACAATGATAATTTTTCCGTGTCCAAGATAGCTGGTCTTTAATACAGGTGACAGCTAAAAGAGGTAATTTATTTGCAGGGTTGAATTGGGCGTTTTATTCTGCGATTTTGAGGTAACGGCTTTAGTTCAATAATAGTGGGGTAGGGTGAAAATCACATTAAAAATTTCTAGAAAAAATTATAAAATAATATACCTTAGTCCATAATAATAAAATGCAAAGTGGAATGATCTCGTTTAATATAAATTAATATCACTATATACAATGATAATTTTTCCGTGCCCAAGATAGCTGGTCTTTAATACAGGTGACAGCTAAAAGAGGTAATTTATTTGCAGGGTTGAATTGGGCGTTTTATTCTGCGATTTTGAGGTAACGGCTTTTGTTCAATAATAGTGGGGTAGGGTGAAAATCACATTAAAAATTTCTAGAAAAAATTATAAAATAATATACCTTAGTCTATAATAATAAAATGCAAAGTGGAATGATCTCGAAAAGAATGGCTCTCCAGCCCAGCGGCCCATGAGGAGTAGCTAGATCGCACAGTCCAACACTATCTATTAGAAAGAAAATTGTTTTGTTTATATAACATTATAAAATGCAACGAAGCTTGCCTTGTCCAACATGACACTTGCTATGTTTGTTCATCAATCAATAAAAATATATGTGAGCAGTTAATTTAATCTATAATGTAATGCAGAACAGTAATTTAAATCTGTAAGAAATGTCCTGCTTCACGAATCACGAATTTGTATATTTCATTTCGAAAACAGTTTTAAAATGTATTTATTATTTCATTTGAAATATTGCATTATGTACAAATTTATCAACGATATATATATATATATATATATATATATATATATATATATATATATATATATATATATATATATATATATATATATATATATATATATATATATATATATATATATATATATATATATATATATACATATATATATATATATATATATATATATATATATATACATATATATATATATATATATATATATATATATATATATATATATATATACATATATATATATATATATATATATATATATATATATATATATATATACATATATATATATATATATATATATATATATATATATATATATATATATATATATATATACATATATATATATATATATATATATATATACATATATATATATATATATATATATATATATATATACATATATATATATATATATATATATATACATATATATATATATATATATATATATATATATATATATATATACATATATATATACATATATATATATATATATATATATACATATATATATATATATATATATACATATATATATATATATATATATATATATATATATATATATATATATATATATATATATATATATATATATATATATATATATATGTTCATTCCATGATCAAAACACTATGTTAACGGATATTTTATTTTGTACTTATTCTTGTGTGTTGTTTCGAAATCTCATGAGACTACATTTATGCATTTTTTCTTAAACCTATTTCGTGAAACAACGCAGAACCTCAGAAGATATTGGATAAAAATATTAATGGTTTATTCGGAGAGGAAATCTTTTTCTCTTATAAAATATCTCAAAGGACCATTTTAACTTTTTCGTGCATCTAAATATTTCTCATTGAATTCACATTATAAATTGTTCAGGATTTAAGAAAAATAATGGTTGTATCAAAAATTTGATTGTGCTAAATATATATTGGGTTTAGCTATTTTCTACTTTTTATTACGCTACTATTTTCTACTTTTTATTACGTTTCATGTAGTATTTAACGGTATACCTATCCCCGTCCCTCACAGATTCCTGCCCCATGCTTACTGGTAAAAACAAAATCAGCAAAACATTTAATTAAGAGGAAAATGACAAATTCAAAATATATTAGAGGTAATTGCTCAACTTTTACCGCACTTTCGTATGGTATATAAATGTTTTGTGTTTAAAATTTCGACATATATGTTAGCAAATAACAAAAATATAAAGGCGAAAAATTCAAAATAGATTATTGCGGATATTGCCTTCCTATCTTTCGGCTCAGATTTTCCTACCTACCCGAAAGTGCAAGGAGTATCTTCAGACGGTTGGGACAGTGCCACATAATTTAGACCAGGACCCAGTGAAAGTGACATCCACAGGGACCGCTCCCTACTTCCCTTGACGCCAACCTCTTTGAAGAACTTTAGGGCCTACAGATTTCATGTGTTCGTACTCCGCATGAACACGGTGACAGTTTGGACAGAGTCGAGAATAGAACTCGAAATCTTAGAGTGAAACACCGGTACCGTAACCACTGGGCTATATCGCCCTCACAGATATCGTATGTGCTCAGCCATCAATTATTGCTCAGTATAAATAATTGGATAAATATATAAGAGCTAGTTTCCTTCACAGAATACTTTGAGTGTAATATAGGGTTAAAGGAAATTATTTGTACAGGGCCGAATGGCAATGTTACTTCTATTTAATTCCTAATAAAATCACCCACGTTTAATTCTTGTAATGATACTTTTGAACATTTTACGCATTTATTTTATTCGTATGTACAAAAATAAAAAGTACACTTTTTTAAATATATATAAATAAAATTGAAACAGCAAAAGTTCTATATATTGCAATATAATACGGTATAATATAAATGCATAATGCTGTATAATACGGTAAGAGCTGGAAGAAGTATGGACCAACCAGAAGAAATAGTTTTCATGGAAATAGTAATTATTTCTGTATATGAACGGAGTTGTGTCGAGAATAGCATAAATGAATTATTAAAAACAAGTCGGAATTGTTTGAGTTTTCATCGATTACGGTTTATTATTAAAAATATATGCTACGTTCCATAACATGAAGATATATTTAAACGTTAAAAAATAACAGATAAAACGTGTTTGATACAAAAAACATGTAGAGTCTATTACGCATTTATTGTTAACCTTCATACAATTTATAATAAAAATTGAATAATATGAAGTAATTACGTAACTAAAATAGCATAGCAAAATATTAAAAATACATCAGGATTCATTTGCCAGTTTCATTGATTACGATTTACTAGGGAAAATACGTCCTATATTTCATAGCGTGAAGAAATAATAAAACGTTAAAAAATAAACTAGATAAAATGCATTTGATACAAGAAACATTCTGATTTAGTTAATTATATATCGTTAACCTTTATACAATTTATAATATAAATTCAATATCAATTTGAGAACATAAAATATATGTAAAGATAATGATAAAGGAAAATATATTTCACCTTTATTTTTAATCCATATCTTTGAAGGCTCTGCTTTGTTTCACAAAAACAGCTTCCAGAGAAATGCATTGCTATGGCCTCACGAGGATTTCAAGCCGTACTGGAATATGTGAAAAATAAAGTTCCCTTTATGATTCTTTGATCTTGAGGGAGATATAGGTTTGTCCATCATTCAAATGCCCGGGAATTCTGAATAAAAAATTGTGATATCATTTATCGTGTAAGATATAGTATCCCAGCTGCCCAGTTGTGTAAAGGAAGTTTTCTTGCTTAGTAAATAAAGCCATGCAATCAGTTGTAAATCTTGAATTGTACTGGTATATTGGGCAGGATTTTTCGAATATGCTATGCCTATTTTGACTGACATTTATAGTGGAATTACACACAGCTATAAATTTGAGAAATAATTGAGGATGCCCATAGAGAGAAACTGATAAGCAGAGCTAGTTTAAATAATTGTCAGAAATTACATTGCAAAAGCTAAAATACTTGATATTCCTTTCTAGAAACCTGATATCACCTTCTTTTTCTCTTAAGCTTCTGATAATTTAAATCAAAGTGGATTTACTAAAGTATAAGGAAATATAATTGTAATACTGTATCTATGTTTGTGAGACAAAAGAGTGACACAATAACGACCATAAATGTGAACAAGCAGTATGACTGTATGAACACTTGGTAAAAAATAGGCCGGATGACATGGCACCTATAGTGGCAATAAGTCAGACAGTAGGGTTCGTCGAGACAAGATTAATGAATAAAAATGGTTCTCAGATGCTATATTAAGCGGGGACCAAACTTCTCTGCGGGACAACAAAAAGAAGCATCGCCACAAGGGGTAGGCATTCTTCATCCAATCAGGACAGACCCTTAAAACGCATGCACTGGAGGAGTGTCTTGAGGATAGGTGTTTCTCCCGAAATATGAGTTGAAGAAAAGTTTGCAAGCGAATCTTCACGAGATTGCAATATCTTGGCAACTTACAAAGAGACTAGAATTCAGTTATGTATAAATGCAGCTTGTTGTATGCTTATAAAACCAATAATAGGTTTCTATTTTTGAATGATGCCCGACTTGTGCATTTATATGTTCTGTGAAAATTTTTAACCGTTTATTTCTAAATATACTCAATCAACATATAATAAATTTTGAACAGAAATAAGGTATTACATGGCTTGTTAAACAATATCGCTATTTCTTTTATTCATCCGTCATATGAAAAGACATGTGAATTTTTTATATTTTTTTCCGTAATATATCCCGTAATGTATATTTCGTTCTTATTTTTCTTTCGATCCAGATTGTATGATATCCCGTAATGTATATTTCGTTATTTTTTTTTTCGATCCAGACTGTATGGCCTAAGGTATATGGTATCTGTTTGTACGGAAAGTGCCACCCAATTTATACCGAAACCCAATGGGGGAGGAGTCGACAGGGACCGTGCCATCCTTCCCCTATCACAAACCTCTCCGAAGGACTTACGGTGCCACATGTTTCACGTGATCGCACTCCATTCGGTTAAATTCGGGAATACAACTTGATTCGACCGAATGCAATTCCCGCATGCTAATAATCACTGGGATGTCACGCCTCCCTGTAATGTACCTGTAATATATAATTTGCGCCCTCAAAGGGTGTCTTGACATCATGCGATAAGTTATAGATCAGCTTTGCGCCAGCATTGTGAATTTCGGCTTCTCACTTGTTGCTTGGTAGGTTGTACGTTTAAAGTCTTAGCGTGGAAAAGTCTTCTAGGAAAAATAATTGAATTTTTCTGTATGATTTAAAATATCCTGTTTATGTGCACTTTTAGTACGATAAAGTTCACTCGAGAAAATTATTTATTTATTTAGTTGGCCAAATATTTTGATTTATACTGCACGTTATATGTTTGTATTCACGTACATCACAGTAAAATTTCAAAGTCTATGTCGAATGATCACAGTGCAAAGATGCCTGTGTGGTAAATTCTTTTAAAGACCATATATTTTGAACAATATTACTTGCTTCCTTCCTCTCTTATTTTCTCCCCTGCGATTATTTTCGATTGTTAGTAAATTAGCGATATTAAAATATTGAGCTGATCAAATTTATAATTAGACTTATAAGCGGTATTTATGTTCAAAGAACTTAAAAATCAAAATTGGAAAGTACGAAATATGTGCATTTATATCAGATACGTGTTGAAGTGTACATGACAATCAACGTAAAGGAAATGAGCTGAAACCATGCTAATATTGTCGTCGTCTTCTCAACCTTCAACCTATTTTCGATAGTCGAAAGCAATTTTTTTAAGAAATTTCCTGTTACAAATGCATATATTTTTTTCAAAAATGTTTTATGTATATAAAGAGTAACAGCTGATGGAAAAAAGTACGCTTTCTGAGCCTTGCTTAAGGTCCTTTCACAATTATGTAATTTTTTTCTGTGTTTCAGACTGTCAACTAGTAACCTTTCCTTTTAGCAGTACACAAACATGGTCAATACAAAAGTTAATAAGCATCAATACAAATGGTCAAACTTCGCATTTAGGCGCAAATTTTTGTCCATATTGCTTTAATAATACGAGTGGAGTCACGGGAGCAGCAATGCACGTATATCAACTTGCATGCAAAAATTATTTTTCTGGAGCATTTGGAACATTGGTATATTTTTATTCCCAGTGGTACTATTCATCAAATCTTCAATTATTTAATGACACGGCGAGCTGTTTACGAAAGCAAAGACATCTATGCAGATGAATGTGGTACTGGAAAATACAATTTTCCTTTTCTTGTTTCATCCCATTTCATATTGACTGTTTGGATCCAGCAAATCCAGAGAAAAAAAGAGAAGTATGCAATTTGTGAAGAAAATATCTGTATTTATATCCAGATGAATCTGATGTTTTGTGGATTTATAGTATATCTGTATTCATATCAATAGTCATAAAAACGTAAGTGAATGCTTTTATTTATGGTTATTTGTGCATTTTACATGTAAAGAATATATATTTGTATTCGATAACAATTTAGTATACATTTTGTATACAGGGTAATTCAAAAGTTCGGAGAAAAAGTAAAACGCTATAAAAGAATATCTATGGGTAGAAGAGACATGCGGTTTGCAGACTAATATTCACCGCGGTGGGGGATTTTGTATGGCATGAAAAAAATAGTTCAAAGTCTCGACACTAGGGAAGCTATGCTGCGAAGGAAATAATGCGAGGTAATAATTGTGAAATGAGATATTTTATTTCAGCATGACTTACAGCTGCAAGTGCTCAATGTGTCCACCACGACATTCCAGGACTGAGTGCAGTCACGGTATTACAGCTGATACAGCATGAAACAGCGTATTAACGGAAATGGCTGCTACCTCCTGCCGTAAGGCGTCTTTCAGTGTTGGTAAGGACTGGGGCTTTCCTCTATAGACCAGTGATTTTAGGTATCCCCACAACGAGAAATCACAGAGTGTGAGATCTGGGGATCTCGCAGGACAGTCATGTGTGTAATCACCTCCATGCATATGTCACCTCCATGGCTTAATCTGCAGCAGCGCCCCGATTGTCGAGAGTTTAAACTATTTTTTTTTCATGCCACACGAAATCCCCCACCAAGGTGAATATTAATCTGCAAACGACGGATTTTTGAATATTGCATGCTTTTTCATTTTAGTCATATTAGGTTGATATAATAGGTTGTTGAATTTAACATAATGTGACAAATAAAGAAATGTTAAAACTGAATCAAAGAACGTATTCTATAGTATTTGTGCAATATATAATAAGGAGGCAATAAAATTTTTAAATTTATATTTGATTTGGATTAATTGTTTAACAAATAATCTACAAAAACTGGAAGTTAAATCTGGAGTAAATAGCTTTTAGTGCAACGATGATAAGATATATATTGTATCCAAGCAAATCAAACATTTCTATGATATACTAGGCTGTTGTATTTAACATAATATGGCAAATAGAGGAATGTTAAAACTGAATCAAAGAACTTATTTTATGCAATTTGTGCAATATATAATAAGGAGGCAAAAAAACTTAGTAGTTTCCTTTACAGAATACGTTGCGTATAATATGAAGTTAAACGAAACTATCTGTACAGAGTCGAATGCAAATGTTACATATATTTAATTCCTAATAAAATTTCTCATGTTTAATTCTTGCAATGATACTTTTGAACATTTATTTTATTAGTATGTGCAAAAATAAAAAGCATACTCTTTTTAATATAAATAAATATAATTGAATCAGCAAAAGTTCTATATAGTGCAATATAATACGGTATAATATAAATGTATAATACTGTATAACAGAGTAATGGCTGGAAGAAGTATGGATCAACCAGAAGAAAGAGTTTTCATGGAAAGAGTAATTATTTCTGTGTATGAACGGAGTTGTGTAGAGAATACCATAAATGAATTATTAAAAACAAGTCCGGAATCGTTTGAGTTTTCATCGATTACGGTTTATTATTGAAAATATATTCTACGTTCCATAGCATTTAAACATTAAAAAATTACAGATGAAACGTGTTTGATACAAAAAACATTTTGTGTCTATTACATATTGATTGTTAACTTTGTACAATTTATAATATAATATGAATAATATGAAGGAATTGCATAACTGAAATAGCATAACGAAATATTAAAAATGCATCTGGAATCATTTGCCATGTTTCTTGATTACGGTTTATTATCGAAAATATATCCTGTATTTCATAGCGTGAAGAAATAATAAAACGTTAAAAATAAACTAGATAAAATGCATTTGATACAAGAAACATTTTGAGTCAATTAATTATATATCGTTAACATTTATACAATTTATAATATAAATTCAATAATCAATTTAAAAACATAAAATATATGTAAAGATAATGATAAAAGAAAATATATTTTACCAAAACAGACCATTACTATTTTTTATCCGATATCTTTGAAGGCTCTGCTTTGTTTCACAAAAACGGCTTCCAGATAAATGCATTGTTATAGCCTCATGAGGATTTCAAGCATTGCTAGAATATGTGAAAAATAAAATTTCATTTATGATAGTTTGATCTTGCGGGAAATATAGGTTTGCCCATCATTCAAATGCCTGGGAATTCTGAATAAAAAATTCTGATACCATTTATCATGTAAGATATAGTATCCCAGCTGCCCGGTTGTGTAAAGGAAGTTTTCTTGTTTAGTAAATAAAGATAGCCAATCAGCTGTAAATCTCCGATTGTACTGGCATATTGGGGCGATATGATTTTTCCACCATATTATGTCTACTTGGACTGAAATTTATAGTGGAAACAAACACAGCTATTGATTTGAGCAACAATTGAGGAAGTCCATAGAAACTAGTTAGTTTTATTAATTGTCAGAAGTTCCATTGTAAAACCTTAAATAGTTGATATTCATTTCTAGAAACCTGATATCACCTGCTTTTTCTCTTATGCGTCTACTATTTCAAATCAATATGGATTTACTAAAGTATAAGGGAATATAATTCTAATACTGTATCAATGTTTGTGAGAGAAAATACTGACGCAATAACGAAAATGAATTTGAACATTCAGTCTGACCGTATGAACGCGTGGTAAAAAAATAAGCCGGACGATATGGCACCTAAAGTGATAGTACGTCAGACCGTACGATTAGTCGAAACAAGATCAATGGATAAAAATACTCAATCAACACATACCAAATTGTAAACAGAAATAAGGTATTACATGAAATGTTAAACAACATCGCTATTTCTTTTATTCGTCAGTCATGGGAAATCAAATGTGAGCATTTTTCAATTTCTTCTGTAATATATCCCGTATTTCGTTTTTCTTTTCTTCCGACCCAGTCCGTACGACCTAAAGTATAAGGTATCGGGTTGAACGGAAATTGCAACACAATTTAGACCGAAATCCAATGGGGGAGGAATCCACATGGTTCGTGCTATCCTTCCACTACTACAAACCTCTCGGAAGGTTTTACGAAGCCATTGTTTCACCTGATCGCACTCAGTTTGGTTAGAGTCGGGAATACAACTTGAGTCGTCCAGATGCAATTTAAGCGTGCTAACGTCTGGGCTGTCACGTCCCTCTGTAATGCATCTGTTATATACAATTTGCGCCTTCAAAGGGTGTCCTGGCATCATGCGAAAACTTATAGGTCAGCTTTGCGTTTCGCCTTCTCACTTGTTGCTTGATAGGCTGTAAGTTCACAGTTTTAGTCTGGAAAAATCTTCTGGGAAAAATAATTGAATTTTTCTGTATGATTTAAAATATCCTGTCTATGTGTATTTTTAGCACGATGAAGTACACAAGAGAAAATCATTTATTTGTTTACCTTATTTCTTTAGTTGGCCAAATAATTTGATTGATATTGCGCTTATATATTTTTGTTTGTATTCAGGTATATCACAGTAAAATTTCAAAGTCTATGTCGAATGGTCACAGTGCAAAAATGTCTGAGTGGTAATTTTTTAAAAATACCATGCATTTTGAACAAGATTACGTGCTTTCTCCCTTCTCTCATTTCCTCCCCTACTTTCTTTCACTTCCTATTCTTAGTAAATTACGATACTAAGATATTGAACTGATAAAATATAAAATTAGACTTTTATTTCCAATGACCTTAAAACTCCATATTGAAAAGTAAAAAATATGTGCATTTATAGGTAGGTGTTGTAGTGCACATGACAATTAACGTAAAGAAAATGATCTGAAACCATGGTTAATATTGTCGACGTCTTCTCAACCTTGAAACTGCTTTCGATAGTTGAAAACAAATCTCTTACGAAATTGCCTGATTAAAATATATATATATATTATTTTCAAAAATATTTCATGTCTGTAAAGAGTAACCGCTGATGAAAAAAATACGCTCTCTGCGCATTGTTTAAGGTTCTTTCACAATTATGTAATTCTTTTCTATGTATCAGACTGTCAACTAGTATCCTTTCCATTTAGCAATATACAAAAATTGTCAACGCAAGGGTTAATAAGCATCTATACAAATGGTAAAACTGCGAATTTTAATGAAAATTGTTGTCCATATTGCTTTAATAATACGAGTGGAGGCACGGGAGCAGCAATGCACGTATATCAACTTGCATGCAAAAATTATTTTTCTGGAACGTTTGGAACATTTTTATCTTTTTATCCTCAATGATACTATGCAGCAAACCTGCAATAATTTAATGACACGGCGAGCTGTTTACGAAAGCTAGAATATCTGTGCAGATGAATGTGATACTGGAAAATACAATTTTACTTTTCTTGTTTCATCCCATTTCAAATTGACTATTTGGATCCTAAAGGAAAGTTCAGAGAAGAAAAGGGAAATATGCAATTTATGAAGAATATATCTGTATTTATATCCAGATGAATCTAATATTTTGTGGATTTATGGTATATACATATTCATATCAAGTCATAAGAAACGTAAGTGAATGGTTTCATTTATGGTTATTTGTCTATTTTACACGTAAAGAAAATATATTTGTATTCGATAACAAATTGTTATACATTTTGAAGTTCGGTTGAAATTTTTCAGGAAGACGAATTCGTGAAATTTTTTAGATGGAAGAATTCGGGAAAATTGTCATTGTACATTTAGTGATTTTCATTAATATGCACATCGAGATTTATACGAATCGCTGAACGGATTTCTGTATATTGCATGCTTTTTTATTTTAGTCATATTAGGTTGATATATTAGGTTGCTGTATTTAACATAATATGGCAAATAAAGTAACGTTTAAACTAAATCAAAGAACTTATTCTATGGTATTTGTGCGATATATTAGAATCAAGGAGGCAATTTTTTAAAATTCATATTTGATTTGGGTTGATTATTTAACAAATAATCTGCGAAAAAAGAAAGTTAAATCCGGAATAAATAGCTTATAGTACAACGATGATAAGCTATATATTGTATTGAAACATTTCTATTCATTATTAATTTTCATTTCTTACTTTATTTAGGTTGGCTAGAATGAATTTTTAATTATCATGCAAATCAGGAAATTTTAATTTGTAAGCAGACAATCCATTTGCCTTAAAATTAGTTTGTCATCAGATATCAAATTCGAAAAATTTCTGGAAAACAATACATTTTTGTGAATAGAATGAAGAAGCAAATAAGAAATTCTAACATGACGTACATTTACATTGTCTTTCATCATTTGGAAAATATTGACATTTTCCTTATATTATTTTCTCACCAAGAATTTTTTCAGAGCATTTGTTTTTATAATAATGTTACAATGCAACAGTTCTGAAAAGATAGTAGGACACGGAAATCAGTTTACGGAAGCTTCACGTGATACTGTAGATAAATGTTATACTTGAAAATGCAATTTCTCTCATCTTGTTTCCATCCCATTTAAAATTCGCTTAGATTCTAAAGCACATTTCAGAAGGAAATGTTCAGAATTTCTGAACATAATTTTTGTATGTGTAGCCTAATCGATTTGTGGATTCATGTTGTATACATACATCAATGGGGATAGTCACGAAAATGCAGTGAATTCTTTATTTACGGTAGTTTGTGTGATTTGGTTAGTTACATGTTCAAAAAATCTGATGTGGGCAACACATGACTTTCCTTATATAATGTAATGAATTTACTACTTTTACAGTAAAAAAATAGGGTTTTCTTATAGTAGATACTTATATTCCTTCCAAGATATTGAATTTTCGATGATTAGTCGCCATTTTCATTGATTTAGCGTCATTTTGAACCATTTGGCAAGATTTTCGTTAATTTGGCAACATTTTTTAGAAAGTCGCCAAAATCTCGCCAAGCATTATGGACGGAAAAATAAGTTATTCTTATAGCAGATAAATGACTATTGGAGTTCAAATAGAAAAGTATTACTCAAAGTGTCTTTTCTCATGAATGGAACGAGCTAAATCCACAAGAATGCTGTCACCAAATTTATCGCATAGTATTACATATGAAAAGTGAACATGTTTCTCAATTGGAAATATTTTTTTTAATTTTATATAACTTTTTGATAATTTTTTTGAAAAATGTGCAATATCTCGAGAACGGTTCATGTTAGCGTTCTAAAATTTATGTCAATCGCTTTCTAATAAAAAATTGCATAAGAAATGTCTATTTGTGTAACTTTATTAGCGGTTTTGATTTTACGATTTTTTCAAAATTTCACTCGAAAATTTAGGGGGTTCCTAACATTCGATTGCGTATAAAAACAATAGGCTTCCAGTGTTTATAGATTGTGATTTTTGTATCAAATTTCGCTCGAATCGGTCCATTTGTTCGTCAGTTATCGTCTCCACAGACTCACTGACACACACACACACACATACTTTCACACACACATACGCACACACACACACACACACTCACACACACACACACACACACACACACACACACACACACAGAGAGAGAGAGACATCACTTCAAAAATGTTTGATTCGTGATCAGGGATGCTTGAAACGTGCTCTCCCGTCGAAAACTCGAATTCGAATTTTCGACCCCGTCACAAGACTTTCCTTATACATTATGTATATAAGGAAATTAAAAATATATTCGTATTCGGTAACAATTTCGTATGCATTGTGAAGTTCGGTGAAAATATTTTCATAATTATGTCTGGAAAATTCTTTTTCTAACGCGTTTAGCTAACTTTCTAATTATTAAATTAACGTGCATAACTCGATTTATACGAATCTTTGATAGGATGTGTGGACATTTTTTATATTAAGGATGGTGTTTATGTATTTTAGGCATTTTAGGCATATTTTGTTTTTGTACCTTAACATATTTGTAAAATTAATGAAATTCTGAAGTAAACAACTTATCATAAGGCGATTTTGCGATATATTATATGTAGTCAAGCAAAACAATTTTTGAAGTTCATTATTATGTTCATTATTATTTCATTTGCATTGGAGTTATTTCATTTGCATTGCTTTTGTTGCTTTTTAACATATTCTGCAAAGGACATGAGTGTTTAAAATGCTGCAAATAGCTTAACCTAAAATGATGATACAATATATATTGCAATCAATAGTTTTAAGCAAGCAATTTAATTTTATAATTAATTTCAGTTGAGTAGAATTGCTTTGGTTCATTATATTATGTTTTATTTACATATTATGCAACTCAAGAGACGTTAACCTTAACTAGTTAACATCTCTGTCATAGAAATGCATTTTTCGTCGAAATCTCAAATTTGAAAATTTTTTGGAAAACAATATATATCTGTAAAGCAGACAACAAAAATTATTATGACATTACTAAAATATGATAAGATAAAATTCGAACATTTTCATCTTAGATAATAAATGGAGATGCGTGTGTGTGTGTGTGCGTGTGTGTGTGTGCATGTGTGTGTGTGTGTGTGTGTGTGCAGTCTGTAGCGGGAAATCTAAGCTTTGTACAACCATGAAATTTGGTGCATTTCGGCATTACTTTTTAAAATATCGAATTGTATTTCAGTTATTTCATCATTTGCCCGTCCTACATATTTTTTGGGCGATATTCACTGAAATCGATTTCTTAGCGACCTAAAATATAATTACAGACTTTCCATATTTACGCCATCAAAAATATCGAAATATTATTTTTCAAATAAACTATAACTGGAATTCATAGGATTAATATACGAGATTTCATCAAAATAATATATACATTTCGTGCGTTTTAAGACCTATCCGATTTTTACATTACGATGCAAAAATATCGACCTGCCATCCAGCGTTTATGATTTAACAGCAGCTCCTAAATACTATATGACAGAATACTGCAGAAAATATAATTTCATAAACTTATCCGTTGATAAATTATATATATATATATTATCCGAGGAATATCGTAAATTTTTTAAATAAGCCAAGCTATTTCAAGTGAATCCTTTTCCGGAGCTATTATATCTACTGAGGGCACTCGCACGTACGGGGTTAAGAGCTTTTCTATCTACTGAAGCCACTCCTATGTGGCCGTTGTTATTATTTACATTAAATACGGAACACATGAGATTTTCAGCAATAAGTAAGGTATTTATAAAACCATTATCAAATATTGCTACACACTTACCTTGGTTGCGAATGGAAAGATTTAAGTGCGGGGATGATTTTTGTGCAAAACAAGCATTTCGGAAATTTAGTTATGTTATTTCTGTTCTCACTCATATTATATACCCAGCGGGCATATACTTAGGGCCCATGCGATGGCGGGTAATTTGGTAACATTCGGCGGGTTTCTGCAATAAATCAAACTGCTGCTTGTAAAATATAAACTTGAAAAAAGGTCCTTGAAGAAAGCAGATACAGTTCAGTAAGGTAACGACAATTGTTTCGTGGGCTTTATATGCCACTTTCTTGTACATGTGTACACTTACTTGTACTTTTCTTGTACACACCAACATGTAGAATAGTGTGTGCCCTTAATCGCTGCTAATTCCTTCCTTCTCAGCACTGGTAAAAGGCTCAAATCGTTCTATTTGTTCAACTCAAGAACAGGATCGAACCATAACCGTTTTCATTGACATATGCCTACTATCATCAAGAAAGTTTTGCGAGTTGTCGTTTTACTTCATTATTTTAAAAACACTGACATGTTCCTTATATTCTTTTACTCACCGCGTATTTATCTGGAACATTTTAATCTTGTTATTTCCATCGTTACAATACAACAATTCTGAAAAGTTAGGAAGACAAGGAAATCAGTTTACGAAAGGTAGCATTTCCATGCAAATAAATGGGATACTTGAAAATGCAATTTCTCTCACCTTGTTTCCGTTCCATTTCAAATTAAGCGTTTGGATCCAAAAGCAAACTTAAGCTGGAAAAGGGATTTATATTATATTCCCTGAAGCTCAGCGTTTGCCGACAGAGGAATCAAATGGATTTGTGGATTTATTGTATAAATATATACATTTACATAAATAAGGATTAGTCATAAGAAACGTGGTGAACTTATTTATTTATTTATTTGTGTGTTTTACGTGTGAAAGACATATATTTCGGAAGAATGTTTCATATATTTTGAAGTTCGGTGGAAATAATATAAGAAATATTGTTTTGGAGAATTATTTTAATTGGAGTGTATTGCAGTTTTCATTAAAACGCACACCAAGGTGTATAAAATTTTCAAAGAAAATTGCCGAGGTTTTATGCTATTTGGATGATTATACTTGTATTTTGCGTTGCCATTTTATGAATAGTTGTACGATGATGATTATATAAAAATATAATATTCATCTGATGTTGATTAGTTATTGTATTTAGTTTAATCGAAACACAATATAACATGATGGAAAATAGAATTCACTACTTTTAAAGACAAAGCAAGTGGTCTTTATTAGGATACAGGACAATAAAGGGATTTTAGGATAAATGACAGGAAATTAGGATACATGACAATAAAGGGATTTTAGGATAAATGACAGGAAATTAGGATAAATGACAAAAAAAAGGAAATTAGTATAAATGACATGAAATAACACCTACGAAGCGAGATGGCGACAGTCTAAACGGTTTATCCAATGTTACAAAGTTTTACTGAGTGATGTATAAACCAAAGATTTCCTAAGCAGAGTTGGATAAACCTAGGTTTATCCAATTTCGCGCTTTACCTGTAACATGTATATATATATATATATATATATATAATCTGACAAAACTAAAGAGAATACCAGTCATAAACAAGAAAAACCAGGAACCTTATAATTTGAAACACATATTCCATCGGTGGCGATAACGATGCATCAGCTTCATATTAGCACATTTAGAACATTTCACTTAATACTAATATGATACTAATTTATACTAGTATCCACTTGATGATTTTACTCTTACATCACCTTCATTGCATTGATCGTTATTCTATTTTTTAATATATGCTTTAAATTATAAGAGTATTTTCTTGGTTAATCTTGTTTATGACTGGCATTCTCTTGAGTATTTTCTGTTTGGTAATTTATTCATTTGTTTGTAATGGATGTTTCACTATTTATCTTCAATTATTCTACTTTCATGTATTTCATTATATATAATATATATAATATATATATATATATATATATACATATAAAGGAAACACGGCAAAAATGAGAAATGGCAATAATAATTAGCTCAAGATAAAAGATTAAGACATAGGGAACATCAAATTGAAACTACACAAAAAATGGCGGCTAGTTCGAAATTGCATTCTCATCAGGACAGCCATACAATTCAAATTAGAACCGATAGAATAGCCAGTTTCTGACAATGGCGATAGTATTTAACTATAGACACCATTGGAACTGTCTACTGGCTAGTAGGAGAAAATTAAATCAATTTAATCACAAATCCGAAAAATAATACCTCCTCGAACAGAAATATTAACTCACAAGCATTGCTACCACGTGTAGGTTGAACAAGCGACTGAGCATTTCACCTCACTTCGTCAATGCGAATGGGCATCGGAAAGAACACATTTGAACGATACACATTATGTATGGAGACTTTCAAAAATAGTAATCAGTACAAGTGGGAAATAGTCATTCGAAAATAGTAAAGAGTATTAGACTCAGATCAAGTGGCAAGTCAGGTGATAGGAATGGGTGAATTCTCAAAAATGAGTTATCCAATCAAAGATAAATAATGCATGTGTAAAATTATTACGTGGTATATTTGAAATTATTAATAATATTATTTACAAATACTTCCGGATATTGGCAATTTTGACAAATGCGTTTAAGATTATTGATGTGGAGAAAGTGAAACCGAGAATCAGAAAGTCGATGTATTCGAAATAGCTGGTTTAAAATGATGTTTCTAAACAATTGAATAGAATTACAAGATTGATATGATAGCAGCTTTATGATAGTGAAGTTGTAAGAATCTTTTTTATCATGTAGATTGGTGATTACAGGATTATTGAGGGTATCTAAATTTAGGTCTAAAAATTTACAGTTTGACTAACGCTAGGTTCATTAGGAATTAATTCTAGTTTAGATGGGTAAAAATCAATATTAATTGGATAGGAATCATCCAAGATAATACAAATTAAGTCGTCAACATATCTATATATAATATATGAATTAGAGTTAAAATGACATTCACAATAATAAAGATATAATTTAGCGAGAATACTACTACTACAGCCACCTTGTGGTACACCAGATGTTTGTAAATAAATGTTGTCACCTTGGATAATATAATTGTTGTATAACACAAAGTGCAAGAGCATAGGAAAGTTTTTGACATTAAATGCAACATTATTGGAAGATATATAGTCATGATAAAGAGAGATAATAACTTTATATAAATCATTAATGAAAATATTATTAAATAGGTCTTTAAAATCAAAGGTTTGGAAACCAAGAATTTGTGGAAGCTTGCTAAGGTGATTAACTAAATCAAAACTATAGTTCAAAATTAAATATCCTGAATTCCTAAATTTAAGAGATTCAGTAATTCTATTTAAACAGTTAAGCAAGTACTTACTAGCTGTAGCGGTAGCTTATATATATATATATATATATATATATATATATATATATATATATATATATATATATATATATATATATATATATATATATTATATATATATATTATATATATATATATATATATATATATATATATATAAATATATATATATATATACCCCTTACCGCCATTGTGTAAGCACTTTACGTTGCTTTCCTTCTTCATTTTTATTTATATTTATATATATATATATATATATATATAAGTATTTTTAGTATTAAACATATAAACATATTTCATTATGACTTGGTACAAAGTTATTGCAGAATAGTATGTGTCATAAATGTGATTTTATTTAATATTATTATTAATATAGAGTAGATAAACTGAATAATATAAATGACATATTTTAAATATCTGTAACATTTTAAAATAGCATCTATCAATTAATAGAAATAAAATTTGGCATTAAATATTGCTTCAACTAACATGCAAACTCTTTTGTTTTACATTTGTGCAGTTATTCATATTTAAGGCATTATTTGTTCATTATTAGTGAAATTTTGCGACATTTTCGAAAACCTCGTATTCAATAGTAACTTGATAGCAGTATAATTCATTTCTCAGAAATTCATATTTTACGACAAGATGTAATATATTATTCTGTGTTTTCAATAAATTATTTGTTGAGATATTTTTGAGGGAAAATGCCTGCTATTATATGAATTCTACTGCTCCCTTAGGATCGATGCTATTTCGAATATTTTTGAAACACTAAGAAAAAATAATATTATATTTTATATACTACACAACTGATGGATAAAACAAACCAAACAAAACATAAAATACTTATTTTCTATATCCTTATGCTGTAGTTACTATGATGTATATACAGTAATCACTATCTATACATTAAGAGCAATATTCTGGAGTTCAGCTTTACGTATGATAACATATACTGAAAAGAAAGCTGGGTTCTGGACTCATTTTTAACTTATTTACAATATTCTGAAGTTCAGCCTTACGTATGATAACATATACTGAAAAGGAAGCTGGATTCTGAGCTCATTTTTAACTTATTTACAACACTCTGGAGTTCAGCTTTACGCATGATAACATATACTGAAAATGAAGCTTGATTCTGGACTCATTTTTCACTTATTTACAATATTCTGGAGTTCAGATTTACGTATGATAACATATACTGGAAAGGAAGCTGGATTCTGAGATCATTCTTAACTTATTTGCAATATTCTAGAGTTCAGATTAATGTATGATACTATATACTGAAAAGAAAGCTGGATTCTGGACTCAATTTTAACTTATTTACAAAATTCTGAAGTTCATATTTGAGTATGATAACATATACTGGAAAGGAAGCTGGATTCTGAGATCATTTTTAACTTATTTACAATTACTCTGGAGTTCAGCTTTATGTATGTTAACATATACTGAAAAGGAAGCTGGTTTCTGGACTCATTTTTAACTTATTTACAATATTCTGGAGTTCAGATTTACGTATGATAACATATACTGGAAAGGAAGATTGCTGGATTCTGAGCTCATTCTTAACTTATTTGAAATATTTTGGAGTTCATCTTTACGTATGATGACAGATACTGTAAAGGAATCTGGATTCTGGATCTTAATTTTTTACAATGGAAAATTCTGTATTTTTAAGTAGCGTATGACATCAGATACTGTAAACAAAGCTGGGTGGATATTTGCTTCTATTTTAATTTATTTAAAACAATGTATATTATAATTCTTCCTTCTGTGTTATAATTACGCGGATCCAACAACCCTTTTGCATGGATTTATATACACATCACATAAATGCACTGCAGTTAATGAAACATATAGAAGATGATAGAAAGGAACTTTCTAGTTTGACTGCGGGATTAGATTGACTTTTTGGGTTACCATAGAGGTTCTCAAAATTTTAAAGTGGTACACTTGCGCATAAGGTATTTTCATATTCCAGAAATAATAGTTGTGTGAATATTGTACCTTAAAAAACTTAAAAACACAAAAACCATATAAAATTAAAACTTACCATTATAAAAGTAAAAGATATTGTAAAAAATGTACACTACGACTGACAGAGTTAGGTTAGTTCCTGGATGATATTTGAAATGGGAAAATAGGATTGTCATGATAATGTGAGTTACTATACCTGTTATTCGTTTTGGTGAGATTATATAACGATTCAAAAAAGCACCACTCTTTATAAGAGTATAAACTATAAAATTATGATGAATACAAAATATATATTATAGCGCCTGGCAAATATTTGCGATCAAATTTTTATTTACGTAAATTGCCCGGTAATACGGATATCAGGAATTCGTAGGACCGTCACCATGCAACCTGACCCCAATACCATAAAATATATTTTAAACCTCTCGTCAGAAGTGGTGAACAAGAAAAAATCGTCTTGAATAT
Organism: Amaurobius ferox; assembly: GCA_951213105.1. Lineage (NCBI taxonomy): Eukaryota > Metazoa > Arthropoda > Arachnida > Araneae > Amaurobiidae > Amaurobius > Amaurobius ferox. The sequence goes on from OX578145.1 coordinate 26,514,066, forward strand.
TAATGAAACAACTCGGCCTACCAATAACTTGACAACGAAGCATTATAGCGATCCTATATACAGACATAATTTCAGTTACATGCCTTTCTTCAAATTCAAAAAATGCATCTCAAAAAGATGCAAGCTGTGCCCTTGTGCAGATCCTCATATTATAGGAAATTCAAGTAAATTCATTTTATTTTGTAAAGCATACCAGTGTGTATATATGATCAAATGTAAAACTTGTGATTTAACTTATGTAGGTCAGACAAAAAATCCTCTGAATCTAAGAATAAATCTTCACCGTAACCAAATTAAGAAAAATTCAGCCATTAATCAGGAATACCATCTTCTATACTCTCACTTTAAATCTCATTCTCTTAATAATATATCAATTACAATCTTAGACTTTGAAGTAACATTGGAAGAACGCATCTGGTGGGAAAATATGCACATACTACAAAGTAATTCCATATATCCATATGGATTAAATTCAATGATGTTTAACAGGTTATATAATAACGAATATTACTGCAATACTTCTAATACAGCTATAGTAGAGACAAGCAATAACAGAAAACGTAGAAGATGGTTCAGAAGTAAAAAAAGAAGAACAAAACAATATTTTAACGATCGCAAGGAATCTTTCACCAATTTTATGCAACAAGTTTATCAATTTGAAGTACATAACATTACGGTTATTAAATTATATGTTTTGAACATACGAAAAAAATATTTGCAACAGATGTGGAATATCTGGTCTAAACAAGTAAAAATATGGTCTACAAACGAAATGAACTCATACCAGAAACTTAACTTGGCTACCATGAGTGACTGGATCAAAAAACGATCCACCTTTTTAGAGATGAAATTGAAGGACTCACAGCTCGAAGAAAAAAGTGATGTGGTATATCTATCGATCTTATTTCAAAATAAAACTTTCAATTGTATCCCATTTGGAAGGATATTGGAAACACATCAACAGCATCTTCCTATAACTGATATAAATATTAGAACAACTTTCAGTTACGAAATTCCTTTAGGAAGAAACATTTGCAATTATAACTATTTAAGTAAAAACCTTTTGACGGGAAATAATGTAATATGTAATTGTAACACCAATACTTATAAAGATCCTGTTATAGGTCATATAGTTACAGGTAAACTTGAAGTAATCAATTATAATGCCTTAATAAGAGCTTTCAAATTAGGCACAAAATACCGTAATCCACATCAAGGAAATCCTCTTGATACTTTCACAAAGAATATAGAGGCATTTATATATAAGATGTCTATAAAATTCAGCATCAAAGATTTTACATTCAACAAATGGAGACCCAAAGTATTGAATGAATTTGAATATTATTACAAAAAGTATTATACTTATCAAACGGGATGTAAACTGTATATAAAGAATCTAAGGTTATTGCAAGCACAATATATAATAACATACACCGATAAAGTACCTGGTAATTATGCATTTACTTGCAAATACCTTTATATAAAAACCCTTATGGCAAATTATGAAAATCAAGCTTTATACAGCAGGATAACTATGACACACCAAGTGATTAATAACAGAATCAAAGCCTTATATCTTATGGCAGGAATTAAGTATACAGAAAGAATAAAATACCCATATTTAATAAATATACCCAAGCTTCATAAAACTCCAAAAAGCTTCAGACCAGTAACAGTTGGATTCAAAACTTACCTCGCTAAAGCTAACAGATTACTTCTCGCAATACTAAAACCTATATTAAAGAAAATTAAAGATCGGGGATCTTATATTGTTGGGAACAGCTGCGAGGTCATAGAGATCTTGAGGAATCATCAAACAAAATTATTTTTCAGAACCTATGATTTTCAAGAACTATTTAACAATATTGAACTCAAAGTATTATACCGAATACTGAACTTGTTGTACGGGGAATTTGAAATGCAAAAATATATAGAAATCAACAAATATAGATCTCTGATTAAGATTGTTAAAGAAGAAAACTACCTATATAAGGAATGAATTTCTATAAGCAAATCAAAGGCATCCCCATGGGGGAGGGGGGATGCTCGTCAATTTTAGCAGACATCTACCTTGATCATTTTGAAAAAATGTCCCATATTAACAATGAAATAATTTACATACGTTACGTTGATTTGTTAATAGGTTAAGAAAACGAAAGTTTTCAAATGAATTTTGAATTTTATCACTCAAATTTAATATTGGAAGAAAATCCACCAACCCAGAATAATGTCGTAAATTTTCTAGATCTCAGTACTGATTACAGCCATAATATACTGTCATTCAATATATATGATAAAATAATAAAGTATAATATTCCTACAACAGGAATCATACATTGGACCTCTAATTTACACTTGAATATATTTAGAAATGTATGTATTGGTGGTCTAGCGAGAACAAAAAGAATTGTAAGCAGTGACGTCACCAGATTGGAAAGTGACAGAAAATTCTTACTACAGGCATTCAGGCAAAGATATCCAATGCAATTTATGATCCATTACATCAAAAATTACTACGGAAAAAATGAAACATATGGATTGAGTTTGTGTGAATATTTGAGGTCATTATGAACATTGATTATACGTCTTTGAGAGTAATGACATCACAAACATCTAAACTGCTGAATATGATTATTTTGTTGTTATAAACAGGAAGCATAGGCATGAACTTAGCTGTCTCTGAGGCTTGGACCAATACTTTTTAACATCACTTTACTTTTTAAAAGGTCTTGTGATAATTTTGAGTATTAAACATTAGGTATTGTTAGTATTAAACATATAAACATATTTCATTATGACTTTGTACAAAGTTATTGCAGAATAGTATGTGTCATAAATGTGATTTTATTTAATATTATTATTAATATAGAGTAGATAAACTAAATAATATAAATGACATATTTAAAATATCTGTAACATTTTAAAATAGCATCTATCAATTAATAGAAATAAAATTTGGCATTAAATATTGCTTCAACTAACATGCAAACTTTTTTGTTTTACATTTGTGCAGTTATTCATTTTTAAGGCATTATTTTTTCATTATTTATGATATTTTGCAACATTTTCAAAAATCTCGTATTCAATAATAACTTGATAGTAGTATAATTCATTTCTCAGAAATTAATATTTTACAACAAGATGTAATATATTATTCTGTGTTTTCAATAAATTATTTGTTGAGATATTTTTGAGGGAAAATGAATGCTATTATATGAATTCTACTGCTCCCTTAGGATCGATGCCATTTCGAATATTTTTGAAACACTAAGAAAAAATAATATTATATTTTATATACTAAGCAACTGATTGGATAAAACAAATCAAACAAATCATAAAATACTTATTTTCTATATCCTTATGCTGTAGTTACTATGATGTATATACAGTAATCACTATCTATACATTAAGAGCAATATTCTGGAGTTCAGATTTACGTATGATAACATATACTGAAAAGGAAGCTAGGTTCTGGACTCATTTTTAACTTATTTACAATATTCTTAAGTTCAGATTTACGTATGATAACATATACTGAAAAGGAAGCTTGATTCTGGACTCATTTTTAACTTATTTACAATATTCTGGAGTTCAGATGTACGTATGATAACATATACTGGGAAGAAAGCTGTATTCTGAGCTCATTCTTAACGTATTTGCAATATTCTAGAGTTCAGATTAACGTATGATACTATATACTGAAAAGGAAGCTGGATTTTGGACTCAATTTTAACTTATTTACAATATTCTGAAGTTCATATTTAGGTATGATAACATATACTGGAAAGGTAGCTGGATTCTGAGATCATTTTTAACTTATTTACAATACTCTGGAGTTCAGCTTCATATATGTTAACATATACGGAAAAGGAAGCTGGATTCTGGACTCATTTTTAACTGATTTACAATATTCTGGAGTTCAGATTTACGTATGATATTATTTGCAATATTCAGGAGTTCATCTTTACGCATGATGACAGATACTGAAAAGGAATCTGGATTCTGGTTCTTAATTTTTTACAGCAATGGAAAATTCTGTATTTTTAAGTAGCGCATGACATCAGATACTGTAAACAAAGCTTAGGTTTAAATATCACTAAAATGCGGTACATTCCAGGGTAATAGTTTTAAAACTATCATAATACTACGATAATTTATTATATTTGAAAACTTCATCGAAAACAACTGTAATTAATTCAAATGACGTCATAGAAAAAATAACACGCCCTGATCTCTCTATAAAAACAGCATTTCATTCATAACTTTCCCCCATTCATTTCATTCATCATAATACTATAATAATTTATTTTATTTAAACATTAAGACCATGGAGCTACAAGTAATTAAACTCTATTCTTAAAACTTCATCGAAAAAATCGTCCTTCTCTTTATAAAATCAATTAATATTTCATTCATATCAGCCATGTAGACTCCATTGGCTAAATTATTTTGTGTTAAAGAAATACAGCAATTCCAATTCAACTCATTCTACATATTTTGCTGTTTACATTTTACATAGGTGAAAAATAGGCTTCGTTGTACGAATAATCCAATTTGGATAATCGTTTAAACTCAAATATATTGTATTTGCGTTGTTTCAGTATGTAGATGCACATAATTTAAGCAGAAATAAAGTAGTTTTAGGACGGATACAGCGCTCAATATGACTTAAAAAGAACTTAAAAAATCACGATTTTGAAACAAAATGGATCCCATATATCATTTTGAAGTGGGTCATGTGATCTTTTCATATCATGGTCACGTGATCGTTTCATATATGAGGTGTAATTATTATTTTAATTTTTATTTAAAAACTACTGAATATATTTCGCTGAATTTGTTTTCATATATTTTATGGAACAATTTGAATATTACCTAGAATTTTCGAAGTAATTTTTGAATTTTAAATCCGCTTAAAAATGTTTGAAAAATTAGGGCTCAATGTATTTCATTTTTTCAACCAAGGTTCAATCCAAAACTAATTGGGTGATATTATTCATTTATATTCCCATAGGTCCCACACACCGTCTGAACAACATACTAAAATATCATTTTGATTAAGTCATTTTTACGGCAGTTATCGTGCTAACGGACAGACAGACAGACAGACAGACAGACAGAATGAACAAAGTCATAAACACTTTTCAACTTAGTTGTAAAGTGTTAATGATATGAGATAAAATAGTAGCGTATACCGCAATTTCCATGTCAATAGAACTATAAAATGCGCGATATTTTTATGCCTAAGTATGAAATGGATTTTGAAATTCAGATCTTCTATTAAGTGCATAGGCATCATATTTAAGAATAACTAGCGATTTCTCCCCGGCGAAGCGGGGGGGGGGGGGTATGGCTAGTAAAAACATAAGTTTCTAGATAAAATGATTTTTGAAAATTTGGTTTATGAAACATGAAGAAGTAATATTCTATCCTAGCAGACAATCAATTATTTTACACTAGCCGCCTTTGGCGACCAGCCTGTTCGCTACCCTTGAAAATTCTGACCGTGGCAAATTGTAACCGTGGCACACTCGCTGGCGCGACCTTACCAGAAGGTGTAAGGTAACTGTTTGGACGGCCAGGAAGTGCCACCCAATTTAGACCGGAACTCAGTGGGGGAGACATCCACAGGGACCGTACCCTCCTTCCCCTACCACCAACCTTTCGGAAGGACTTACGATCCCGCATGCTTAACGTGATCGTACTCCGCGTGAACGCGGCTGCAGTTTTGGCAGTGGCGGGAATCGAACCCGGGCCTACCCAGTGAAATTCCCGCGCGCTAACCACTGGTGTACTTCGCCCTCCGCGACATTTTCCATAACTTTCTTTTTATTCACCGAATTTAGACCGGAACCCTGTGGGAGAGGCACCCACGGGGACCGTACCCTCCTTCCCCAACCACCAACCTCTCGAAAGGACTTACAGACACACATGTTTATTCCGCGTGATCGTACTCCGCGTGAACACGGCGGCAATTTTGGAAATCGAACCCGGGCCTACCGCGTGCAATTCCCGCGCGCTAACCACTGGGCTACTTCGCCCTCCGCGACAATCTCCATAACTTTCTTTTTATTCACCCAATTTAGGCCGTACCCTCCTTCCCCTACCACCAACCTCTCGGAAGGACTTACGGGCCCACATGTTTAACGTGATCGTATTCCGCGTGAACACTTCGGCAGTTTTGGCAGTGGCGGGAATCGTACCCGGGCCTACCGCTAACTTCCCGCGCGCTAATTTACAATTTAAAATGACCATATGCTCTCTAAGCTCTTAATTCCATCATCCTCATTCCATTGTTCCATCATTTAAAATATCCATAAAATTTAAATATCCATCGTTCCATCATTTAAAATATCCATAAAATTAAAATATCCATCGTTCCATCATTTAAAATATCCATAAAATTAAAATATCCATTTAAAAAATCCATATCGTTCCATCATTTAAAATATAAATATAATAATTTCTACAGTGCATATGTTAAGCTCTTATTTCATTTAAAATCGGAAGCGCGGGAAACGGAAAGTAAAAACTAATTCGGTTTCTTATTGTCCCACCCATCGCTATGCATATACAGAACCGTGACGTCACCTCCACCTTGACGTCCCCACCCACCACCTTCCTTCCTTCAGCGGTGGAGAAATGAAGCGGCACGCCGAGCGGAACGCCGAGAAATCGAAATTCGGAAACTTTTAAAATCCCGATCCTGTGGGCAATACGGAATATTTCCTGACCAGATTGGACTTGTAAGAATGCCAGATGTTTGACCTTTCTGAAAATGTAAATTATTAGTCGAAATTATGAGTACTTTTCACGATGCGAGAATTTAAAAACCAAAAATCGTTTTCTTGAGCAAAAAGTGACTTTTGTTTTAAAATCTTTAAAAAATATTAGAAATCGAAATTCAGATTTGAAATTGATATATTTTTACTCGCAATTGTCTGCTCTTTCCGATGGTGTGAGTTGTTTTTTTCTACGACGTCTGGATCGTGGAGAAAAAAGGGCAAAAAAAGGTCGAAATCGCATAAAACATTAAATAAATAAAAAAATAATTAGAATTTTGAAAATCGGTTTTCACGTGTCCCCTTCCCTCCCCCCCGGGTCTCCGATTGCCAAATTTCGTAGCTCTCCGACGCGCGGTCGCGAAACGTATAGTGTATAAGACAGACAGACAGACAGACAGACACACACACACACACACAGACATTGCCTTTTATTATTTAAGATACTCGCCTAGTATTTAATACATGATATGTTACTAGTTTTGTTTAATTCAATCATTTATAATACAATTTGTTTAATTTGAACATTATTTGAACTGCATTTGTGTTTTAAAACAAAATTATGCAAGGAAATGTTTAAAATTGTAATCACCAATTAAAATAAAATATTTTAGTTGTGAAAAAATTAAAAATCAAAGGCTTGAAGCAACTGTTCTGGGTAAAAAGAAAAACAATTCATGGTTGCACATATTATAAATATCTTGACGCAAATCTTTCAAATTCAAAATGATTACTCTTATTCTGACGAATTATTTTCCATAGAATTTTCATTGGATAATCCATAACTATTAGGTGTTGAAATTATATCTTAACTTGCAGTAAAATCAATAGATATTTTTTTTAATTTTATGCAAAATCCCTTTGAAATATATAAGAATGTAAAAATTTATCAAGCCGACTTCATTCGTATTGTAACAACTGGTGTGTATATACACTTCATTTTTGACGGAACTACTAATTATTTTTATTCTCATATGCACATTTATTTCATACAGAGGAAATTGACAGTTCTGGAACCGGAAGTGGAAATCTTTAGTGAACTTCCAAAACTCATTCAAAATCCTATGCTGAATTCATAAGTCATCATCTAAGATTTATCTATAATCAATCCTGAGAAATCGATGCTGCAACAAAAATGTAAGTTTTTTAATTGGAAGGAACATCTCTAAAACCGGAAGTGGATTTCCTTACTGGAACCTTCTCCGTTCGTCACCAAAATTTACTGAATTTATATCACACATCAGTTGAGCTTTATCTATAGCTAATTTCGAAAAGATATAGACGTTTCAAAGAATGTATTTAAACTGGAATCGAAAAAGAACCGAATATTGAAGTTCTAGGTGAATCTCTACACCTCTAAGGAACTTGGTGCTGAATCCGTCATCTAAATTCTGATCTAAACTATATTCAAAGTGAATCCTCAGAAACAAATGTTTTAATAAAATAAAAAATGTCAAATAAAAATCGTGAAACAACTAGAAGTAAAAATTCTTAGTAAGCCCCGTCCCACCCCCCACCCCTCCTATTAAATCTGATGCTGAATTCATAGTAGGCATCACCAAAGCTTTATCTATAGCCAATCTCAGAAAACATATGTTTTAAATAAATTATTTCAACCAAAAGGGAAAAAAACTGACATTCTTAGTAGAACTGTGAAACATTTTATTGAACTATCCCTACCTTCTCCAGAAACTGATGCTGAATCTGAACCTATTATCATCTAAGCTTTAAAAAATACATCTTTTAAATGAGACGACGATTTATGAACAAGAAATAAAAAAGAACCGAAAGAATATATCATTAGTGAATTCCCCGTTGTACTTTAAAATTTGATTTTGAATCCATTTAAACATGAGCTCTATGACAAATCCTGAGAAATATATATTTTAAAGGGCAAAAATAATAAAAACTGCATTTTAGCCAAATTTGTTCCACCAATACAATATAAAGGTAGGACATATGCTCACATTTTTGTAGTAAACAATTTACAGAATTCTTCACACTGTTTCCCACGATTTTGATTTCTAAAGTTTTAATATAATTTTTCCACTATCGTTCTCTAACTTTTCAGATGATAGCATTTTCTCAGAATTGGTCGTTCTCAACGGACATCAACTTCTAAGAGAACTTGACAAAAATGCATTTTCGAAATTGCTTTCCTCGAAACGCTGATGCAAAAGTGAGTCTAGTTTTATTCAGTCATTGGATTTCAATAAAAATAGCATCTCAATGTTCGAAAAGTAAACTTCAAGTGAGAATATTTGAAGCCCCTTTTAAAAGCCTTCCATCCTCAATGCTGCTGAAGTAAAATTGTGCATTTCAAAGCTCAGATATTATTTATTTATTATTTTTTATATATTTTTATATTATCTTTATATGTTTATATATGTTTATATCATTTTTATTATATCATTTTATTGAATATTAAATATTTTTTTTTTATTTTGAATATAATAACTTTTGAATATAATAACTTATAGCTTTTGAATATAATGACTTATAATATAATAGCTTTTTAATATAATAATTTGAATATAAGAACTTTGAATATAATAACTTTTATTTGATGCAAATGTAATTGCGATTTATTTTAATTTTTCTCTGTATGTTATTAACTGAAATGCGTCGGTACTTGATTTACTCATACTAGAATCCATATTTAAGTAGCATGTGATTTAACTTTTTTTCAAAAAATGGGAAAATCTGTATCGGTGGATCAAATTATCATAATTACAGCGTATTCATATTTGTTTTTTGATGCTCAAAAATCTGGCAATAGTTTTTACTTTCCTTATATACATAGTATCATGTATAAGGAAAGTATTGTGACAGGGTCGAAAATTCGAATTCGAGTTTTCGACGGGAGAGCACGTTTCAAGCCTCCCTGAACATAAATCAAAAGTTCTTGAGATGTTGTGTGTGCGTGTGCGTGCGTGTGTGTGTGCGTGTGTGTGCGTGCGTGGGTGCGTATGTTCGTGTGCATGCCTATGTGAGTGTGTCAATGGGTCTGTGTCAATGAGCCGTGAGAACGAGTGTGTTTGTTGTGTGTGTGTGTGTGTGTGTGTACGTGTGTGTGTGCGTGGGTGAGTACGTGCGTGTGTATGCGTATGTGAGCGTGTCAATGAGTCTGTGGAGACGATATCTCACGAACGAATAGAGCGATTCAAACAGAATTTCGTGGAAAAATTTCAATGTGTGAATACTGGAAGCCTGTTGTTTTTATACGCAATCGAATATTCAGAACCCCCTTAAATTTTCGAGTGAAATTTTGAAAAAATCATCAAAAAATCAAAACTACTGTGAAATATGCTCGCTTTTCATAAGTGATATTATTAGATAAATTTGGTGACATCATTCTCGTGGATCTAGCTCGATCTATTTGTTATTGGACGCCAATAGTCATATATCTTCTATAAGAAAAACTTATTTCTCCGTCCATGACTCCGTCCATGACAATTTGGCGGAATGTCGCCAAATTGGCGACTTTTTAAATGTTGACTTTTTAAATGTCGCCAAACTAACGAAAATGTCGCCAAATTTATAAAAATGAAGCTAAATCAATGAAAATGACGAGGAATTAATGAAAGTTTAATATCTTGGAAAGAAAATAAGAGTAGAGTATAAGAAAAACCGACTTCTCCGTTCGTCCGTCAGTAACGCTGAGCGAGAAATATAGTCAAAATTCGCTAAATTGACGACTATTTTAAATGTTGCCAAAGTAGCAAAAATGTCGCCAAATTCATAAAAATGACGCCAAATGGAAAGTAATGTTTCGAAAATATTGATTTATGTCATATGACACGGACATGCCTTCTAGTATATACGAAATGCTCTTCTCTATGTTTGTCTGTACGACTTGTTGATGCATTGGACGAACTTGGCGAATTTAGCATTTGCCCCAGTTTGACAAAAATAACGTCAAAATTGCAAAAATGGCGCTAAATTATGAAAATGACGCCTAATTGATGAATTGATTATTAACCTATTTTAATATATGTACTATATCGCTTTTGATTGAGGATACTATCAATGTTGGTAATTGTTTATTTAGAGTTACGCGAAATATAAATTAATTGGGTATTTTGAAATAGTTTTACATGTTGTCTTCCGGAAAAAGGCCAAATGTGCAATTCAACGATAAAAACATATATCCTGGATCTTATACATAATTTTTTGACTGTAAATGTATTAAATTCATTCCATTGTATAAGAAAAATCATGCGCTGACCACATTTGATTTTTTAGTTATACAAAAGGAAAACCCTACTATTCGTCTGTCTGTAACTCTTGGCGATAAATTTGGATATTTAGGCTACCTATGTCACCAAATTCTTGAAATATCGTCAAATTTACAAATATCGGTAAAATTACAAAAATAACTCTAAATGTACGAAAATGACGCCAAGTAGATGAATTAATTAACATTTTATTAAATGGACTCTTACTTGGCTGATACTATCATTATTAATAATTTTCAAGCTATATTTACTTAAAATATAATGAAATAGGTTATTTCGATATAGTCACGTGGTTATCCAGGCATGTTACAGTCTATAAAAAATTGTAAATGTTTAATTCAACATTAAAAACATTCTAAACATTCCTTTATTTTTATTAATTCAAAGTTTTTAATTTTTGTCTCCCTCAATAGTATATTAAATATCATTTCAATATGCCGCTTTCTATTGCACTTGTTCTTGCTAGCGTTTGTCATATTAAGGTGAAGCCGCCTTATTGTCCGGTATTGATACGTTTATGACAGGGTTTCAATGTCTGTAAACCTTTCTACGAATCCGCACTTTGGAGGTTCCAAATATATGCATTGCACTGTTGGCCTGTCACCTTAAAGTTCATGCTTAGCATTTGTTATGTTAAGACACACTGCTTTTGTTTAATGATCAGAGTTCCCTCAAAAAATTGTTGTCATATAATTTTCATATGTATGATTTCTTTAAGGAAGTATTGAAAGTGTTAGTTTTTAATTTAGTTTTTATTTTTCAATTAACATAAATTGTAGAGTTTTAGTTCATTATTTTTGTCTCCACCGTTAAATCAAGAAAAAATCTGCTGTCATCATTAAACCACTTTCCTCTCTAAGAAGTCATGCACAAGACGTGATTTAAATTACGAATTTTCATTTGGGTAGCCATAAGACTATCTTTTCAGTTACTGAAATGATAGTCATTTTATTCTAATGTTAAAGTGAATAAAGCATTTTCATTATTTTACTTTTCAGATTGAAATGAATATTCAAATCTGAAAACTATCCTCATTTTTCTTGCTTTTAAGGATAGCATAGCATCTTGTTCACTACAAAACTTGTAAATTGAGAATTGTTTTAAAACGTAAGATTTTTGAGATACCAAAAGCATGCTTGTTAAGAACTTAGTAATTTAATGGATCTGAACAGCGTAGTCAAGTCTTATTAAGGACGCCGTTGCAAGTTTCTAATGTTCCAGATGAAAGCATACATCTCCTCCTGGTCTATGGGTACTTTATCTATTGAACTACAGCTTACACCTATTCTGTAATGGAAGAAAATTTCACAATTCATCTCATGACTGTCAGCACTGTTAGATAAATTATTTTCTCAGCAAAGAGTATAATCTACAATCATGTAATTCTAGACTTCGACTAAGATAATTTTTATCCTGTTACATTTCTTTCTTACTGATCTTGGAATATTATTTAGCGTTGAAATAATTTTTAGAATACGTTTCAGAACACTGAGATGTTAAAATATTTAAAATTTAGCTAGTTAAAATATGTTGATCTTTTTGCTAACAATATTTTATTATTAATCAAAATAAAGAAATAAATTGGATTAACTTATCAAAGATATGTAGTATTTAGTTCTAACCTTCTTAAAACTATTGCAATGTATGTAAAATTGTAGAAATATATCTAATATGAAAGTGATATAAGCATAGAATTATTAAAAACATAAAATTATTATCTTCGATACCCTTATTCTTTAATTATATACTTCCAAAAATTTCAATTGGATATACTTTATGAGTGAATAGAACTATAACCATTCAAATGCTAATGTTATCCATTTTGCAAAAACTGTAACAATACATTATGTTTTTATCGATATATAGTTCCACGAGGTTTAAAGCATTTTCAATTCTACATAATCTAATAACCCCATGTGATCCGCAAGAATATAAAATTTGTCATTATTCCAGAATACTGATAAGAATATTTTTCTGGAATGAATCGTTAATATTTTTACTCATCCCATGAGAGAAAGTTGGCGAAGCTATTCTTTTAAGATAAATGTTATATTTTCGTACTGATGTCCTTAGAGAATTTAACCTACATAATACGTTTTTATTAAGGAACACCTGGATTGTATTTTTCATTCTAGAAACGTTGTTTTCATCAAAAGAAATTTTGAATATCATTTAACACTTTTCAAGAATGTGCAATTTTGGAACGTTTAAAAGTTTATTATTGCAATGATTAAAATTGAAATTGGAAAAGCATATTGTTATATGTAAGTGCAACCCTTCAAAATCACAGAATGCAATTATGTTTATAACAGTATACTTGTATGCTTTATGCATGTACTTATGGTTGATAAAACGTTATTTGTATCTCGAAGAAATTTGGTAACTAAAACCTGTTAGATGTTCCATGGGTATAAATGCTGCAATACGTAGTAAAGGAAATATTAATTAAGTAAGACGTTCCTATGTAACACAAGGATCATTCATTGATCATGCGTTGGAATGATATTATTAGCCACTGTAAAAGGTACCGGCGTTGCTAGGAGATTAAAATGCAACCCTCTCATTAAAATCACACAGAAAACTCTAAAAAAAATTATATTTTGAAATTTAATTTTTATACGCTCCTGGATTAAAAATGCATTTGAAAAAATCATCAACTTGTTCTCCATTTCTAAAACACCTAATAAAAGAGTTCATGGGCCGGTTTGGCGTTTATTAAGCACTCATCAGCACAGAATTGCCGAAAACTACAATGGCAGGAAGTAAACTTGCTGGGTATTAAGTGTAGCGTATAAATGTGGTTTATGGGTTTATTTAATTTATACTTTAAATTAGTTATTTTTGAATTAGAGATGGCCGTGAAATTATTAAACATAAAATTAATTTTACTTATTCAATAAACATAATTTAATTTGTTCAAACAAAATTATATTAATTATTACAAATAATATTAAATTTTAGCAGAGCTTAACATCAAACCAATAGTTATTTTTACAATTTACTAACTTTTATAGCATTATATTTTTCTCTAGCTTAACTGAGTCAGTAGTGATACTACTGACTTCTCGTCAGGTTACATGTCCGCATATTATGATATAAGGTTTTACCTGTTCGCTCTTTGGCGCTCAGCAACTCATATTTGAGCCTTTTTCGTGAAGAAACCTTTTACGTGCTTATTCAGCGACTCTATTTACTCGAAGGGGGGAAGCACATTGTTTAATAAATGGTAACTTTCAGGAGATTCACATGAGCACATTTTACGTGTCTTAATAGCACAGTTTGATTCACAATGAAAATCATAGAGTTTCTTGGGAGCCCATTTTCGATGTGCTTAACTCACAGCCAAAATTTCGAGAGTGTAGATCTTCACTTGATGCTTAGGGGTAACTTTGATTTCCCTCCTTCACTCTCATTGGCATCACTGTATCTGTGTGCAAATTTGCTCCAGTCAACTGGGCGTTGTCTACATTGGCATTCATAGGATATTTCGTGATGCCTACAGGCTCGCTTGAGCCCATAGTCGTATTCTAGTCCATAGTCATGATGTCATTTTTCATATTTTCTCGTAAATAAATTATCCGCCCATTATATAATTAGGCGTTGTCGAGTCTGCGGGCTGATATCGCCTTGTTGGAGAGTTATTTCTGGAATATGAAAATACCTTATGCGCAACTGTACCACTTTACAATTTTGAGATCCTCTATGGTAACCCAAAAAGTCAATCTAATCCCGTAGTCAAACTAGAAAGTTCCTTTCTATCATCTTCTATATGATTCATTAACAGCAGTGCATTTATGTGATGTGTATATAAATCCATGCAAAAGGGTTGTTGGGTCCGCGTAGTTATAACACAGAAGGATGTATTATAATATACATTGTTTTAAATAAATTAAAATAGAAAAAAATATCTACCCTGCAAATAAAATATCTGCAAAATGTATTTCATGAACTTTTGTTTTTATTGAACATGAAAGTGACTCGCGAAACCAGGGGAACTTTGTAGCAGAGTCCGAGGTGATCCTTTTAAAATAACATTTTTGCCTTGAAATTGCAGAAGTCAATAGAGAGCGAGTTCTATCTCTTAAAATCAATCCACATAGTATATAAAAACGTCTGTACTGTCATCAGAATATATTGCATCAGCATAACAAAAAGTTGAGCGACTTGCTAAGTTAAAGAACGCAGCTTGTATATAATTAAATTTCTTAAATTTCGTTTTAAAAATAGTCTGACGAGTTGTAGTTTCTAATTTGGGGGATGGAGGGGTAGGTGTTCAAAAATTTACCTAAACTACAATTTAACGAAATTTCAACCAACAATCATTTGTGCATGCGTCCGTATGTGAATAGATGTACCTATTAATGTTAATTTAATAAAAAACGGATGTGCCCATCTTGGCTTACTTATCAACAAAATACTATATTGTTAAAAACAAAATCAAGAATTAGAGTTTTTTTAGAACTTTCATTCTGAAAATCATAGTCAATGTAGGCATAGCATGACTTTATCTACATAATGCGATGAATTTACATCTATCACAGCGGAAAAATGGTGAACAAGATCCCCTGAACAATGTTTTAACGTCGAATTGAACATTTAGAAGTTTTTCTGGAGTACAACATGCGAAACTATTTCGAAGTACCGTTTAACTTATATATAATTCAAATACAACTTGACAATTATCAATATTGATAGCATCCGCAATAAGCAATGTCCTTTATATAAACAATATTTTAATTAGTTCAGAACGCCGCAGACGGACTGTAAGTCTTGTACAGATCACTGGGGTAGTCATCATGTATGTTCGTTGCTTGGTTGCAATCTTCCATCGGCTTGCACGAGCCCTCACAGTCCAACAGAACTCCTGTATTTATACAAACTTTATGATGAAACAGTTTCATAAAATCTACCATAGATTATTAACATGTATTTGCAGTTCTGGAGAGAAGAAATAAATAACTAAGTAAACAAAACATAATGCCTAGATCTTTAACCACGCACAGGTGTTAGACCGTGCATTCCCCTTTCAATAACGTGTTCGCAGACGCCTGGGTTGTTCTGTATAGGGAACCAGTTGTGTGTTCAGTTCAAGTTATTGTTTAGTTGCTACTCAGCCATTGAGTTTGTTTTACATATTTGTATATTTGTTAATTATGTCCAAATTGACTCATTCAAGTTCACATTTTCACTCTTAATCATCCAAGTGCTAATATGACGATTCCACTTAAAACATGCAAAATATCCATATTATACAACTGGGTAAGACCTACTGATTGATTAAGGTACGAATTTAATTCTACAACTTAAACTGCTGAATGTTAGAAAACGGAAACTTTACATATACGTAAGTCATGGTCTATAATTTATGAGAGGAAATTAACTTTTTGGAATTTTGTTCCATAAATTTATAAATGGCACAATATTTTGTTTTAACATTATTTCAGCTATAACTCAAAAATGGCTAGCAAATCCAATCTTATATCATCATGAACATAACGGTGTATAATCAACTATTATTGACATATTTTAATTTATATTTGCAACAGAAGACTTTTTTATTATATATTACCCATGAATTTATTCATAGTATTTGATTCCATTCTTGTAACTATGGTAATCGAGTTACGTTTCAAATATGAAATAGTTTGTTGGCTGTTCTTCAAATCAATATATCAAAAATCAAGGCTATAATTAACTGGTTTTTAGCAAAAAATTGTGGTGCACAAATAAATAATATTTAAATTTGAACTTGAACTTGGAATTTTAGATTATTATTATTAACATATTTTAACATGGCCGTAAATTGATCGTATTCGTGGTACACATTAAATTATACATTGCGTGGTACACATTAAATTATACATTAAATTATACATTGCCGCTATTAAAATCCTCAAATTATTTATCTTTTGTGCGAGTTCTGTAACAGAATATTAATTAATATAATACTAAATTAAGTGCACCATTTTAACTATAAAAATAAAACTATTTATTGACAACATTGAATACTTATTGAATTCTTTACACAATTATTCACATTATTTCGGCAGAGCGAGACAATGTGAGACCATTATTAAAAATGCCTAAAATGTATTTAAGACCTGGTATATTATTTGAAGAACACATACCTTCAAGTCTGTCTTTGACTAGTTAACAGCACGTACTTAATGTCGTCCATATTACTGGAATTAACTCGAAGTATAATTCACCGACACGTAATTCGCCGATCATATTGCACTGCTGGCTCAAACACTCGTAGTTATGTTGTTCTCTTAGTCTGTTCTCTTAGTCTATTCTCTTAGTCTGTTCTCTGTAAGTATCGCAGTGTCGTCTCCTTTCTTTCTTATATTATACTCGTAGTCTACATTTTAAGTGTCTCCACATATCTAGTCGTTCTGTATATCCATCTAGTTGGCGTGTAAGTATGTATTAACCAAGTGTATTTGTTCTTATGTCATAGGTTGTGGATCATTTTGCCTCAGGACTGACACTCCTCCTTTGCTCTCATTGGCAGCCTTCAGGCTGACGCTACAAACTTCTTCTCACTTGGCCAGCCATTTCATCCAATGACGTTCATTATCTTTTTTTAACAGTCCTTCGACCCCTTCTTGTCTTGACACCCCTAAATTTGTGATTTTAGTTGACCTTTGGGTCAGCGTGTCCTAAACACTGGCGTCATTCAGACTGGAGGTATTGTCTGATGTTTCAGACACAATAAATAATGTAAATAAAACTGTCTCACAATAACTGGTGTGAGATATATTTCTGGTCTCACACATCTCGTTGGCAGCCTACAGGGTGATGCTACAAGCTTCTTTTCAATTGGTCAGCCTATTTATCCAATGTCGTTCTTTACATTTTCTTAACAGTTCTTCGACCCCTTCTTGTCTTGACACCCCTAAATTTATGATTTTAGTTGACCTTTGGGTCAGCGAGTCGTAAACACTGGCATCATTGAGACTGGAGGTATATTGCCTGATGTCTCAGACACAATAAATAATGTGCATAAAACTGTCTCACAATAACTGGTATGAGATCTATTTCTGGTCTCACAAAAATATCTGAAAACTTTGAAAGTAAGGCAATGTAGAATGATCGGATATTAAATAATGTTTTGAGTACCGCAATTTCCATGTTAACTGAATTATAAAATGTACCCACAATTATGCCTAATATGAAACGGCAACTGATATTCAGAAATTCCCTTAAGTGTGTAGGTGTCATATAGCTATTTCTCCTGAGCGAAGTGTGGATTCAAATAATTGGTTAGAAGTAGAAGTATTTACCCATGTCATATGGACAGAAATAATACTATTTCAAAAATACCATGCAATATTTCCGAAATACTATAAACCATTCACTTTGAGAAGTTCGGTATACTTTTAGAACGGAGAGTAAAATAACTGAAAACGTAACTTTTGTAACAAGTACCGGGAAGTCGTTTTGAAAAGGCGTTTTTGTCCTCTTCGAAACTTAGACCATTAAAAGCATTATTTTCAGAAATCAAATACCACCCAATACTAGAGGAAGAAAATTGAATAGTGTTATAAAAATAAGTATTTAATCATTCAACACGCCATTTTACATAAGATAAATCTCAAAAGAAAACTTAACTACATAGAGTAAACATAATGTTTAATTCTATTTTGATTTCGCTAATAGGGATTTTCTTATGAATGTTAAATAAAAATTTCGAAAATTGCAGTATCTTTAAAAAAGATTATCCAAACTTATGAAAATATTTAATACTATAACTATTTAATTTGAATTTTCATGTATTAAATTTCTTATTATTGATGCATTGTATATAATTAGTGCAAATGAAATCTTTACAAATGTCATTAGTATAAATGATGGGGTAATTTGTTTTTATTTCAATCTAACTTTAACACATGTGGTTATTATACACCTTAAGATATATATATATATATATATATATATATATATATATATATATATATATATATATATATATATATATATATATATATATATATATATATATATATATATATATATTCGCGGTATATAAAATTACATGGAATGATGTATTAATTTGTTCCCCCAGACATTCAAGACCACAACTGTGAGCATCAAGCTAGTATGTAGTACG
Organism: Amaurobius ferox; assembly: GCA_951213105.1. Classification (NCBI taxonomy): domain Eukaryota; kingdom Metazoa; phylum Arthropoda; class Arachnida; order Araneae; family Amaurobiidae; genus Amaurobius; species Amaurobius ferox. The sequence goes on from OX578145.1 coordinate 26,533,199, forward strand.
TCTTATCATTCAAATTGCCTCACTGATATCTGTGGTTCCCCACTTTATGGACACAGTTCTGTGGGCGCTCATGGTTAGATGGTATTGCAGCAATTTATGAGCAGATTGTTTGGTCTCAGTGGTAAATTTTTCTATTTTCAGTTTTATAGGTTCCATCTCAGAAATCTTGGTATCTATGTTTGACATTGTCAACCACTGTTCGTAGTTATTAATGCCTGACATTGTCAACCATAGTTTGTCATCTGTCAGTATTTCGGGTGAACACCTGACATGTTACAGTTATTTTATAAACTGTTTTTGAAATCCCTTACTTTTAAGAACTAGCAGATCACGAAGAACATACAGTTGGTAGTATTTTGAATATTAATTGGAATTATGTCATACAAAAACATATGCAAATTATTTATAAATGTAAAAATAATACTTTATACCTAATTTGATAAAAATATATGTTGTTTATCAAATTTTGATTTGCAAAATGCTTTCCAACGTCTAAGTTTCAAAATATTTAAATTGCATTTTTAAATAATTGATACTTTAATTAAACTCATTTCTAAAAAAAATTTAATTAACTTCCGCAAAATTTGTAAGAGACTTACGGTGACTTGATTACATTTAACGTAAAATATTTCACTGATGCTTATTCGAAAAAATAAATAATTTATACGAATCAGTTTACATCATTTTCATTTCTGCATCTGCGAAAAATTTTTATCAGTGTTTCGTATTTCAGCAATTGCAAAGTATCTATTTTCAGTTCAATGTGTTATATATGATTTATTTCAAACGAAATGCATACCGCATATATATATTTCGTAATAACCTGCATGATGATATGATTTTTTATTCCAGATGTATAAATCAAATATAAGATGCAATTTATTTGTTTTTCGTTTTTAGATCTAAACTCACTTTCATACAAATTTCGATACTTTAAAAATACACAATTGATTTTAGTTCAAATGCATTTTGAAAATGCCACATATTAAAGGAAAATGCAACATATTTATCATTTTTATAATAGAAACATGTTTACCCAGTGAATATATCGGCATTTGGGAAACAGTTTAGTGCATGTTTTTGGTATCTTCTGCACTTTTATAGATATAGCCTCTAAGTGCACTAACAGCAATGACAAATATCGTATAAATTCATGACTTGCAATAACAAAATTCTGATATGGCAGGCACATCGTGCCCTATATAATGCAATTATTGTATGGTACAGAAGAGCAAAATATGTGATTCATGTTGCAATTTAAATGACCTATAGAATATGTGGTCATGATTTCTAAATATAAAGTTTTACTAATCGTTATTGTGCAATGGACGTACATAATTTAATTTTAATACAGATATATCTATTTTATTTTTTCTGAAAGTTATTTTAAATAAATATAAATTATAACTTGTTATTAGTAAAATAATTCTCTGAGTACGGATAAATTAAGTAAATATATTAGTACATTACAATATAAACTTGTTTAAAAAGCACATTTAGATGTTTGGAATTAGAGGCATAGTGATTTGCTAAAATTGCTCGTTGTATTAGTTGGTATTATTCGTTAGATAAGAATTTGAAAAAATTATAATATTTTCTACGATACTTGGTATATTAGTGTTTCCAGAACCGCATTCTTATATGTAATCAACAACTACAGCACATTTTAGTAGCAATCTAAGGCAAGTTGTGGATTTGATCAAGAAATAAGTGGGACGAATAAATGAACAGGAACAAGTATTAAGATTGAAATAATCTGATATGGACAACACATGCCTTTTCCATATACAGGGTTGATAAAATAAAACTGGCCCGGAAACGTCTTCTACAGATTTCCTTGCTGTTTTGATAACGTTTTCACGAAATTCGAAAAAACATTTCCGGGCCAATTTTATTTTGGAAACCCTGTATATATAAATACAGGGTATAAAATAAAACTTACCCGGAAAAGGTTTTTCGGAATTTCGTGAAAACGTAATCTAAACAACAAGGAGATCATTATAAGACTTTTCCGTTTCAGTTTTATTTTATCAACCCTGTATAATGCAATGCGTTTATCTCATTCACAGTGATAAAATTATGTACTGTCATAGCATCAGGTTTCAATGTTGAATTGTATGTTTGGCGTTTTTCAGGATAACAACATGCAAAACTATTTCAAAGTACCCAATTAACTTATATTTCGCGCAACTCTACATTAAAAATTATCAATATCGATAGAATCCGCAATAAGCAATATAGTCCATACATTCAAATATTTCAATAATCGATTCATCAATTCGACGTAATTTATATTAATATTGCTTCATTTTTGCAATTTTGTCAATCTGAGACAATATATTGCACAGTTGGTAGTGTTCTATCTAATGAATAGCCAAGTTGTAGAAATTTATTGCCAAACGTTACACATAGAATTAGATAACTTTTATTATATGTAAATGGCTATTGGCGAATTTTTCATTTCGTCAAAATATAAAACTTTTACACAATTACATTCTCTCGTAACTGGAACGCATTAGATCGAGAAGAATGATGTTAACGAATGTGTCGTATAATATTGGATGAAAAGTGAACAAATTTCACAACAGTTAATACTTAAGATTTAAAAAAAAATCATAAATTTGAAATCTCACCATACTTTGAGAACGGTTTATGCTAGCCTTCTAAAGTTTGCATCATGTGTCTTCTAATAAAAATGTATGTATGAAATAATAATCTACATAGCATTATTAAAGGCTGAGATTTTTATTGATTTTTTAAAAATTTCATTCGAAAATTGCTGAGTTATTCGAACATTCGATTGCGTTTAAATTTACTACCCTTCCAGTATACACCGATTATAATATTTATATCAAATTCCGTTCTACACGCTCCATTAGTTCGTGAAATAACGTATCAGCAGATTCAACGACACATAAACATACGCATAAAAATCATTTCAAAAACATTCGACTCGAACTCCGGAATGCGTGAAACGTGCTCCACCGTCTAAAACTTAAATTCGGATTTTCGACACCATCATAATATTTTCTTACACTATAATATGTATATGGGGAAAGCAATATTCTGTAAATACATAGATAACAATAACAACAAAAGAAAACCCCGTAAATACTATGCCAGAAATAAACAATTTTATGCAACCATTTTTTCGAACCATAATAAATCACACTATGCAATTGGCTTTAAATGTACTGAAACAGGAAAACTCAGTTTTATAGTTACAAAACTCACCGGCAGGGATCAATTCAAATGGACAGTATATGGGTTTTTAAAACATTCTTATTATTCCAAATATTGTCATTGAATATTTTCGAGAGAACAATTCTTTATACAACAATATGAGAAAGTAAAAATTATCAATGGTATGCAATTTTAAATGTGTTTCATCTTACATGCTTTTCATATTACATCTCTTATCTTTGTATAAACAAAATGAATGATAATAAATATTCAAGCTAATAAATATTGAAACAAATATAATTGCTGACATGATATTTTCAGTTTTGTATCTTTTACAATCATACGTATATTTCAGAGAGTATGCATCAATTTTTTATTCATCAGGTTATTAATAATTTTATTCTAACTAAATTCACATTTCATATTTCTTTATTAAGAACTCGAATACCTATGCATTTTTATTTCTGATGTATAAATTAAATACATAAGGTACATTTCTTGAGTTAGTTATTTTACAGTATATAGCCAGTACAGTAACACCACTAAATTATTTGATTTTCTTCAATTATTTTCGCAGAGGTATTAATATAATTGAAAAATCATTTCCAAAATATCATGTTTTGAATGATAAAATGATTCCATTCGCTTTCCCATTATTTTCATTTTTTTATAAAGTCACATTTCATAAATACATTTTGTATACATTGCCAGGTTGTTTGTATTTAATATATCTTACATTTTTACATTCGACCATTTTATGTAGAAGTAGAAGATACTTTGACACAGAAGACCGACGGGGTGTAAACGTGCAATACGATCATAGATAGTTCGCCATATGCTGTCTTGTGCAATCAAAAATATGCTAAATAGACATAGGCTAACCGTCTTTTTTGGTGTATAATTAATTATTTAAACTCTGACTCTAAGATTGCGTTTTCGTTTGAAATTGGAGTTTTGTGGAAAACTCTACTTTATTTTTATGTGTTCTAATTTACATAATGAATTTTAATTATAGATTTTCGACAATTATTGAATGTGTGGATATTTTGCATTTATTAGTGACGTGTGTGATGTGTGTATATTTAATATTTTCGATAAAAATTAAATCAAAACATCAACTTTTCAATTGGTAGCGGACATTGTTGAACAAACCATATTATGGAAGGACCAGATACAAGGATTCTATGCAGGCACCTCATATGAGTTCAGGATGTTTTGAATCAGATAGAAAATTTTCCAATCTATAAATTTCAGATCATTTTAACTAATATTTGCCACTATCTGTTTCAAAAGTGAAGAAAATTTGAAAGATATCATATTCTGAAAGAAACAAACAGCAAAAAAGTGGCAGGTTATCCATTTAAACTCTCAAAAGTTGAGGAAGAATAAAAATATAGAACGAAAAAAATGCATAAAGAAAAATCACAGATTTCTCTATTCCCCATCTAATGAGGCAGATTGCTTCGTACGTTATTTGTTTAGGAGTGACATTGAAGAAAATTATCAAAACACTTTATTCCAGAGAAAAATTAATATAACAAAGTATTACATCAAAGTTTTATTTTATCTTTGCTATTTGCATTCGACATATCATTTGGATTTTCCTTACTAGGTCCTTGAGTCCAAGTCTTCTCTACGATAAAACAATTAAATTAAATAAACAAAACTTAAAAGTAAATCGAGTGTATAGGTAATGAAGTTAACTCATATAAGTTCCTAATTCGTTTTTTTTTTCCTTTTATCTTACTAATTTTGATAGGTGTTATTGTCTCGCATTATCTAAAATACTTCTGAACTGTATTTTTTTGTTTTCTTATGTAGTTGAGTAAGACAGTTCATATTTATTCAAAATCCAGCTATTTAATTCATTTTGCTTCATTCGCTTTTTAATCATTAATATTATAAGTTTTTAGCACTTTTACCTTCTCTGCAATACATAGTAATGCATAGGGAAAGCACATTAGAATCATGCCGAAATTCGCAATTCGAGTTTTCGATGGATCTGTAAGTTTTGGGAACACGAAAAGACAATTTTTAGAGTGACGTGTATGTATGTGTGTCTGTGTGTTTGTCTGTCTGTGTGTCTGTCTGTCTGTTTGTGCAATGAATGTATCCACTCTAACTCAAAATTTAATTAACCGAATGTCATAACATTTGACAGGTTAGTTACTTGTGCGTTACACTGGTGCTGGCTAGATTTTCGTAGGATTCGGGATAAAAGAAGATGTTTTTCTTTAAATGACTTGCAAAAAGTATGTTTATCCCTTCTAGCTAAAAAACTAAGGAACTAAATTGCACAAAATTTGATAGATAAGTCACGTGTAGGTTATCCTGATGCTGATTAAATTTTATTACGATTTGGTAAAAAATACTCTGATTTTTTTTGCGAAATGGCCCAAAAAATCGTCAAAATCTAAAATAAAAAAATGTTTCGATGTAAAACTAAATGCTTGTTTTATACGTAATTTTTGACTATAAAGATAATAAGACCACTCCCATTACTCTAGGACTAGTCGTTCTCGAGATATATAATTTTTTTCTAATTTTCGCTACGCCGATTTCAAAAATACGTCCAGTTACCAAATGAAGGCGAAAATTGAATTAAAAGTGCAAATTCCGTGTTATTTTAAATAACTATTCGTGTTGGTTTATGCAATTAAACTCAATTTAACGACTTATTAAAGAAATAAATAGAAAATGAATCACGAAAGTCGTATAATGCCCACATCAGATTTTTCATCCTTATTTCACGTTTCAAGTATAACAGTGTTTATGATATACATTTCCTTTTTAACTATATTCTTGAAAATATCTTGAACCTGTCTTCAATGCTTTATCGCGGAGTTTTTGCTTTGCAAGTTTATTTCTCATCTTTCAATAGCTGAGAATTTCATCCAGCGGTTATATCAATCAGTCTGCACGGTGCCGGATTCACATTATAATTGGATACTATAATACATATTCGATGTCAAATTTCACGCCATCCAGTTATATCCAGTCACATAATCATCTAAGATATCCAGTGACTTTGAGAACTCTCATTGACTTCTGCATGGATAACAAATCATTTTGGTTTGTCTTGATAAGAAAAGGTAATAAAAGATAATCTCACTACCAATGCATTCAACTGTGCCCAGAGCAAAATAGGTTCACTGAAAATATCTTAGTCCATCTCTGCTATGAACTCAATAAAATGAAACAAATTCCTATTTGATCTCTTTTATTCATGTTTGACTTCATATGGTTCTAATTTTTACTCCAAATCTCAAAAATACTGACTATCCATTTGTTACAAATATGCTTAATATGCAAATTAAAACTTGTTACAATATAACAGCAATATAAAGCATGTAATTGTAAGATATCAATTACATAACAAGTATTATAAGACAGCAATTTAAAATATATAGCTATAAGATAGCAATTGTACAGTATGTAAGTAATTTTAGGTGACTTGGACACATCTTTAGAACCGAAGATACAAACCTTGCTATAAAACACCTATTTTTACCCAAAGCTCTGAAATATACAGGCTGACACAACCGTCATTTTCCCTCAATGGTAAGTGTATGTTACATATCTGATATTTAACACGCAATTTAACTGTAATATAGTGGGTCCTTCTAATTTAGAAGCATTTTACCAATCATTCAAGAAAGTAGTCTTGAATGTTTTGATTTCTTCGAGATATCGTGAAAAGGACGAGAAATGTATCCTCTTTTCGCCATGTACAGCCATAGATTCAACAGGGAGTCAAGATGGCCGCTGGTGCGCCCGCTTATATATTGAGGAGCCTTACGTTCACCTAATCAGGAAGTGTCAGAAATAGAGTCCGGACGCATGAACAGAAAAATGGTGTGAGCTTAAAGTCACCTTGGTGTGACCTTGGTGTGACCTTGAGTGTGACCTTGGTTTGCTATGAGCTGTAACTTTAAAATTTTAAACTACAACTTTCAAATTCGGAATTTATAATTACAATTTGTACTTAAACAATTTTTATTTTCATCGCCGTAGATACTTGTATCGTGTTTTGCCGCAGTGGAATTATTATCGTAGATTTCCTGACATTAGGTTCTTTTAAACTAACGGCATTGCGTATCCAGAAGTCTTGTTGATTACATGCACGTTATTCAAAATCTCATTTTTTAAATTTTACTTTCATTTGCATTACTTTTATTTCTAGGTTTGTACCCTCTACTATTTATTAGAAACTGCATAATTCTACGATGTGAACTCGCCTTTTTGAAATCAGTCTAAGCTTACGAAATTTTTGTTCCGAGACCTTTGTTTGCGAATCTTTGCAAATCTAATTTTGTTATCTTCATTTTCAAGGTTTCGATCTGAAAATTGTTAACTGTCTCTCATGTTTTACACATTTCTGCTTTTGTATCTATAATTCACGTTAAAATCTCTGGATTGACTGACAGACAAGTACACACACATGTTCGTATCCGTTCTAATTATATAGATTTAGCTCTCACCTTCGGTATAAATACTTATGAATTAACAAAATATGTCTCCAATACTTTCGAATAATCGAATATTTTATTATTTCTCTAGAAACATTGAACTTCGTTCCACCTCTCACCAGAGATACAATTTATTTTCTATAGAAAACTATTGTTTTTTGTCCAAGAGCAGTAAATTTTCTATGGTTATGGTCTAGTGCATTGCTGGAGATATTGGAATTGTCAAGTCATATATTTTAGTTTCAAGTAACATTCCAGAGTCTCATGCGATGAGTAATGATAGCATTTGTCTTCTGTGTTTCAGCAACTCGGTGTTCTATATTCTACATTTGGACGCATGCGTGGCATTGAAGATTTTGTTCATGTAGAATAATTATTTATTCAGAGAAAATATTAGCCATATAAATATGTTTGAAGATTTTACTCATGCTAAATAATTATTTTCTCCGGGAAAATATCAGGCGAATAAATAAATTAATATTGTATATAATACCTTTTAGCCGAATTTTGAAATATATATATTTCTGCTTTTAAAATGTGATATAACTGTGCGTTACATTATAATTTTTTTCACTTTTACTACTTGACGAAATACATTTTTATACAAAATAAATGTGCAAAAATTATTGCATTGTGTATAAAATTCTGTTAAAGTGCATTAATATTTTATAACTGTGGAACTACATATATGCCATAAATACTTTTGATGACTCTTGCGTGCAACTAATTGTTAAAAATCTTTATAGTCAATTTACGAGGTTCCACGACAAGCTTTACACTGATCTTCCTTACAGTTTTTATTTATATTAGATGTCGCCATATGAATTTACTGTACTGCTAAATAGAAGGCATATGCCTTCTATTTAGCAGTAAACTAAAACCAATTTCTAATTTTTAATAAAAGTTATTTTCACCAAGAAGTTTGGAACTTTTCTAATGAAGAAAACTTTGCACTTTTCAATCAGGCGGAAATACAAAAAAATTCCAATAATATGGCACATTATGAACTTCACTGCTTCCGGATTAACACGGAAAAATATGACATTGAACCAAAATAATGTACAATAAATGTTATATTTATTTGCCTAAAACATTACATTGGCTGGATCATACAATATGTGCTAATATAAACTTCAATGAACAGAAACATACATATAAAATCACTTAATCTATTACAGTAAATGCATCGGTAACAGACTTCGCAGCAGCAGAAAGTGATGAAAATGGATAATCAGCAATGTATAATGATGGAACTGGATCTTAAGCAACAGAACATGATGGAATTGTATCACCAGCGACAGAGCATGGTGGAATTGGATCATCAGCATCTGACTACACAACAAACAATATAGGACAATATAAGTCACTCAATATTACTGGAATACCTTTCATCGGATTCAAAACTATTTGTTCTGTAAGATATACGGATTCATAATTTATACATCATTAAACAAGCTGTTACTCTCATTATATTTAATAAACAAGTTTAATGCATCAGCAGCCTCTTGCGAAGCTGTTGTTGATTTTCTTCTTCGACGTCATCAGTCTACTTCCTATGGATCGATGGATTCCAGAGACTTTTGATTGTGGCTTCATTGGATTATTATCTTTTGTAGCTATATAACGTTATTTGACAATTTCCCCAAAACTTTCAGGTCAGCTTGACATATGCATTCGCTTAGATGCATTCGCTTGATAGATGCAAAAGCTAATAGTTTCTGGCTGTACATAAAATTTTACCCTAACCAGAGCCATGCATTAATACTACAATGCTAATTTTTAAGCTATAGTAGTTATAGATGCATATCCATATACATGAACTTTCACACAAATTATACATATATCATACACATATATAGACACCATACAACATTCTAACAACATACACATTCTAACAACGTTTTTAACTGTTTATCCCACGGGTATGTAGCCATAAAAATGTTACGTTTTACCATATATAATTTTTATAGATCTTTAAGATTTAAAAAAAAAACAATGTTAAGAATATCAAGGATTTTTCCCTTATCCGACCATTCTGTAAATTATTCGGCCTTTCACATCTAACAAATAATCAAATAATCCTACCAAATCTCACTATCACATCGTCTGCACACACACACACAATCGTAACAAACCTCATTTAACTTGATCGGGAGACTGCTTCCAGAGATTCACAAACCCCTTTCAAATGTAGATATTCAAGTTGGTATACCGGCACATGCGACTGATATATATATATATATATATATATATATATATATATGTATATATATATATATATGTGTGTGTGTGTGTGTGTGTGTGTGTGTGTGTGTGTGTACACATCATTACCATAAAAATTTGCGCACCAAGAGTAATTGTGGGATCGTAACGAACCTTGGCATGAAAGTACGTGTCAGGCAGATATGCAGACGATCGATTAGAAATACAACGTGATTGCGCATTGCCACCAGAGGGCGTTGAACTTCGTTCTCCCTGACGCAGGAAAAAGGTATGCAGAGGCTTTTGTATGTACTTAATCTGTTTCCCTGGTGGCCTACGGACGTAAACCAACAGGTCGCCCCCACCTTGGATGTTGAACCTGTACTTAATCTGTTGCTAACGGACGCTTTTTCATTACAGATGCCGTTAGCCGCCATCGAAGACAATATGATCAGCTGTCAGAGTTCGAGAAAGTAAGAATCATCGGGATGATGGAATTCGGATGGTCAGCTCGGTCAGTAGCCCGCCACCTAGGCCGTTTTGACTTTACTGTGAGGATATTTTGGGACAAGTGGACGAGAGAGGTCGCATGCACGACGACCAGGCTCAGAACGCCCTCGGCAGATCAATAGCCGAGAAGACCGTCACATCATTCGACACGCACGCATCCGGACACAGGCAGCACCTTCACTACAGATCCTTGTGTTTGTCCGTATCATCGTGAGGCGCCTGGTTGAAGGACATTTGGTATCGCGGCGCCCATTACGTGTGCTTCCAATGACACTCACCCACCGTCGCCCCGTTTGGAGTGGTGTCACTCTTCAATTGGACAGATTCAATTTGGGCAGTGATAAGAACCGTATACGTGTGTGGAGGTTCCGTGGTGAACGCCTTAAGCCTGCTTTCGCTTTACAGAAGCACACCGCTCCCACAGCTGGTGTGATGGTATGGGGTACCTTCGCATACGACACCCGGTCATCTTTAAAATTGATCCACGGAACGCTGACAGCCCAGCGGGACGTTCGTGACAGCCTTCAGCCACATGAATTGCCACTCATGTCAGAGCTCCCTACAGACATTTTTCAACGGGACAATGCTCGGCCACACACAGCAATGGTGTCACAGTAATACCTCCGCCACATTACCACCCTTCCCCGCCCTGCCCGATAGATTTGTCACTGATCGAGCATGTCTGGAATCACTTGGGATGGCAAGTTGGTCAGCCTACGAGTTTGGTCGAACTAGAGGCGAGCTTACTACAACTGTGAAATGAGATGACGCAGGACACCATACGGGACCTGCATGCCTCAATGCTCGCCAGTATCGCATCGTGTATTCACACAAGAGATGGTTCAACAGGGTAGTAGAACCTCCATTCATTTGTAGTTTTTCCTGTAATAAATGATCCTTTTGCTTTGTTTTCTCAATTTCGTTCAATTTCGTTCAGCGTTGTTCGATTTTGACAGCTCTTCCTTAATGCGCAATTTTTTAGGGCAATGAGCGTATATATATATTTGTATATCGGCTTCCACCGGTAATACACTTGTTGTAATCCCGCTAAATTGCTGATAAAATGCCAGTTTGAGATGAGGATATGGCTATGTAGGCACGCACTTGCACACATAAACATCATTAAAAAGTTGTTTAATTCCCTGTCAGGCATGCTCAAAACGTGCAGACCCATTAAAATTACAATTTCGCCCCGGCATAGTAATTTTCCTTTACATACATACCAGCATAGTAGGAAAAGTACAGTAGCTTCAAATAACTAAACATTTTATCTCCCTGCAAGTAAAGCTTTTTTCCGCCTAATACAAACGGAGCATACGATTTATTTCCTCGACGAAATATATTTCTCCGTCCCAAAACAATCTATTTCGTATCGTTGTGGTTTCGTATATTGCTGGAGATATTGGAATTGTCGAGTCACATATTTCACGTGCACGTAACATTCCGTGGTCCCATGTTCCGAATAATGACAACATTTGTCTTCTGTATTTCAAACAAGTTCGGAGTTCTGCATTTCACGTTCAATAACATGTTTGTAACATTGAGAATTTTATTTCAGTGTTGAAATGTACTAAGAATTTGAATTTAAAGGAATTGATGCAATGCTATTAGGAGGTCTGAATGCGTGAGGTAACACATTTCAGAGAAATATATCTGTTGTAAGAAATATATGACTTTTCATATGAACTCAAGCTATTTTTTGCTGTGAAACAGCCGGTTACAGTAAATTTTGAAAGAAATGTGACAATTATGAAACAGAAGTGCGTATTGGAAGTAAGTAACAGAAGTGGCAGCATAGTGTTACGGATATGCAAAAGAAAATCATTGTTAAAATTGTATGTTAACTTGTACAAATTGCGTAACTTGGTTACAAATTCTGTGACTTGGGGGCGAATTTGGCAAAAGGAGGCCAACTTGGTGACTTTTGGCGAGTTTTAGATTTTTTTGAAACTTTGTTGATTGGCTAAGAACTTTATGAGTTACGAGTGTTTTCCAACACTTTCTGCAGGGGTATGATATATAAGTCCGTCAAACTCAATACAGAATACGATGTATAATTTTTCTTATCTTTAAGATGTATAAAATAATACTGGTAGAAAAGTGAACAATGTTTAAATTTGAGATATTCGACATCTGCCCCAATCCATTTGAGCCAACCGCAAGCTAACTCTAGCTGAAGTGACCGCAAACGTTAAATCCAAACATTTCGTCGTCGAAATAAACTGCGGTATACTAATCTATCAAAACTGTATAATTTAAAAAACAAAATAGATAAAGAATAAAAAAATATCGAAATATATCACTAGGTTTTCAAACTTCTTTCGATTTCACCCGACATTTTTCTTGTCATCATAACGCACAGTAGCCTTTTCCCCCATTCGAAATATGTAAAGTGAGTGATGTTTCATGTCAATATGTAGCAAGTAACAGTGTTACTGATTATTACTTTTTATTTTTTATTTTATCGTGTATCAATTTGAGTTTTATCAGACAAAGTAAAAAAAAAATAAATGGATACGCATTTGAAATTACACCACATTTCGATTTTTAATGTAATTATATTTTAATGTTGACAACTTGGAGTAAACATGTAGCTAAAGCCGAAACATTGAAAATTAGTATATACTGCTTTATTAACCACATGTAACCGCCGAGCGACATCATCATCTCTATAAGAGTGGGTTGTACTACAGCTATAGAAAGGTATTTATCGACCAGTACTGTGAAGCTAAAGCTGCAAATGAGATATATTTCTGCACGGTTACCGGAAGCATGTATTCCATTTGGCTCCAGGTCCAAAAGAGCACTTTTATAGTGGCGAGTACTGTTGTCTGTATACTGGCTTTACGCCAAGTTATCTCAGAAATAACATTACTAACAACTGGATTTTTCCCCGGTACGCGATTGCATGTGCCTAAAATTTACGAAAAGAACAAAATTGAAACATTTACTGTCGCAGATTTGAAATTTATGGGATATAAGTTTCAGTACGAATTATCCATAATTCCAATTAAACAGATCGAACAAAAAAGTACTTTTCTATTAGGATCAGGAAATTAATTCAGATTTTTGGAAATATTCAAACTGTTAAAATTCGTATTAATCGTTATTTGTGAAATCTGCGAAATTTTAAAATTCATTAATAGAACAATTTTTACAGCGTGTAAATATAAATGTTGTGGAAAATAAAAATAAAATTGAAACCTGTTCGAACATTATTATTTTAGAAAAATAAGTGGTGTAGATAGCAAGAAGTTGCAAGATTGTATGCAATATTCTGCAGTTATTGACATATATCAACATTGACATGTTATTACCTTGTCTTGGTCAGACAATTTCAGTTCCCGGTATAATTAAGCTAAATTTTATATGCAAGAAATATTGCTTAAGTTTTATAAAAAAAACGTATATTTTTAATTCCTGTACCCAAAGAAAGTGACTTTAGTAGGTGTCTAAATAATAAATAAATCGCAAATGTGCCATCGAATTTGATGGACAGCATCAGGTAATCCCCTCCCTTACTTTGTTAAACATTAAACATTTTAGATAGTGGAGAACTGCTCAGAAGCACTTTTACTTAAATTGCATACGTTACACAGTGGAAAGAAAAATATTAAACACTTTAAAAATTAAAAACTCAACCTTACAAGTTCCACTTAAAAAAACGTTTTAAATGTTCAGTTTCTAATACAAGGCAAACGATATAAATGTATATAAAAGTTTAAAAACATTGAAAAATTTTTAAGTTCCAGAATTTCTACTTCATGTAAGAACTTTCAGGGTTATAATTTATGTCAACAAATACAAGGAAAAAGATGTAGGACCAAGGTTTAACTGAATTTCTTTGAAGTTCCAGATTACTTGTAAGTTATGTATAAGGGCAGTATTAACATTAACTATTTTTTAGATTTCGATATTCACAATTAAAAACAACATTTCATAACCTTATCAGACCGGGGGTGAAAGTTAATAAGCCTGACTTTTGTTTGTCACCGTAAAATTTTTCAAATGAATCTATTGAAATTCTAAGTAAATTAACATAAACATAAAATAATTTGTATTTAAATACTATTTTAAAGGATACTTAGTAAAAACTAGTGAATAGTTTAAATATTACATTATTCAGTTCAGACATTACCACAACGAACGAAACATGCCACTTGGCGTCCTTCAAACGAAGGAACGCAGCAAAGGATTCGGAAAGATCTTCTACCAGTCTAGTTAAAAATTATTACAATTTAGAAATATAATTTATTTATTAACAATATTGATTATATATGAATAAAATGAAAAAAATGTATTCTGTAAAACCTTATATTTATTTTACTTGAAAATAGTAGCTTAAGACTGTAGTGTTGTGGATATCGACGGATTAAATCCCATATAATAATTTCCGTAAGTAGCGGCTTGGCGCTAAATTTGGCGAGATGTAACCGACTTGGCGCCTTTTGCAAACGTTGCCAATATTTCGAAAATGTGACCAAATTGATAAAAATTACGTTAACGGGAGGTAATGTTTTACAAATTTTGAATTTCGACATATAACTGGCATACCTTCTAATACGCAAGAAATGTTTTTCTCTCCGTTTATATATAACGCTTGTCAATACATTTGGCGAACTTGGAGAAAAATCTATCAATTTGACAACTTGGCAAAAATATTTCGCCACCAGATTGACGGAATTTTTGTTAAACTGCAAAAAATGACTGCAAGTTAATGAAAATGACGTCAGATATAGCAATAATTATATTAACAATAATTAGATATAACTATCACTACATCAAAGGTAAAGACGTTTCAGCGGCCACAAATATATTAACGGGACTCAGGAAGACAGGCGTTGACAATCTGAAAAAATAATTGAATGAATAGAATAGGAAGTTTGGAACAATAAATCAAGTATGAAAATAATGAAAACAAATTAATGAAAGTAATAAAATATTAACAAAGTAGTTATTAACAAAGTGTTTATATTTTCAAATTATTTAAGACATCGGTTTAGCGTCTTCTGATTGAAGCGAATCGAGTTCCGAGAATAATTTTTTTAAAGCCCACTTAAATCAGATTGTGTGCAAACTTTGATATAGAAAATTTAAACCGATTCGAATAAAATGTTGAACATAAATTGTGCTCTAACCAAAATATTCTATTTCTGTAATAAAACTTGTACAATTGTGCTACTAGGCAGCCATGTGTATTAGTTTTTTAGTATTTAATATTTTGATTAATTAGAACTTTCATGCAATAAACGTCTCAGTTATTAATTATGCACCCATAATACTTTTATTTCTTTTCTTCAATTTCAGGTCAAACAACCTAGTTTTTAAGATATTTACAGTTACATTACGTTTGATATTATACAGGGTAATATAAAAAGATGAGCCAAACTTTGCAAGGCGGTAGTACACACCAAACCAAGCGTTTTTCGTCATAGTTTACCGGGTTGGAAATATAACATAAATGTGCCAGCGGGCGCTTAATGGCGAAACCGATGAGGTGAGGCAAAAACACAAGAATGACCTAGAAGTTATAAATTACATTTAATAAACAATAATTACAGAAATAGCGATCGCCAACCTCTATGCACGTCTCACAACTGCGATGGTGAGATTGGCGAACTCTCCCAAACAGACTAGGGCTGTCGCGCACTTCCGCAGCAGCGGGCAAAATTCTGGCGACGAGTTCCTCTTCGGGTTCATTGGCCGTGTCATAGACGAAACTCTTGGGATATCCCCATAAAAGAAGTCATGACAAGATAGATCGGGCGACTGTGGGGGGAAAACTATGGAATCATCTCGCACAATCCATTGGCCCAGAAATGTGACGTTCAGATAGTTACATATCTCTCGCAGAAAATGGTTTCGAGAGGTAAGGAGTTGCATAAGGGTCTTCTTCCCCAGATGAAATTTACGTACGTGGTTTTCTTCTTCAACCAGAATTACGTTTTTAAATTTGCGGAGGGGCTACTTTCCAACGAGTAAGAGATTTGTAACCCCTTTACGTTTCATTTCCGAACCGTTAAACTAAAAAAAAACGCTTGGTGTGGTGTACACTGCCACCTCATAAAGTTTGGACCATCTTTTTTGAATTTCTACTCTGCATGTTACAAACAACTCTTAGGTATTGGCGTATTGATGACTGTAAGAAACTTTGCATTGTTAGTGACATTTATTGCCACAAATATTCCTAAACCGAAAACTACTTAAAATAACAGTGCCTAAATACGGATTATCGTATGTATTTCAACACGGTTAATTAATGCATCCATGTTTCAAATTCCTCACAGTCATTGGAATAATTTGTCACATACATGTTCTGGATTTATCAAGAGCACAACCATTAATCAATGTTGGAATGACGAGAGCACTTCCCATTCCCGGTGATAGTTTGTAGTTGCATCCTGACTAATGCATTCCGCATGATATACAATCCCATGTAGACAGACGGAAAAAAGTACTTGTCTTTACGGCGTATATTTATTTTTACTAATAACTTTATTGAAATTAAAGAATATACATATATTTGTAATCTTAGCCATAAAATGGAATTTTATTATATTTCTCATCTCTTTTTTGTATTTCTGTAAACCTGTTTTTATGCCGAAAGTTAAGCAGTATTTCTTTCATTTCTTACATATATTTTGATAGCGCATTTTGAGATTTAAACTCTCCCCAATCTGCGAATTTCAGTATTGGAAATTGCATGAAAGTTTCCTTTTTATTTCTCATAATTTATGATATCATTTCATATGCACATAATAGTATAACTGTTTTGATATTATGATTATTCTGATGAAATAAATATATTTGTAATTATTTCTGACAAAATTTGAATTGAGCTAAAGTTTTCTCTGCCGATGGTAATCTGGAAAATGACTGTAAACTTCAGATGTCGACGCATGTAATTTATAATAACCATCATCATTATTGCTACATTACAAAGAAACAAATAAATAAGTAATTGTGCTTATAAACCAAAAATTTCATAAAACCATTTTATATATTATAATTTTTTTTTCAGTATTTCCTTATTTCTCTATCATAATCTCAAATATAACTGAATATTCCAGACGTCGTCGGAGCCAGAATTTGTTAACTTATAATAATCACAGCGGTAAACAGCAATTGTAATAATAATAATAATAATATTAACAGTATATGAAATAAATTATATATTATATTATAAGGAAATAATACTAATAATGAATAATAATAATAATTAAAAATAAATCCATATTTATTAATTGTAATAGTAATAAAATAAATATTAATATGTATTAATAAAAACAAATATTAATACATATTTAAAATTTAAGCGTCAAATTCTTATCTGTCAATTGCTTAGAGATAGTTTATTTTATTTTAAAATTCATCGTATTCAAATTCACTAATATTTATGGTCTCACACTTTAATTAAAAAAAGCCGATTAATCGCACAGAGGGAGAATGTACCATTTCCAGACTAATGTAATCAACATAATTATTAATACATATTAAAAGAGGATGGAAAAAATAGTTATATTGGATGTTATAACACAAAAAGTCCACACAGTCATAAAAATAATAATTATGGTTCTTTATGTGGTTCATATAAGTTAAATGTGCATAAAAATAGACTTAATTTATTATGTTTCCAAATACATAATTTTAGAAAAACTTTAAATTACTCTTGCAATACAATCCAAAACATATAAAAATACTTTTAATAAAATATACTTTAGTAAGTATTTTAATTTAGTATCTGTAACAGTAGGATCATTTAATTTAACAAAATGGCTGATTAACACAATTTCGGAATTCAAGCTAAGTCCTTTCTAGTCATTACTGTAATTAGTCGCATGTGTTAAATTTATAAATCCTTAAGCATTCATCAACGTTCAGGTGGAAAGGGGGCTTCCAAGTTCACTGAGATAGCATGTACTTGTTTCCGGACTAGTGTAATCTGTATAATGTTTAGTACAAGCTAGTGTAGATGTAGGCAAATGCTTATATTAAATGTTATAACATAATACTCTTACTAGAAAATGTATAAATAATGTACCATGCTCAATCAAAAGTTTGTGAATTATTAGAAGCATAGATAATTTATTAATGTTAAAAATTTTGTATCGTGTTATTGTTTTCAAAAATATTTTTCTCGAAACACCTATTTATTAGAATCGGATATATATCTATGTATATAAAGCAGAAAAGTGTGTATGCATGATCCACCATAACTGAAGAACGGCTGAACCGAATTTCATAAAATTTGTCTAGATAGTCTTGAAATCACCCCACAGAAAACATAAGGCATGTTTCGAGTTTCTACAGCCAGTGGTTCTCGAGATATCAGTGAAAAACAACACTTTTTCCTAAAAGTTCTACTCTCTTACTCCATGATTCACAACGAAAAAGGTTGGACATTGTTGGTTTAAAACGTGAAAGTCAGTTAAATCTCTGAATTTTGTGAGAGTTTATTGAACGTATTAGACACTTTTGAAAATCGCAGGTTTGAGATATGAATTTAAATGGAAACTTTCACCATGGTTTATTTCTCACAAGCTTACTCAAAACTGAGTTTTGTGGTAGTTTATTGAACGTATTAGACACTTTTGAAAGTCGCAGGTTTGAGATATGAATTTAAATGGAAACTAACACCATGGCTTATTTCTCACAGGCTTACTCAACAACGAAATGTATTAAGAAATCACAAGAAAGATCAATCATGCATAAAGCATTGATTATGAAACACTTTTCAACTTTAATTTTATTTAAACATCTCTAAAATGCGATACATTCAGCGGTAATATATCACAATCGGTCCTATATGTTACGGTGTAGTTTTTATCATATTTTTGCATGGTAAATCCTGAGCAACGCCGGGTAATGGCTGCTAGTATATATATATATAATAAAAGTTTGAAAATCTATATATATAATTCGTACATAGGAAAGAATAGAACCACGGGAATGATGTTAGCATATTTATTGCATAATATTGCTTATGAATATATTTTATAATTATGAATATATTTATAAATTTATGCATTCGTTTTCTAAAAAATGTACATATGGAATAAAATGTATTTAGCATTATTGACTGACCTTAATTTTTAATGGCTTTTCAAATATTCCTTCAAAAATGGGACAATATCTCTAAAACAGCTCATACTTAAAATCTTTAGTCTGAAACGTTATCTAGTGAAAACATATGTTTGGAATATTTATTTATTTATCATTACTGAAGTTTCTGAGTTTTTATTGATTTTTTTCAAAAAATTATTCAAAAAGAGGGTCTTTCAAACATTCGTTTGCATTTAAAATCATTCGTTTGCATTTAATTTCATGTCAGTTCCAGTATTTACTGATTGTAACAGTCCTACCAAAATAGTCTTCGAAATGTTTTATGCATTCTTGAGATACCAAGTCCATAATAACCCCACACGTTACTTCAAGACCGTTTGGGTTCGAGTTTAAGAATGATATAAACATACTTTTCCATCCAAAATTCGAATTCGAATTTTTCGAACACACACATACTTTCACACACACACATACACACACACACATACATCACTTCAAAAATGTTTGTTTCGTGATCAGGGATCTTATTGTAGAGATCAGCTTTGTAATCTTTGTGTAAAGTTATTATTTCTACACAGTCTAGATACTTTTGTACCAATAAATATCGCAATTATTATTTATTTATGTAATCATTGTTTTCTTTCGTAATTTGTGTATGACTCCTGAAACGCGATCTGCCAACATCATTTTTCACCTCTGAGAACTCATGTAGATGCATCAAAAAGTGGTTTAAGTCAGCATTTTTGTTTTTTCATATCTCTGGGACTTTTTATGATAACATGCTGAAATTTTGTACATCAACTTATTAGTGTATGGGGCACATTTTACTCATTGGAAATGTTTTTGTACGCGAGCCGTATAAAATTTTTAAATTTTGTATTTTTTTTAAATTTAACTCCCTTGAAAATTTTAATCGATTTTAACTTCATAAAATTATGTACCTTATTTTACTCAACTTTTTAATTCATTATATATATCTAAGATCAATAATTAAGGAATAAAAGCCGAGTTCAATGTTTTCGGGACACACTCCATATCGTAAAACGGTTTATTTTAGCGTATTCCCCAACGCTCTGTCTACATATGTACCAAATTTTATATTTTTGCTTGCTATAGTTTTTGCTGTATAAAGTACAGAAACTTAATGAACGAGAAATTTGTCAAACAGTTTCGGCGGTGGCGTCAGCTAATTTTTTTTTATTATAGGGAGATATGTTTTCTATCTACAATTACATCCACGTTTCCTCTCTGCAAGCAGGCCTACAAATAATCGTATTATTAAAAGTGGCTGCTCGTGTATAAGAATGTTAAAGAATATTAAGTAAATCTATGAAAATGCGCGAGTTGTATTGTAGACTCTTTCACAATATACACCATATCTTTGCATACACTCAATTTGCTACATCACGTAAAAATTCGTAGAGTAAGATAACAGTAGAAAGTGTAATTTTCAGTAGAGTATTAGTATCTATATTTGTTAGAACACAAGTTAAATTGATACTTTGGGCCTTATCGCGAAATTCCCCACTCTTATTGCCGCAATTAGTCACTTGCTAGATTTATCAAGAGGACAGTTGTTAAACCATTCATCCATGTAGGGATGGCAATAGGAGTCCCCGATTCACAGATAGCGACTTCTTGTTTTCTAACTAGTGAAATCTGCATATTGTAGAGATCCGGTATAAATGCGAATAAATTTAGGATATCACTGTGCAATAGCATTTGTTTTAAAATATTATGCATATGTATGTCAAAAATATATGTGACTGGTTATACATATATATGTGAATTGAGAAATTTTTAATTTTCTTTTCCGTTCTCATTAATTGCTTTTGAAAGTAGTTCCATCTCCGTTTTGAAAATTTCTTAGCGAGATTGGTTGTATACCAAATTGTACAGGATATCATACACGTTTAATAAGCCAAATGAATACATATTTTGGGGGAAATGATGCAAGCTTGTAGAAATGTTGCCAGTCAATTTAAAATAAATAAAATTGCAGTTATATGCACATCTTAAGACAATTAAGATCATTTTAAAGAAATCATGTGTTTCTATGTTTTAATTATGATTAAATTGTTTCGACTAACTATGAATAACATTCTTCGGTTTTTATTGTCTTTTAAATATTATTGGATTTACCGTTTTAGAATTTGGTTATGTAATTTTAATTAAAGCTGAATTACTTTATTATTCCCTTTTATTTTTGTTGACGTCACACTTTCGGTGTTATATAAATAAATGTAATATCACATAATAAAACACAACATAATTCCCATATCTTTTAATAAGCCACACCTTCAAATGAAAATGCGTGATCTTCTGATTTAAAACAATACACCATATTGTTTAAAACAGTGGGATGGGTAAACATGAGATTGCTTCGGATTGTGTTAATATGATAATTGTTATTATTTTTATTATTGCTAAATGCGTTGACATTTTGAAACTGTGATATTATAATAAGCCTATGACTTTTACTATTGGTGATATTCTGGTCTTACCTGGTGGAAAATTACTGAAAAATTCCAACACATGATAATATATAATGTCAATTTTGTATTACCCAGATTATTTTCTCATTGGTGAATATTAAAAATAATATTATTAATATTTGTATTATTTATTAAATTAAAATGTCAAAAATTTCGCATAATCCAATATTCCTCTAGTATTATCGTTCCTTAATACCAATGTACTTTTCCCACTATTTTTTCTAAAAGTTCAAAATTTTAAAAAAATATACTAAATGATCTAAAACTGGCCACAGAAAAAATTATAACATTATTACCGTAAAGGGATGGATGCTGTAATGAATAATGACACTTATACTAATTAAGAAGTTGTAATATTTTTTTCTTTTCAATGATTTTTGTACGCTTTTTTTCCGACGAAGATAATTTTTATATTTTCTTGTACAGAATTTTCATATTTTCATTTTCTTTACATACCGAGGTTCAATTGGTCAAAAGTCGTAACATCAGTATTAGCAATTTTCATAAGATATGTCTGAATTATTAAATCTTCTTTAATATTGGTGTCTTTAAAATTTATCTGTCAATGTATTATCGACATTTCCACAATCTATGATATAGAGCAGAATATAATTTAATAAAGTAATTTACGTAATTACTACATTTAAAATAGGAACACGTTGTTATTAGCTATTGTTTACGAATTCAATGCTTAAAATAGCAATTGAGGTAATATGCGTAATATCGCTTGAATGCATATTAGTGTCTAATGTTATGCAATATTAAAAATAAACCAATAAAAATTATTATAGCTGCAAGATTTATAGCTAAATTAGTAGACAAGTGGGAACAGAAAAGGAAAACTTATAAGGTGTGTTGATAGAAACAATCTATTGATAAAGAATATTTAGGGATGTATCGATAGTGCTGTCCCTTATTTTATCAATACTGCATAAAATCGATATCGTCAATATTCTAACCCTGATACATATTCTGAATCCTGCCCTTTAAAGTTTCGTAGTGAAAAGCAGAATTTTTATAATCATTATTCTATATCTTCATTCAGGGCACTCCCCTCTTTCAGTTCTGAACTGTTTAACTAATAACCACGAAATGTAGCATGCATTAATATATTCTTGATAAAATAGCAATATATTTATGCGGAGTTAAAAAAGTGCCAACATATTTATATTCTTAACATAAATTGCAAATGTTACCTTTAACAAACGTACTTATCTTAAATGTTCAGAAAAATTCAAGAATAATGAGGTTATATACACTCATGTCTAAAAGTTAAGCATAGTTGCTGTCTCTGTAAAAATTTTAGGAAATCTACAGCGGAATGGAAGGAAATGCGGTATGCGGGTGTAATAGGGTTATAGAAGAAGAAAACGATGCAAAACAAGGATGATATCGACTTTTATTATCCAAAGAAAGCGGTTGGAAGAAAAGGAGTCACAATACGAGTGTCAACCTCAGTGAAACAGAATGATTAAAACAATGTGATGCTGCAGTTTAATACGGGGTACTGGAACCTTAGGTAACCACACATGCTTCGAAATGATTTCCAATACTTTCGATGAGGGTTTGGATGAGCTGTATGCTTAAAGAGTTTCAAGCCTCACGGAGAGCAGTTTTCTATCCCGAAACGGAGCTTGTTGGGTAGAGGAGGGCTGCAAGATGTCAATCGAGCATATCCCGCACATGCTCTATTGGATTCAGATGAGGAGAGTTGGCAGGCCCCTGCATGTGCTGGATATCTTCTATTTGAAGGAAGTCGTCGACCAAGCCGCACGGTCAGCAGTTGCGTTATCATCCATGAATATGAAATCAAGACGAAAAGAAACTAAAAACAATCGAACGATAGACTTAAGGACTTCATCTCTGTATCTTTGACCAGTAACCGAACCCGAAGATGTGGAGGTCTTGCGGCCATCCATTATGATGCCTGCCCAAACCATGACTCCCCAAACGGAAAATAATGACTTTCCATGATGTTTCCCTTGTGAAAACGCTTTCAACGCTCTCTCCGGATCGTGGTACGACGAGAATCAGTTTGCAGGCTAAACCTGGACTCGTCACTGAACATGACATTGCCCCACTGTTGCCCACCCCACTGCCGATGTTACAAACTCCACTATAAACGCGAGCGTTTCTACGGAGACGTCAAGGAGATGCAAACTTCTGGTCGTTTCGCATTTCAACTTGTCAGTCTCCTGTAAACAGCTTGTCTCGAAACAGTGATTCCTGTGGCAGCTATCAGGGCTGAACCCAGTTGTCTGGCAGAACGGTTCTTCTGACGTCGTGCAGTTATCACCAAATATGGGTCTCGACGAGCGGTTGTTACCCTTGGTTGACCTGGTACTAGTCGTCTGATAATATCTGCAGTGGCTTGGAACCTCTGCCACAGTCTGGAAATCACACGCTGAGGCACATTTAGAATTCGAGATGCTTCGGTTTGGGCTCGATCGGATTACAGCATTCCAATAATTTGTCCCTTCAAAAACATGTCCATTTGGCATCTTTTCGACATCTTTCGTCCTTTTTGATTGTTTACATAGCTCCGTACCACAGCAATTGCGAAATTCAGCCTCAAATGGCCATGCCATGCCGCTCAAGGCCTTTTTATACTCATCCCGAAGTGCGCTGCTGCTTTGCGCATGTCGACGTCGACTGAACTGTTTTGTATATGCACAATAATTTACCGTCGTCCCATGATTTTCCGCAACTGATTGTGAACCATTGTATCCACATTAACACCGAAGTTTTCACATTTTACGAATTATGCTTAACTTTTGGACATGAGTGTATTTTTTATGAAAATTCTAAAGATATCACCCCATAATCATATGAAAAATTATGATCGTGAGAATTTTTAATTCTTCGAAACAAAAAAGTAAAAAAGAAAAAAGGGGCTTAAGATATGCATATTTCGACGTTTTTAAAAGAAATGACTTTTCCTACGGATTCATTATAAAGCTCGTTAGAAACTGCGTTCTTCGATATTTCTAAGAGTACATAAATCTAAAACCGCTGCTTGAGTAATAAAATTAAAACAGGTTCGTTAAAAGCAACAGACAACGCCAAATGAATAGCGTGGAAAAGTTTGGAAGGCAATATACGGCTTTCGTCTTCGGGGCAAATATGGAGGGAAACCTTTACTCGTAAGAACTAGAAAGGCAAATGATGCTATAATAGCAAACGTGACTGACGCAGTAGAGAGATTGTTAATGGCGAGAGGTGAAAAAAAGTTAAAACCATACAGGAGGAAACAAGTGGTTGGACACTGTGAGTGACTGGTATAATACCAGAGAGGGAAGCAGACAACAAATTATTAAAATCCCTTTTTTATGAATACTTACGAACATAAGTGTTCTATTAAATTTATGAAAGTGAATAAAGTTTCTGAAGCTACATGAGAAGTTTAATAGCTGTAAAACTACCAGTTTTGAAACAGATACAAAAAATGAGTAGGACAGAAATTGAACAAACAAACTGGTTTTAAAAGATAAAAGCTAACATCATTGACCATATTATTTATTTATCTCCGAATCACACAGTTATAATATTTGAGAAAATTACAAGTCATTAATGTTTTACAGTTGATAATCAAATGTTTTCATATAGCATAAAACATAATTACGAAATTATTTTTTGTTATCATCAACGGTCATCAACGTAAACGTATACAGTAACAACGTACACTTATAACTTACCTACCGCAAAATATTATTTCGGTAGGTATACTATAAAAACATTGTGTTTAATTAAGGTCACAAAGGAGGTTAGAAATGGTAAGTACACTTTATTTTTGACGGAAATATTAAATACTTTTACTCTCTATTGCATTCTTATTTGTTACAGCCATACAAATTTTCTGAAAATTATGGATGGCATCTCCAGAACTGAAAATAGAAATCCTTAGTGGATCTTCCTACACTCTGTAGAATTCAATGTTGAATCCATATCAGTCATTATTTAACCTCTATTTAAATAGAAAAGTATAGGTCTCAAGAAATGCTTTGAACCGGATATGCAAAACGAGTAGAAAGTGGAATATATTTAGTATAGCTCCCATTATCCTCTGGAAGTTGATGCTAAATCTATATGATTCATCATCTAATATATATCAGATTCCAAGAAATACATGTTCCAGGGAAAATGTAAATTTTTAAACAAGATGAGACATCTCCAGAACTGGAAGAGGAAATTCTTAGTGAATCCTTTATCCTCCCTCAGGACTTTAATTCTGAATCCATATCAGTTATCATCTGAGCTCTATATCTATAGCCAATTATAGAAATAGATATATTCTGTAAAATACAAAATTTTGAACCAGAAATGGAAAAAGAACTTAAAAGGGAAATCCTAAGTGAATGTCTCATTCTCCTGCAGAATTTGATGATGCATCCAATTCAGTCATCATCTGAGCTCAATCTATAGCAGGACTTGAGAAATACGTGTCTCAAACAATAATTTTTCGTTAAACAATAAAATGTCAAAAAAATTTTCACCAAAAGCTTGTGGCGGTTGGAGTCGCCAGGACCGAACTCGGTACCTAGTGCTTACAAAACCGACATTATAATCACTAAGCAAAAGCTAGCTTCTCCTCCGTTCTTATAATTCGGATACAGGCTCCAAGCATCTTTCATCAGATGTCTTTGCTGCCGCACACTCCCTCACCTGATGAAGGCCCGGTCTAATTTCGGCGAGAAGTGGGGCCGCTGAGAAAACACCCGCGTGCCCCCCCCCCCCCCCCCGAAATGCAGTTGAGGGGCTGAAGTGGTCCGGGAGGCGTGTCGCCTCAGGCGTAATGGTCAGTCGTGGTCAACCAGGAAGGGAGTGTCAAGGCTTCTGACTCCGTGTGGTGCTGCCATCTCGTGTGGAGGGGTGAGATCGTTGGAGAGAAAGGTTGCGTGTTTCAAACGTCCAGTCATCATTGTGGCGATTGAGCGTCACCTGTCCTGAGTCAGGACCGAACTCGGGACCTGGTGCTTACAAGACCGACATTATAATCACTGAGCAAAAGCTAGCTTCTCCTCCGTTCTTATAATTCGGATACAGGCTCCAAGCATATTTCATCAGATGTCTTTGCTGCCGCACACTCCCTCACCTGATGAAGGCCCGGTCTAATTTCGGCGAGAAGTGGGGCCGCTGAGAAAACACCCGCGTGCCCCCCCCCCCCCGAAATGCAGTTGAGGGGCTGAAGTGGGCCGGGAGGCGTGTCGCCTCAGGCGTAATGGTCAGTCGTGGTCAACCAGGAAGGGAGTGTCAAGGCTTCTGACTCCGTGTGGTGCTGCCATCTCGTGTGGAGGGGTGAGATCGTTGGAGAGAAAGGTTGCGTGTTTCAAACGTCCAGTCATCATTGTGGCGATTGAGCGTCACCTGTCCTGAGTCAGGACCGAACTCGGGACCTGGTGCTTACAAGACCGACATTATAATCACTGAGCAAAAGCTAGCTTCTCCTCCGTTCTTATAATTCGGATACAGGCTCCAAGCATCTTTCATCAGATGTCTTTGCTGCCGCACACTCCCTCACCTGATGAAGGCCCGGTCTAATTTCGGCGAGAAGTGGGGCCGCTGAGAAAACACCCGCGTGCCCCCCCCCCCCCCCGAAATGCAGTTGAGGGGCTGAAGTGGGCCGGGAGGCGTGTCGCCTCAGGCGTAATGGTCAGTCGTGGTCAACCAGGAAGGGAGTGTCAAGGCTTCTGACTCCGTGTGGTGCTGCCATCTCGTGTGGAGGGGTGAGATCGTTGGAGAGAAAGGTTGCGTGTTTCAAACGTCCAGTCATCATTGTGGCGATTGAGCGTCACCTGTCCTGAGTCAGGACCGAACTCGGGACCTGGTGCTTACAAGACCGACATTATAATCACTGAGCAAAAGCTAGCTTCTCCTCCGTTCTTATAATTCGAGTGCAGGTTCCAAGCATCTTTGATCAGATGTATTTGCTGTCGCAAGCTATTTCCACAAATGAATACCGAAGAATATAAACTTCATACCACTTCATCAATTTGTCTTTAACCAATTTCATCAAATGCATTCATAAATGAGTTATCATTATTTCATGCCTTAAATAGTCCGTAATTACATTTTATCCAGATCATTTACAAAAGTTTATGCATTTGAACATATCATTTCTAAGTTAAAGCTGTAGGAAATTAACAAATCAAGTTATAAATACCATTTAAAATAATTATCTAATGTTTATGGGATGATATGAATAAATAAAAGTCATTTCGATTTAAAGGCGTATTTTAAAATGACCTTTGGAAGTATTGCTTATCTGCGTTGGTTGCGTTTTACTCCTCGCTGCCATCTGTCTTCGATCTCGTTTGCGACCCACTCAGCCTTGGATTGCTTTTCAGTGAATATTTAAATGGATACTTTCCTCGCAAAGAGATAAAAGCTGGGATAGAAAATCTGGCAGTTGCGATGTCATATATCAGAAAGGAATAGCTTCGGCAATGAATTATTCACTCTCAAAACAAATCGGATTTTCAATTAGAATGTTTTATTTCAAAATCAGTGGCAATGTAATATTATAGACCATAGTAAGACCAACGTTGATCAGCAATATAAAATGAAAACATTCTCGCTAACGTTTCAGAACGATAATTTATTGGTGCCAAAAATATTGCATTAGCATTGTTTTTAATGAATAAGTTATAAAATTTAGAAAGCGAGCTTAAGAAAGTTGGCAACAATTATCGTCAGTTTGGTGACAATAATTGCTTCGAAGACGTTATAAGCATCCTTCTTCAGGCCAAAAGAACAGCATGCGTCCTTAACAACCGCAAAGAAAGAACTGCGTCGAGGCAAAAGAAGAGCAATTCAAACACAGCTGGAACACCCAAAGCGAAAATTCCCCTGTGTGGTCTCAGCCATTGAAAAACAAAACCATAAACATATCAACATATGCATAAAGTGCCACTCCCCGCCCATTAATATGAGAGAAGTTGATTCTGTAAATGTAATCTTAAGCATTGATATGCGATTTAAAATAAAATAGAGATAAAAATATATTAACCGTTGAATTATTGTAAAAAAAATGAAATAATTTAGATAGAGGTAAAAGTAGTCAAACGCTTGTAAAAAAAGAAAATTAAAAAAAATGCAGAAGAAAGAGGTAGAAATTAAGAAGTAAAAAACAAAGGGAGGTATCCGGTTTCGACAGCTAATTTTATTAATCCAATGACTATAAAATTAACAGCAGTTGAAACTAGGTGAAAAAAGACTATAACACAGAAAGAAGGACCCAGTAGCAAATTTTCGCGTTGGGTGCTCTGTCACCGTTTTCAATCGCCCGAAGTTTAATTTCTCATACCTCGTCCATAGTGGTTGTTAAGGGCACATACTGTTCTTTTGGATTGCAAAAAATATGGCTCGAAATAATTCTCCTCACCTAACTGTCGTATACCCGCTTTCTTGAGGAAAGTTTTGTAGGTTAATTACTTACAAACAGCAGTTTTATTTATTGTAAACTTTACTCTTACAAAAAAGTTAAAGCATTGTTTTCTCAGAATCTAATATAAACAGAACTTAGATGAGAATTAATATAGATTCAACATCAAATTCTGGAAAAGGTAGGTGTGTTCACTAAAACATGCCACATACAACTTTTTCTTTTCCATTTGCGGTTTCCATTTCCGTTTAAATTGAAATATTTATTTTTTTAAGATTGACTATAAATATAGCTTAGATACTACCTGATATGGATTCGGCAACAAATTATGGAGGAGATAAGATGGTTCAACAAGGCTTTCCGCTTCCTGTCCCCTTTTCACTTTAGGTACAAAGACTTTCCATGAAACACATATCTCAGGATTTGCAATAGATAGAGCTTAGATGATGATTTATATGGAATTAGCAATTAATTATAAAGGGGCTTATGTATCCTCTATATATGTTAACTTACGATTTTGGAAATGTCTCTGCCGTTTCAAAAATTTTCATTTTTCTTGCATCTCTGTTTTATGATCGGCTATTGATAGAGCTTAGATTTAAAAAATATAAATAAAATTTCTAATATTTATTTTCATTTCACTTGCGATATTTTTTTTGTGGGATCGGCTATAGATAGATCTTAGATTTAAGACATCAAAATTCCAATAATTATTTTCAATTAGAAACGTAAACTTTTAAACGCTCAATAGTATTTTAGTAGTTAAATACATTTTTTCACATTACTGTCCCCCTCCTCTGAAGAAAATACACAAAATAATCCAAACATAACTACATTGATCAATTTGTATTGAATCAATTTCATCAAAGTGATTTAAAACTAAGTCCTCATTATATCATGAACTGAAATTTTCGTAATTACTCAGATTAACAGATTATTTCTCCTTTCAAACTATGAAAATTCAACAACTCAAGTTATAAATATCAGTTAAATAAATGATTTAATACTTATGGGTTGATGTGAATAAATAAAGGCATTTCGATTCCTATACGCGTTTCAAGATGACTTTTAGAAGTATTGCTTTTCTGTGTTGGTAGCATTCTATTCATCTCAACCATTCGTCTTCAGCCTCATTTGCGATCCTATACCTGCCTTGGACTGCTTTCCAAATGACGTGCGACCTGACATTAATGGATAGGTTTCTCACAGAGATAAATACTGTGATTGAACGCTGTAGTTGCGATGTCAGATATCTAAAAGGAAGAGTTCCAAGTTTGAACACTTCACTCACAAAACGAAATGGATTTTCAATTGTAGAGAAGAATGGTTTATCTCAAAATCGGAGGTAATTTAATTTGACTTAGAAACAAAGTCAACTTTTTGTTCAGCAGTATAAAACGACTATGTTTTGAGTATCGCTTATGAACAATAGAGCGTAATGTTTTATTTTATGTAATTAGACATCAATCCATATAATAATTATCAAACGTGGTTTTAACTTCCCATACGTTCTATAGAAGATTGAATTTAAAAACACATATAGTATCGTTAATGTGAAGCATATTTTGCAAATCTTTCTTCGAATTTCGATTCCTTTCTAAAGGGAGGTAAATAGGAGAGGTCCATAAATAATTCCAGATCCACAAGAAGTCCCAGGGTGGCTTAAAGACAGAAATTATGGAAAACTATAGGGATTAGACTGAGATTTTTTTCCGTACGGAGAAAATTAGGGTGTGGGGGATAAATGTGATTTCAGACACTCTAGATGTCCCAAAGTGACCTAGAAAAAGAAACCCAAAACAACAGAAATGAGCACAAATAACACAATACTGAAGCATATAGCTGTTTCGAGGATTTTTACAAGTTGCCATTGAAAAAGCGTCAAATATACAATGTAAGGTTAAAAACACTGTGCCATGGATCTTATACTGTGAGACCAGGATTCAACTTATGCAATTTTGATATTTACGACAAAACAAAGCACAGACTTGTAGGCGCCGTTTTATGACAGTCTTGGCCCGGAAAGTCATGACCCCAATAAATTCACGTCACACAAATTGAAGGAACCAATCTTCAGTGGAAAATCAAGTAGCCAGTTATGCAATAATGCTACATTGCACTGAGGAGCAACCAAAGACAGGAGAACAAGGAGAGCTTATCTGGACATCAGGCAAAGTGATGTGACGACAAGCAGATGATTCAATGATTAAAAGAGAGAATAAGCAGATAATTAATTCAATAAAGCAATGGCCGTACAGAAATATCGAGAAAAATAATGATTATCCAGAAACAAAAGATAAAGCGGTCGTCATATTCAAGAAGTGTTGTTGTAAGAGAGAGTGTTGATTTTCAAATAGTGAGTGGCTATTTTAAATATTAAAATGTTATAGAAAAAGGCAAAGCTGACTCCAAATGCCAGAACAAGAATTGGCAAAAGGGACATTCATAGTCATGCTGAACTACAGACCTAAAATCAGACGTATGTGCCAGTCGTCATATATATTAGGTCAATTTTTAATATTGGTAATAATTCCAAAGACCTTCCCCTTAAGTCTTTATTAAAATTAATGTAATTTTTATCATAACAATAATATATGTTAAATAAATAATAGTTATTTTAAAAGTTTAAAATGTGGAATTTAAAGTGTAATGCTTTAATTTGTGATTATGCTTAGGAACCCGTGTAAAAAAGTACTGGTGAGTTATTGCGGTCACGATAAAAATGCACGAACTACACGATTCACGACCACAACTAATTAAGAATAATAATGCAATCCAAAGATTCATTTATTATTTGAAAAGTAAACCACCTTAATGTTTCTTTCACCACATATATATCATTCTCTCTCTGTGGAACAAGTAAATTCATTTCATAATATAAGGAAAGTTATGTGCTGCCAGCATCAGATATTTTTATTTATAAATATACTTAGTAACGTGCCCGTTTAAGATTGTCATTTCACTAAAGTATCTTGATCCGTAATTTGCGATACACTTATGCAATAAGTCCAGGGATGAACTCAAACTTTGTTCTTTTAATTTTCAAATCAGCGTGGCAGAGAGATAGAAAATTATTTGTATGAATTCAAAGGGATGCTAAATACAATCGAACAGCGAAAAATAGTATAAAAAGCAACACCAAATAAGTCTAATAGATATAGAATGTTCTGAGGGCATGAAATAATTTAAAATCAAGTTTTCTTCATCTGTTTAAGAGAAAAGATTCCCTTAGCACACACAACTTTACCACTTTGTTAAATCCAGATTAAGTATTTGACTATTGTACAGCAGAATGTCATAAAATGCAGAAGTATCAGTTTTCCTGTGCTGCAACTAAAATACTAAAATGTATCTAGCTGAAGATTTAAATGATTGGTTTGCAACTAAGAGATATCGTTCGCGAGAAGAGATACAGATGGCGCTGTCTATCTATTGACTTATCATCGATTGCTGTGTTTCAGGCGTTTTTTGAACTATTTCTCTTACAGCAAAAACAGTTCTCGAGAAGTTGAAACAGATGGCTCTGTCTAACCATTAACATATGATGCGCGCCATCTATTGTGCATAATATGAATTATTTTTCTTTCAAGCAATCAATCTACGAAATAATTAGCCAGATGAGAAATAGTTCCATTGACTTTTTATACTCGCCATCTATTGCGCATTTACTGAACTATTTCTCTTTGTAGCAAATCAATCTAAAGAAATAGTTCAGAAATATGAGAAAAAGATAGTGAATAACATTTTTTACAAAAACTACTATCAGTGAAGCCTATTAATTTTATTCGCAATCAAGTTTTCGGAACACCTCCAAATTTTCAAACGTTTCATTAGAAAGCGATTGACTGCGCTGTCTATAGTGTTGGAGACCCAGACCATACGACCAACCCTAAGACTTATGGTAGCTTAATGTGTGGTCGGGTTGTCTATAGTGCAAAATAACTATATTTTTTAGCAAAAAAAAAATATATTTTTAAAAGTTAGTTCTAAACAATATTTGTAGGAATTTCACTGTATCTTTTAGGAGCATATTATGATCCATTAAAACCAATAATGTTATACGAAAGAGTGAGAAAAATGACGTAGAAATCGAACTTTTTTGTGCATGGGGAAACCTTATAGTTTTAGCTGTTTTAGTTATTTTGCATTTATCTTTACCCGCTTCAGAAACTAAAAATATAAAAATATGTTGATACAAGACTGTCCATTTAATATCAAAGCCTTTCGTTAGAAACATGCTTCCGAATGAAGACATGTAACTATTAATTTAATTTCAATTATATTTGTGGTGTAAATATTGTAGAAGGAGCAACAAAAGTGGTGATAAATTATTTTTCTATTATGAAGATAATATTTATATACGTTCGTATAGGAGTATATTTCGTACAATGCTTATGCTAACAAAATCCATTAGCTTGTATGTAGTCCTACTTTAACCTGTAAATAATATAATATTAAAATTATTCTTACTAGCATTACTATACACTAATATTTGACAATACAGACAACATTGTGTAATGTACAATTTTTCGATAATATATTTTTTTGGTTGATAAATCTGTACATTTCATGCTAATAAAAAATCCCATATATGAACAAAAAAGATAAATCATGCATACAGCATTGGTTATGAAACACTTTCCAACTGAAATGCACTTTTATTTAAACATTTCTAAAATGCGATACATTCAACGATGATATAATTTAAATTATCACATTCCTACACAAATTTATTACACTTGAAAATTTAAAACTTCTTCGAAAAAAAAAAGAACTTGAATTGAAATGTATTCATCGAAATATAAATAGTCTGACACTCCATGTAAAAGCAATGAATGTTTCATTCATATCATTTTTATTCCAGACTCAAGAGCTAAATGATTTTGCGTGAAAAAAAAATCAGCAATTATTTTACAACTCATTATACAATCACTTGTTTACATTCTGTATTCATTAAAATTAGACTTCATTGTAGAAATAATCAAAGTTTGAGGATCATTTAAACTTAAAAATATTGTAATTGCGTTGGCACTAAATGTAGATGCACATAAAATAAGCAAAAATTAAACGGTTTTAGGACAGATGCAACACTAAATATAAATTTAAAAGAACTTTAAAAATTACGATTTTTACACTGAGTAAAAATATGGATGCCATATTTTATTTTGAAGTGGGCCACGTGATCTCTTCATATAATATGGGTTCCATTGCTATTTTAATTTTTATTTAGAAACTACCGAACATATTTTGCTCAAATTTTCTTTATATATTGTGATGTGCAATTTGTGATTATATATTATGTGTGCAATTTGTGAAATTTAACTTGCATAGGAAATGTTTGATGAATTAGGTTCTGTAGGGTTCAATGTATTTCACTTTTTCAATCCGGGTTCAATCCAAATCTAATTGAGTGATATTATTCATTTACATTTACATATGTTCCACAGACCGTCTCAACAACATACTAAAATTTAATTTTGATAAAGTCATTTTTACGACAATTATCGTACTGAAGGACAGACAGAATGAACAAAGGCATAACCACTTTCCAACTATCTGCTAAAATGGAATGTGTTAAAAAGGAACTCGGCTGTATAGCATTCTGTCTCGGCTGTATAGTATACTCCCAGAGACACGCACACCACGATTTTCCGAAACGAATCTCACTAGATGTATTAATTTAATAAATTCAATGTTATTCTAAATGGATTATGCTAATACACATCTATTATGTTATATTTAATCCAAAAAAATTATATTTATACTGCTCCAATCTATTTTAACCTAAAGAAAAATGAATGAATTCCTTATATCTTAAAAATGTTAACCCGTATTCTTACGAATTCACTTCCTTGTATTGATTAATTATAAAGAAACTTAAAATTCACAATTATGTGCAAATTCCTATCGTATTCTAAATGACATTGTTATTCAAAACATACCACTAACATACACTAACTTCCAAAAGTTAAGCACGCAAGGCAAATTTTCATTTTTCGAAAGCGTATTTGAATTGGAGTAGTTGAAAATGGCTGCGGATATAGATAGTAGTATGCGAATATCGTATGTTACAACCAATCACGATTGACTGCCCGGAAATATGCTAATTAGGCAGTCGTTGAAGACGCCAGCACCCTGAAGAGTTTGAGGATGTGTATTTAAATGCTGATACGAAGTGTTTACGATTTTTGTAGGATTATTTCTTAGGTTATTCGTGTTTCTATGGCTAAAATAAGACGAATGACAGATAGTGAGCACTGTCGTGCTGTCAGCATTGAAGCAGGCCAGTCAATCAAAGATGTCATTTTCTTGAGCTTTGATCATTCGACAATTTCTCGAACTTTCTGGAAACTATTCCAAGCAGGTGAAACAGTTATCCGGAGACCTGTAAACGATCGTCCAAGGGTTAACTCCCCCCTCTAATGATCGGTATATTGCTATAGTAACCAAGCGGGATCGACGAGAGACCTTCACAACTATTACATCCATTATTGCAGCTGCACTTGGTAAGACAATATCTGCCAGTACTGTGCGCTGGAGGCTGCACGTGAAGTGACTGTACGCCTGATTACCATGTTGTTATGTTCTACTAACCGTCTAACACACAGAGGTAAGATTAAATTGGTGTCGTCAACATGCCAATAGGAGTGTCTCAGTTGGTGCAACGTCCTGTTCACGGACGAGTCCAGATTTGCTCTGGAATCAGAGGATGAGCATCTAAGGGTCTAGAGAGAATTCGGAACACGCAATTAGGCCAAGAACATCATCTAAAATCACGCATTAAGAGATGGCAGCGTCGTGATGTGGACAGGAATTTCAATGGGATATCGCATAGAGCTGTACATCTTTAAAGGCCGTTCTGTGACGGCTGAGCGGTATCGGGATGATGTGCTAGATCCCATTGCGAGACTCTACGCTGCAGCAGTTGGTCCTGATTTCCTACTTATGGACGATAATGCCCGTCCTCATCGAGCTAACATCGTTGAGGAATACCTGGAAAGTGAGGATATTTCTCGTATGGAGTGGCCGACGTATTCCCCCGACCTTAATACCATTGAAAATCTTTGGGTTTCCCTCGGGTCCTTTGCTACCTTCATATACAATTTGAGATAATCAAAGCTCTAATTTTCCATTTTTGTTGATTTTACCGTCCGTGCTTAACATTTTGAAGCCAGTGTATTTAATTTAATTCTTCAAATATTAGTATAAGAATAACTTTTTTAACTATATAAAATTACTTTCACAGGCATATGTCGAAAATAAAACATCATGCACCCCTTTGTAAACATATTTACAAAAAATATGAAATTGAATCAATGTACATCTAATTAACAGCAATAAAATAATATTAGAACATAAATACTCCGGACACAATATTACGAAATAAAGTTTTATTAAATTCAATACTTGTTTACATTACGATGATCCAGCAGTAAATAGTAATTCATTTTGATCAATATTTTCATCTCAGGATTCTCATTCAAGGTATTAAACGATAATGAAGACAGGGTACATTGCAATGGTTTCCGAGGCTTTCAACCTCTGCTCATTCGCGACTTTGCCAGCTTCATACCATCCCGCTTCATACCATATGAATACATATTATTAAATTCAATACCTGTTTACATTACCATGATCCAGCAGTAAATAGTAATTCATTTTCATCAATATTTTCATCTCAGGATTCTCATTCAAGGTATTAAACGATAATGAAGACAGGGTACATTGCAATGACTTCCGAGGCTTTCAACCTCTGATCATTCGCGACCTTGCCAGCTTCATACCATCCCGCTTCATACCATATGAATACATATTATTAAATTCTATACCTGTTTACATTACCATGATCCAGCAGTAAATAGTAATTCATTTTTATCAATATTTTCATCTCAGGATTCTCATTCAAGGTATTAAACGATAATGAAGACAGGGTACATTGCAATGACTTCCGAGGCTTTCAACCTCTGCTCATTCGCGACCTTGCCAGCTTCATACCATCCCGCTTCATACCATATGAATACATATTATTAAATTCAATACCTGTTTACATTACCATGATCCAGCAGTAAATAGTAATTCATTTTCATCAATATTTTCATCTCAGGATTCTCATTAAAGGTATTAAACGATAATGAAGACAGGGTACATTACAATGATTTCCGAGGCTTTCAACCTCTGCTCATTCGCGACCTTGCCAGCTTCATACCAGCCCGCAATGTTACCCGTCTAACATTTAAATGCACCGTAATGGATATAGATCCTGACAGAAGAGATAAATACCAGGAGAGAATGCAGTATTTGATATCTTAAAGGGAAAATGGTCCAAATAGAACTAATCGTATGTTATATATAGTAAATACAACATACAATCACCTACTAAGTAATCGCTTTGTTGTAATAATACATTTTGTATCTCGTCGCATTCACATTGTTATAGTTAGCTTTGGTTATGATATATAAAATGTATATGCAATTTATAATGCATGTAATTGGAATGAAGGAAATAAAATTCATATGAATGAAAAGCCGGATGTTTTGAGAAATATATCTAGGTGCCGCAAGGGCTATTACAGTCACATAGGGTCGTTTTTAACACAAGGTGAAAGCGTAGTGTTTAGTATGAGTATTTTTGATTATTCTTAAAAACAAATTCACTAACTATGAGTAGAAGCAATAAATATATTTTCCTGCTCGCAGAAGAGTACTCAGAATATATATGTAGACATAATTAGTTGTAAGGAAAAATAAATTTGATTATGTAATGATATTGTTTGTGTACAAAATTATCCATATGAATACATATTATAAGTACGATCCTTTCACTATTAAAATATGCAATGGAGCGCCACATATCCTACCTCGAAGCAACATGAATTATTTTAAAACGATTTTGGCATTTTAATAAAATGAAGATTTAATATCTTTCTTTTATCTACGTGATCTAATGTTCCCATATTTCTCCAGATAGTGAATTTGTGCAGCACTTGTATCCATAAGGGACAACCAGGGTCAAATTTTGAAGTTCTCTGAACAACACTTTAAACTTGCGCCAAATCAATTGATAAAATTGTAAAAGAAAGATTATATAAGTACAATAATGACATAGTGAGAAGAGGCTGAAATACATAAGTTTTCGTTAAAAGTATTTATATATATATATAAATAAATGTGTATATATATATATATATATATATATATATATATATATATATATATATATATATGTATATATGTATATATGTATATATATATATGTATATATCATATATACATATATACATATATATATATATATATATATATATATATATATATATATATATATATATATATACATATGTATATGTATATATATATATATATATATATATAAATGTAAATATATATATATATATATATATATATATATATATATATATATATATATATATATATATATATATATATATATATATATAAATGTAAATATAAATGTTTTTCATGGTATATTGAAATTGGATGTAATTTATTTTTATAGCATTTAGTGTTTCTGTTTGAATGTGGTAAAGCTCGTTGTTATTGTATAGGTGTAGGGAGTGTATAGGTTTTTCAAATCTTTTCTTTTTTACATTTATTGTTTAAGTATATGTACTTGGTTGGCGACATTGTATCCGCTTCCGGGAGTGCCGTCATGACATAAAGCTGGCTAAACCGGGAAGTGGGGGTCACAATCCCCCCCGGCGAAATTTTGATACAATGTCATTCTTCATTTTTCTTTTTCTATTTATTATATATATATATATATATATATATATATATATTAGCCAGTATGTCAATGCTATAGTAGCTATACAGCATTATATAATTGGCAATACTGCAATGTAAAAAACGGATCACGGGATTGATTTTAGTTCAAAACATGTGATTTTGAAATTATGGTTTGTTATCTGTAACTGTATTATTTTTCCAGCGGGCGCGTATTTGGACCCGTAAAACATGTAATATAATTATTTACTTTCTCCTAATGAAAACGCTACTCATTTAAGTCACTTAATTCATCACTTACTGAAATTTAAATTGAAGACTTAAAAAAAAATTAAAATAATTATTATCTAATATACAAGATAAATTAACAAATGCATATCTATTCAATTTCCCTTGTAAGCATTCGCATTCAATTATTGGTTCTTTCTATTTATCGGATACTCATCCATCACCATACTGTCTGCATGAATTGTTATCTGTTTGATGCTTAAAGCACTTTCATGGATAGTATCCTCACACAGAGATAAATGCCATGAAATAATATTATAGATGCGTATAATTATTTAACTCCAGACTTGGTTTCGTTCTGCAGAACTTTAGTTTGTAATTTCCATTCGTAAAATGTATGGACATATAGGGCAGGCAGATGTAAGAAAATATTTATTATAAGTATCCCCTATGCAAACTATGGATTGATCTCCATGTAGCAATCAAGAATTCAAGCGTTATTCAATTTACTTTCTCATACTATAGAATATGCTATAAAGCATTGTTTTCGATATTTAGATGCAATTATTTTTTTTGACATCCTGATCACCTTTTGACTGTTTTCAGAGTGATGCCTGTGCGTCTGTATGTTTGTCGTCTGTCTGTGGTTGATTTCTTGTGATTGATTTCTGTGGTTGATTTCTTGTGGTTGATTTCTGTGGTGTCTTGTGGTTGGTTTCTTGAATTGCTGCCACAAATATTAATGGTTTTCAAGAAACTTAATCCGATTTTATTAATGAAAAATCTAGAAAAATATATAATGTTTTTAAACAAGTTGTTTTTGAGCAAGATACTTCTAAATTTATTCGAAATTTTGTATTTTCTTAACATGGCAGGATAGGACAAAATTTGACATAATTGTGCATAAAAGGGGTTATTTATGGCTCGATCAAACCTAGCAGGTTCAATCCTTATGGTGAAAAGTAACTGAGATACAATTGCTATGATCGTAACGTTATTAGCATTTTCGGGGAGGGATATTGCTGGTGAATTACCCCCTCTGGTACATTATTAAAATTGGTATACATAAAAAAAATTCAAGCCCTAAGTGTAAGGAGCCATAATTGCTATCAATTGGAACAACGATATACATTTTTCAAAAAATGTCGTGTAAAATTTCCCCTAAACCTCCTAACCTCGAGTAGTGGTACGAAAAGTGTCAAAATTTAGCGCCCTAAGCCAATTAATTAGAGTTGTATTGCCAAGGTATGGAAGAATATTGAAAGAAAAAAACATAATAGCTTGTATTTCTTTTTGGCGATACCTATAAGCATTATAAATAAAATTTTGTAGGTATAGAAAATGCATAGCCAATTTAATAAACTTGTTACTGTTTTTATGCAAGCACTTGTTACTGTCCTTATAAAATAGCCACTGTGTGCTCTGGCACCAAGAATACTAACTATGTTGCATAACGACTTAGCCAGGCGAGGAACCTATATGGCACGTTGAATTCAATCATGCCAACAGCGTGTTCAAGATTTAATAAACCACGATTATAGTACAGTAATCACAGCATATGTGAACTGGTTTAAAGATATATATATAACTGATTCATCCATGGATCAATTCACCAAATGATAGGTCCCTCAGAAAAAAACTATAATAGAGACATTAAAACTTATTTCCGCAGTGGCAGTGCTATTGTAAGCTTTTGAAATGTACCCCCTCCCACATTTTTGCCACTATGCGCTTGTACATTGTAATCTTATGTAGTATGGGTTGAAATGTATTTAAAAAAGAAGTCGGCTATGTAGTTTCACAGCCTTATTCGACCACAATATAAGTTTATAAAAACTTTGAATCTTAGTAAATATAGGACTTAAATCATGAAACTGGACCACCTATGCTTTTCGTTGCCGTAGGAGAGCGATCTCACATTTTAGGAATATACTATATCATCGGATTTTGTGAACATTGTTTAGTCGCTTTTTCTGGAATTAGATGTTGAATACCCAGAACGTCCGACTCGTCCGAGGACTTGAGCAACCGTTTGGACGGCCGGCAGGAATTAGGTGTGTATTCTCTGGATTAAAAAAGGAGTCTTACATTTCTGGGTAACTGGCATTTTATCTTAAAGCAGAAACAAGTGTATAGAGGATAAAACAGTTAATAATTTACTAAGGTTTTGAAAAGTCACAAAACATCCATCAAATATATTAAAATAGCATTTAAGTGCTCAACTAATTTACGAAACAGGCGTTAATATTCTCAAGACACAGACATATTCACAATTCATTTTTTCTTGTTTCAAATACAGTCACTAACTGAAAAATAACTGTACTATATATCCACTGTGTAAAATTCCGAAATGGCTGCGTATTTCGCATAATTCTATCTTGGTCTAAAACTTGCATAACGTCACCAAATTAGCAACTATTTGCCCAATCAATCGGATGGCATCTTGCAGTATAGAAACATTGCTGCACCACGAACGATGGATCCTGCCTGTCGAGTTTCTTTAAGTTTGCTAGCTGGCCCTTGGATCCTGATATTTGGCCATGAGAAATTAGCATGAGGAAGTACTTTATCAGAAGAATCTATTAGACGCTCCGTATTCCAATTATGAGCCCCCAAAGAAGTCATACTTATCCTTAGTTGCTGAAAAGTTCCTGATAAAAAGTATCTGCCAGAAATTGAATGCTGAAAAATTAACCCCCATCTGACGTCACCGTGATAGTCTATATAAATAAAATTGAAAATATTGCTGTCTGTCTGTTTGTTTGTTCCATCATCACGAGGAAAAAAGCTAAACCGAATTTAATGAAATTTTGTGGGTAGCCTTAAAATAACACCTTTTAAATTTAGTCCAAGTTTCGAGTTTCTAAGACCAGGGATTGTCGAGATATTAATGAAACACGAAACATTTTCCAAGGAGTTCTAGTCTCTAACTCTCTGTTCATCCAACCGAAAAGGTTGGAAATCGCTTGTTAAAAATATGAAAGTGAATGAAAACGTTATCTCTGAGTTTGGTGGGAGATTTTTGCTCTAATTAGTCACTATATGAAAATAAGAATTGTTTGAAACATGAATTTAAATGGAAAATCTATCGCCATAGTTTATTTTTCACAAGTTTTTACTCAACAATGAAAAGTATTAAGAAATCAAAATGGTTATTTAATTATTAGTATTTTATGAGGATGATTCTATTCTATATCATGTTGCTCGGCAACGCAATTAATTTAAACGTGTTTGTTATTTTTTTTTATTATTTTTTTCGAACTGAATATTAAATAAATGGATATAAAAATATATCTTATAAATGAACGGTTTGATTTTTCTTTTAATTATATTAATTGCTGACAGCATACATCACTTTATCTTATTTTGGCAAAACGTTTTCAAGCTTACATATTGTGTTTAGCTAATAAACTCATATATTGCGATTAGTCAATAAATTCATTTAGCCGATTGTTGAAACAGAAAAAGAGTAGAACGGATATATATTCTAATACCATTTCAATGCTTTCATTCAGTATATATAAACAGGATCAGGATATTTTATTGAGATCTTTAAATTCAGACCTACGAATTTGGCGGGATATTGCTACCTTGGCAACCTTCCTTAAACGTTGCCAAATTGTCGGAAATATCACCAAATTGATAAAAACGAAGCAAATCAATGACGTGTATGGTGTTTTGTCAGAAGAGAGTACTGAAATGATGTTTCGGTAGTATTTGTCTGTCAGTTTAACCGTCCTACTTAATAACAAATTATCTAATTTTCAAAATGTCACCAAATTGATAAAAATGGGTGTAAATCCATAAAAATAGCTTGAAATTGATAAAATTGTGCTAAATAAATTAAATTAATTGTGTTTTGTTAGGAAATATTATTGTGATGATGTTTCGAAAATTTGTCGTCAAGTGGGATTGTCAGTTTTACAGTCCCAGTTGGCGATAACTTTGGCGACTTTTCAAAATGTCGCTAAATTGACGAAAATGTCGCCAAATCTTCCATAGAGATAGCATTATTCA
This sequence comes from Amaurobius ferox, assembly GCA_951213105.1. Classification (NCBI taxonomy): domain Eukaryota; kingdom Metazoa; phylum Arthropoda; class Arachnida; order Araneae; family Amaurobiidae; genus Amaurobius; species Amaurobius ferox. Next base: position 26,576,491 of record OX578145.1, read on the forward strand.
GACGATATTTTTTCCACCAATTTTTTTAAAGCATGTCGCTTAGCAATAGATTTAAATTCAATGTGTTTATGCAGCAAACGATTTTTATTCAATCTGTTCCGATTTGAATAATGAAGTACGTATATAAAATAAATTCCATTGCAATTGCATATTTCACTGAATAATACCACCTTTCTGGTAGGTCGGACGGTCTGGATCTCAACAACAACAACTGAGTAATACCAATTACGGTGTTCAGGTCAAAGCATTATTATTGATATTTTCGCGGATTATTGATTCAGAGATTATTGATATTTCCAAGTTATTATGCTATTGTTTTATTGAAGCAAAAATTGTTGAAACTCATATATTGTATGTACGGTTATATCTTCTAATCTACGAGAATGTAAATAGTACAGGCATATTGGCATATATTTTGATGTATATTGGCATATATTGGAATCAATTACGACCTCCTGGTGTAAAGATTACGAGGATTATTGATATTTACAATTTATTACGTCATCTGTTTTATTTTGGCAAATATTTTTGAGACTCATATTGTAATACGGGTAATCATCTAACACGCGGACGTATCTTCTAATCTGCGACATTATAAGTTGTACGGGTATTTCCCAAACAATTTTAGCACTTTCATTTTGGCATATATTGGAATCAATTACTGCCTTCAGGTTTAAAGATTACGGGTTTATTGATATCCTCAATTTATATGTGTAATCTACTAATACAGGTTATATAGTCTAATATTCGCATATATAAGTAGTACGGGTCCCGTACAATTTTAACGATTTTATTTTGCATATATTGATTCAATTCTATATTTTTTTAAAATTTACTTATAAAAGGGCCAGGATGTTTTATTCTTCAGATCTTCCCGTGAAGATAATTTTGTATAGCGAGAACAGAGATTCTTCAACTTATTTTTAAGAGCATTAAATTAAATATTTTAACAGAATATTTTGATTAACAATGTCATTTATTATACTATTGGAATTTGCGCATGATTGTGAATTGTAAGTTTCTTTATTTTATATACTCCTTACGAGGAACGGGTATGCTATATTATAATAAACTATATGTCCAGCGTAGTGGCATAATCCTGATCTCCCATTTGTTGAATATTAAAAAAGACTTTCAATGACGATCCACATTGGCTAAACTTCTCCTGCACTATAAACTATATTTTGATTCGTCAATACTTCTCTTTGAGATTATACCCAAGCATATAACAATATACTGTATCCGTTGTATAATATGCATTCTGATTATGCGAAATTTTACTCATTCCAATCACATATATCAAGCACATATTTCAATTATGGTCATTATATATATATATGTTCTTTATACACGTTGCAACACATTTGTACCAAATATGTTCTAATCAATGCATATAATATAGTTATTCAATTCTATTTATGCAATTAGTGAAATTAATGCCATATTCTATGTAAGCAATGTGTATATCCTCCCAGAAATGTTCAGTCTATGAAACTACAACATGGTTAAGGGTAATGTAAAACAGTCCGGCTAGCCTTGTCTACATAATGTAGTACTCTATCAATGTGCTGATAAACCTGGAGAGCTATACGTCAAGATAGTACTCTAATAGAGACATTCTAAATTCTATATTTTACCATACAAATTCCAAATACATGTTCTGATGTTTTAAGATGTTGAGTGGGGAATTAAGTATGTAAATATATCGTGTAGATTATAATACTGTACGGAACCAACTTATATTTATTTAAAATACTGTAGATCTTTATATCATGAATATGCGAAAACACTTCTATTCATCAACATGATTTATCACACTCGTATTGTTTGAGTAAATGTTCACAAGGGTCATTATACGACTCATCACTCTCTCTCCGTAATGTTGATGGATTAAAGGGGAGTTTCGTGGAGCACAAGTCTCAAGTTTTAATCACTAAATACATTCGCTACGTGCATTTGAGAATATGAAATATGGAAACCTTTACAAAACCGTTTCAACACTATTTATTCAAACAGCATAGATATTTACATAAAATTTATAAGTATTTTACTTATAAGCATTAATATTAAACTAGCAATACATACTGACTTTATTTATCAAATTTTCAAAGTTTCACAAATCCTTAAAAAGTTCTATGTTAAACTAGATCGAATAAACCGACGTTTCTTGGGTCCCAAATAAGGGCCCATTACCTAAATAATACATTTACATATACTCACTTTTCAAATTGCATTTGAATTTTCAAATTAGTTTGAATCCAAATCCCCAAGCCTGAGAAATCCTTACTTCAAGTACAATCGCATTACCGTATGCAAGTCATCGCCCACAGGTCCACAGAAAGAGCAAAGAAAAAACAACAAACGATCAGGTCTGAAAGAAATAGTACATCGCTTAAACCCCGCCGTCAGTTGGGCATACGCAGACGATAGGTCGAAAAATCCATCGGAATTCATCAACAAAATCTAAAATTTGAAAGATTATGCATTCACTTAAAAAATAACCAAAAGTAAAATAATGTAATATATATTTTTTTTTTGTTAGAACGTAAAGTTATGCATAAAACTTTTTAAAACCATATAATTCTGCAAATCTTACTTTTTGAAATGCGCGATGCAAGTACCAGATGACCAAAAAAACAAATTCCTATGCATTCACTATACATATTGATAATTTTCAATTTAATACTATTTATGGGATGTAAATCAGGTTTAAAAGGACTATTATTTTTTAAATAATCTAACAGAAATTGAATATAGAATTTTTTACAGATAATAGCATAATTATTAGAGGCTTTATCAACATAGGTGATAACAAAGGATCTTATCTTACATATATATATATATATATATATATATATATATATATATATATATATATATATATATATATATATATATATATATATATATATACATATATATATACATATATATATAAATATATATACATATATATATATATATATATATATATATATATATATATATATATATATATATATATATATATATATATATATATATATATATATATATACATATATATATAAATATATATACATATATATATATATATATATATATATATATATATATATACATACATATATATATACATATATATATATATATATATATATATACATACATATATGCATATATATATATATATATATATATATAAACATATATATATATATATATATATATATATATATAAACATATATATATATATATATATATATATATATATATATATACATATATATATATATATATATATATATATATATATATATAAACATATATGTATATATATATATATATACATACATATATATATATATATATAAACATATATATATAGATATATATATATATATATATATATATAATACAAAAGTAATCAGATGAAGAAAACGTAAGCATACAAAAGTATGAAAAAAGGCTTAACGTAGATGGGGCAATGCTGCACAAGTACGTAAAGCAGTTATATAGCAAATAAAAGTATTCAGGAAAAAATGGGAATCAAGCCAACGGGAAAGCATAAATAGCCGAGGGGGATTTTGACCCCTCGTTCCCGGTTATAGCATGCTATTACACCTAGGTAGCACTCCCGGAACCAAATACTTTGCCGAAACTTGACCTCCGAAATGGTGTCGAGCACAAGACACTGACCGTGGAAGGGAGTACAAAACTCAAGAATCGAAGAAAAATCCGAAGTACAAAGCCGAAGTAAAACACATAATGAAAAAGGCCAAGAGTCGTTAACTAAGGAGAGTGCAATCCATATGTAGCATTATACTACCACTAGGGTGCGCTATCAGCAAGTTCCGTGTAGATGAATCTCACAGTTACCATTTCCAAAATCGATAACATCATAGGTGTGTACAAGTTATATCCTTAAAATAAGCGGTTTTTACATCGTAGTATACAGTATTATAATAATGTCTAAGGAAATTTGCGGGATAATGTTTCTTGATCGCCTCTTGCATTATTCTTCTGTCATTTTCAGTTCGATCTTTTTTGAAAGTATGGATTCTTTGATTACGTATCAGATGATTGACTATAACATGTCGTAATATATGTTTACTCAAATTTGAGATCCAATCGATAACGTGATTGATGCTGGTCTTGAAAGTTTTTCTCTTGTCGTATAAAATGGTATATAAACAATTGTTTTTATCGTAAAGGATACTAATATCCAGGAAATCAACTTGATTTTTATTTTCCATGTGTGTTTCTATGAGATCCAAGTTATCAGGGTAGAAACTGAAGTCAAATTCAGGCATTTGTTTGTATTGGCCCACAAGAATGTCATCCACGAAACGAAAGTATGGTATTTCATTTAATATGTGAGTGCCTTCCTCGTATTTATTCATGGTGGATGCCAGCAAGGAGTGAAGAACATCCTCCCTCCATTGGAATGCCTTTGACTTGCTGATAATAGTTGGTCCCGTTAAATAGTATATTTTCGAACAGAACAATCCTGATCATGGCTTTTAATTTATTTAATATAATATATTCATGTAATTCATAAATCTCATAAATCTCCAATAAAATAATAAGAAGATCATCAAGGTCAATATTATTAAAAAGATCTTTAAAATCGTAACTTCGGAAATTCATACGATCAGGGAAGAATTTCAGTTTGTTGAGTACTTCATAACTATTATTTACAATAATGGAACATTTATGCTTGATTTTTGGCATGACATGTTTCAGCAGAGCTAATAGTTTAGAATTAGTTATAGTCAGATAAGTCTTGAAACCGACAGTTACGGGACGGAATTTTACAGGGGTTTTATGAAGCTTCGGAATCAGGATGAGGTAAGGAAATTTAACTTGTTTTAAATCATAATCAATCTGTTTATATAAGGCCTTGATTTTATTTTCTATAGTACGGTCTGTAAGGTGTAATTTTGTATACATAAGTTCATCTTGATAATGATTACAAAGAACTTCCACTTAATATTTGATGCACGTAAGTGTATAATTAGAAACGACTTTGTCGGTATAAGTTTTTACATAATTGTTGCAATATTATTCAAAATGTCTTCCTTGATCTTGCTTTGATTTTTGTCAGTACGTTGATTTTTATCAATACGTAAGCCATGATAATGAAAATAGAATAACCCCGTAATATTAAATTTCCATCCTTCAAATGCGCGCAATGGTACACTATATTTCACGGCCATCCTATATATAAAGTCATTAAGATCCTTCTTGAAATTATTCACTACATTTGCAAATTCTTGAATACGGAATTTTGTTCCAAGTTGCAAAATAGACTTCAGGTTGGTATCTTGGATGAAATTCAAGTCCCCTGTTATGATGTGTCCAAGATGACAATCGGTAAACACGCTATTTTCGCAATCACATTCACTGGATTTGTACTTTTCTATATTTTGCCCAATTTGATTGTAGTTGAAAATTCTTCGACCATTCGTCTTAACAAATCTGTAAGCCAATTTAATTTCGATGTTAGGTATGGGCATAAGGTGAGACATGTCTTTCAAGAATGCTTTAAAATGTATTTGATCATAAGTTTTGTTTCTGAATGTCGTAACGAAATATTCTTTATTTGCCTGCTTTTTTTCCTGCGTAGTCAAGTCAATATTGAGCAATTTTGCTTTTAAATTGAACGTTTCCAGAAGTACCGCATAATTAGAAGTTGCTACATCTTTGTTGACAATGGGATATTACGAAATATTATAGTCAATCATCTGATACGCAATTAAAGAATCCATACTTTCAAAAAAGATCGAACTGAAAATGACAGAAGAATAATGCAAGAGGCGATCAAGAAACATTATCCCGCAAATTTCCTTAGACATTTTACAATACTGTATACAACGATGTAAAAACGCTTATTTTAAGGATATAATTTGTACACACCTCTGATGTTATCGATTTTGGAAATGGTAACTGTGAGATTCACCTACACGGAACTTGCTGATAGCGCACCCAAGTGGCAGTATAATGCTATATATGGATTGAACTCTCCTTAGTTAACGACTCTTGACCTTTTTCATTATGTGTTTTACTTCGGCTTTGTACTTCGGACTTTTCTTCGATTCTTGAGTTTTGTACTCACTTCCACGGTCAGTGTCTTATGCTCGACACCATTTCGGAGGTCAAGTTTCGGCAAAGTATTTGGTTCTGGGAGTGTTACCTAGGTGTAATAGCATGCTATAACCGGGAACGAGGAGTCACAATCCCCCTCGGTCATTTATGCTTTCCCGTTGGCTTGACTCCCATTTTTTCCTTAATACTTTTATTTGCTATATATATATATATATATATATATATATATATATATATATATATATATATATATATATATATATATATATATATATATATATATATATATATATATATATATATATATATATATACATATATATATACATATATATATATATACATATATGTATGTATATATATATACATGTATATATATACATATATGTATATATATATACATATATATATATATATATATATACATATATGTATATATACATATATGTATATATATATATATATATATATATATATATATATATATATATATATATATACATGTATATATATATTATATATATATATATATATATATATATTTATATATATATATATATATATATATATATATATGTATATGTATATATATATATATATAATATTATTGTTCACAAATCTATTAACATAAATTAAATATTCGTATGCATACTGAAGGCACCAATTTCAAAATTTGTTAGAAAAATTAGTAGAGGATAGAAAATTTCGATCGCATTTTTGAATTCAGAGTGATAAAAGAAATTAAATTCAAAGCGCTTTTATCTTACATAATTTAATTATATTTATTTTACATGTCTTGATCGCAGATAATTTTTACGTCGTGAAATTTATATTTTATCCTTCGTCATTAACGAGAATGCTGCTGAGTATAAAAGCCTTTCAGAACTGCTATTCAGACAATACAGAATAGATACATCACTGTACTGAATTTAATTGCCTTCATATATTCATCTTATAAAATCGGTGCTTTTCAAATACGCTTAAGTTGAGAATTCAAAGAGAGTATTTAAAGAGAGTATGCTTAAAAATGTCATAAACTTTAACTCTACAGCCGTTAATAATCCGGATATTCTAAAATTGCAATGGACAATATTTTTATTGCTTGTTGATATATATATTATTTTAATTACATTTTTAATATCAAATCCTGCAAGAAGAAATGTGTTTCATTCATGTAAATGACAGATGAATAGAAAATAAAATATATAGCAAGTTTTATCTTACTTTACAAAACCAGTTCAAATTTATTTCATGTTTAGAAGTATGGATTCTATAGCATGAAAAGTTAAAAATAATTCTATTCATCTATAAATTCTCTAATCTATATTACTTTAGTAGATGTTCCCATGTACTCTGTAGAAAAGTTAATTATTTATTTTTAATATTATATTTAATTATATTTGATTATTTATATAGTTTATCATGTTTATGCTGAAATCTAAATTAAGTCTGTTTGTTGCAAAGAAATATTATCATTAGGATTTAACTTAAAATATTAGACGTATATATTTAATACCAAATACATTTGGGAATACAAATAATGAATATAAATATGAACTATGAATACAAGAAATGATTACAAATATGAACCATGAATACAAATAATAAATACAAATGTGAACTATGAATACAAAAAATGAATACAAATGTGATCTATGAATAAAAATAATGAATGTAAATACGAACTTAGAATACAAATAATGAATATAAATTATGAATACAAATAATATTATCAACATAGCTATATGTCATGATCCAATGGGATCGGACATTGTTTTTGTACTTAAATCACGTTTTTAAATGGAGTTATTACAATCCCAGAATAGGAATTCAGCGATTCTATCGTCCTTCGGAAAAGTTGCTCTTTTTAAGAAGCCAATGTTACAAAAATGTCTAAAAATTACTTTACAGGTGTTCGTGACGTCAAGGGAAGCAACATAATAAAAAAACGGAGTAGGGAAGTGACCACATTAGTCACTGAAAAGGCAATGTCCCCCCCCCCCCCCTATTTAGGGCGAAGAGTCCGACGAGGCTTTCGCCCTCTCGATGTAAAAATCCCTTACTCACTAAAAAAATAAATCCGATTAAAAAAATTACATATAATAGGGATGTAGTTTTTTTAATCCCTTCGTGGGAGGCTTCGGCCCTTGTGGCGAAAATGCAGTGTGCAAGATACCTTATTTCAGCGAACCCAGACCGGACCCTAAAAATCCATCATAGAATAGGCGATGATTTGCTATCGCCTTATAAACTGGTTTAACCGATTTTCGGCAAAACTGCCACTACAAAAAGGATCCTAATTTTATCATAAGAGCAGAGAAGAACGGCTATTTGAAGGAATTATCATACTAGCCAAACCTAAAGCACCACGCCCTCATATATGAAGATGATTTGCCCTGTAGAAATAAAATGCGACGGGGCTCGTGAGCTTAAGATTTGCAGAGAAAATAGGAATTGATAGGAGGACAGCAGCGATGCATGTGGAGTATCCCCTAGTACGGCGCTGCGGAACATGGGCCTCGGTGACTCCGTATTGGTTAAACTACTAGCAGGTATCATCAAAGTTGCGTGTATGCATATTTGGTCTCTCTAAAGAAATTATATAGCACACAACGATGCTTATCGGCTAGGGAATTATCACACATCGCGTGTGGACTAAAAATGCTAATACTCGTATAGGATTCCGGACCATACATCTGTGATGATAACTAAGAACAAGCACGTAAGTAACAAATAACATTCAATTTAGAAATTTATTTACATTGAGGGTAAGATATATCCAGTGAGAATTTTTATAAGATGAAATCAGCTTTGGGTAATGACTGTAGGGGGAGAGAAGCAGAAGATAAATAATTACACATTTAAGGATTAATCCCTAATAGGTGTAATATGATGTATAACTGTGTATGTGTGTATAATAAGTAAAAGTATTTAATCGTTAATTCAGGAAGATGATTATTTTCATCAAGATAATTTGAATAACGCCATTATGGAGATTGTGAAGATGTATGTATATTATTTGAACAGAAATTGATTTAATGTATGCAACAGTGCTAAATGAAATTAATTGCACAAACAAATTGATATTTAATGAAAAGTGTATGAATTATAATCTTTACAAATAAGTAAGTGGCACCAAAATCACTAAAGTTATAGGAAGATTAATTATTGAATGAGAAAACTGATTATTATATTGAATGTATGTAGGCATTCTAAACAAAATCATGATAGAATTATAGAGAGATAAAATAAATGATAAGCTTTTATTTCTAATAATGATACTTGTAATTTATCAATTGAGTTTTATTAGTATTAAGTCAACCTTCTGCCTGGTGCAGATTATTTCGTTAGATTTTGGGCCGTAAGTTCTGTTAATTATATAATATTTAGCCTTCGAGCTATTATTAGACTTAATCAAAAATATTACAAAAATTAGAAACTTACATATTCAAGACCTGAGATTGAGAGTTTTTCTAAAAGTCACATAGTACAGATTTCAAAGATAAAGAATAGTTTTTAAAGAAGGAATATAAATATGTTGTATTAGCAGCGTAATTAGCAAGGGTAATTGAATTTGTAATAATTTGAATCTTCACAAAAGATGGGCCAAATAAGCACTCCCCTCGTTGCAATTTATGCAACAATAATTTCTTTTTAGGAAACTGATCTTTCCCTTATAAAATTTAATGCCACTGTGAATTTTGGGGACGTACAAGTAACCCAATCGGAGAAGATACAAAAAAAAACTACAATTATAAATTTATTTCAGCTTTAATTAGCGCTGGAATATTTAACTGAATACCCAAAATAAGTAATTAGACTCAAATGAAATAACTGAGTGTCATAGTGAACAACCTAAAAATAATGTACCACACGGAGTATGTTGTGAAAATAATATTTCTACATAATATGAATAAGAGTTGTCTTGTATTCTGATAGCATAATGACATGTAAGGAATAAAATTGTTGATTGAATAATTAAGTATATTTTGTAAATTATGAGGTATTTAATTACATTGAAAAATAACAGCAATGGTAATAAGAATATATACAATGTGCCGAAGAGGCAAGTTGTGCATACATAATAGTGAATAGGCCACATGAGGTAAATACTTTACATTAATAGTTGGTGTTTGTAATTATAATGGTATGTCAATAAAGATGTGATACCCTCCTGTTAGAATTTTTATTTTGAGACTTTGTGTTTTGCTTTGATTTTTACTTTTTAACTGAATATTATATGGTAATTTGACATTATACAAGGTCAAGTTTCACTGTTTTGAATTTAAATTGCTGAGCAAGGGTCAAGTATAATTTAATAATTTATTAATTGTTTTGCCTTATTCTCTTACCTTCTGACATATTTGGTACCGTTGACCAGTCGAACCTGGTCACAAAATTTGTTCACTATGATTGATAAATTAAAACGTGATAAATTAAAAAAAAATTGCATTCGAAATTTAAGAGTGCCGTGAGTAGAATGAAACTGGAGTATGATTGTTTTTGTAATAAAATGTAAATAAACTGTAATACATATTGAAGTCAAAATATTTGAAATCAAATAAAAAAAATGTAAATAATATATTAAAATTATGGCAAAATGAGAGAATTAAATAAAATTAAAATTAATATTTGATAAATAATTGCTAATGAATAAATTTATGCAAAAGTCAAATTGCGTATGGGTATCGCATATAAACGAAAAAAAAATTGAAAAATCGAAGAAAAATTTTTTTTGAGGGGTATCATCTAATGTATGAAGAATTGGTGAATTGATTTTAACTACGTGGAGTAGCGTTTTGATATTGATTATTTGAGAATTGCAGTAATATATGATATATTATGTTTTATTATAGTGTGCCAGTACCTAAATTCAAACCTCAAAACTTTAAAATCTGATGCAAAAAAAAAACATTTTTTTGAGATATATGTTATATTTTAATGAGCTAAAATAAATTTGAGAAATTCAAATTTCACTCCAAACCCACGCCAAAATTTTTGACGTGATTTTTAACTTAGAAAAATGATAAAATAAATATTTTAATAGATAATATGTTGAAAATTAAATACAATAATAAATAATTTTAGGACAGAAGTATCTTTATGATTGGAATAAGCGTTGAGAGGAAGTGATGATAAGAGGATTTCATGATGGAAATCATTGTGTTCAATGTAAACATATTGAAAGTGAAAACCAGCTGAATCTATAATCTTTATCATTCCCAATCGCAAGTAACGTACAATGCTTCTTGATGTTGGAGTTTATTTCGATGCAGGCATGGAGATAATTTATTTTAAGGAGTACATCTTCCTTAAATGATCGATGATTATTCTTTGCCTGGATTTTACCAATTGTAGCAAGCGAGCAAGAATGCTATTCATTTCCTAAACATGCGCTTATCCCCTCTTTGTTCACTTCGAGAGCCAGCCCTAAGGTGGTTTTCTCCTTCGAAAGTTCGAGATTTTTGGAACGGACTGTGTGAGCAGAGTGTTTTCACTCCAACACTGGAGAGTAGGGTTTGTTGTTTACATTCCCCTCTTTTCCCCTTTGGAGCCAGAGAAGAGCGACTGAAGGAGCCGATTGTTTAAAAGAATCGAAAACTGAAAGAGTTCAGTTTCGTTTTAGACTTTTAGATGTTAGAGGTAAGTGAATGAATATTAGATGGCACTATACAAGGTCAAGTTTCACCGTTTTGAATTTAAATTGCTGACCAAGGATCAAGCTTAATTTAATAATTTATTAAATGTTTTGTCTATTACCTTCTGACACTATATAAAAGTATGATTACAGATGAAGGTCAATAAAACACAAGAGAGTGAAAAATGTACTAAACCAGGGATCAAAACTGAGATCCTCTATAGAATACCCGCCCAGTGTTTTAACATATGAGTTACACCAGCACGACACTGGCCAACGCGTCCAACTGGTCCACTAACGCATCTAGCTGTTATATGTAAAGTGATCTATAAAGTTAAATGTAGGTATGTGCATTATTTTTCCAGTTATAAAATTCCACGCGTCACAGATATACATTAAGACAAACATAATTACAAAACTGCACAAACCGTATTTAGGAGATCTGGCATCGGAACTTTCCTTCAAAATTTGAATTAAAAAATTTTCGGCAAAAGCACTGTCACTAAATTATATTATTCGAAAGTAAAAGCTTGCTTTGAGAACATTTTTAATCTTCAAAAGACCCTTTTATTTCCGAAATTCAAAGAAAAATTTCCATATATGCCCTTATTTTATGCATACATCTAAACAGCTCAGCTCTCTGAAAATGTATCAACCATTTTATCAATCTTCGAATTTTCTTCTTATACGTAACACTTAAAGTAATAAGCCGTTAAAAACATTTTCATTGGTACAGAATATATTTTATGTCCCCTTTGGCTTGATTCTGAAGATCTCCATCCCAAACTTTTATTCTCAGTTTCAAAGAACAGGAAATCTCGAACGACTTTCGAGGTATTTTAGATAACATTAATTTGAGAATACTTCACAATGAAAAGAAACACTCGGATGTAATAGGTACACGAAATATAAAATTTGTCTTTTTTTACTTCTTCGATTGTAAGAAATTTAAAGTGAAACTGCAGCTAATTTTCCTTAAGAAATATACGAAGAAAATTAAAGAACTGAACACTTTAAAGACAGGTTGAATTCAAATATAGCATGTATTTAGAGTTTATGTATGTTGTTTAAATATTTCATATGTATAAAAATAACGAATTTTATTGTATTAGACCTAATAAAATTATACACTGTTCATCAGCAATATAATGCTGTTATATTGCCGAAGATAATATAATTTTATTATATTGCTGATGATAATATAATTGTATTATATTACTGATGACATATAATTGCATAATATTACTGATGAACATTGCTATATTAGATTGATATATTATAAACTGATATATTATATATTGATATATTATATACTGATATATTGTATAACTGATATATTGATATACGTATTAGATTGATATATTATAATTCACTCCTTATGCTATCCAGCTCAATATGTAAAGAATTAGACTTGGGTATAAAAGGACGGTGCTTATAAGTCTCGATCTAAATTTCTCTTCAGTTTTCTGATTTCGTAAATTCATCGATTTATACAATTTTTCTACAACTACATCTCCTGAAAGTGTTTAAATTCATTAAAACTAGACAACTTAATATAAAAAGTGGCCAGTAACGTTCTTGCCTTCAGGTCATGGCGTATTTGAGCTTTGAAACATAGTTTCATATTAAACGCTTTTATTTAAACTCAACAAGCACTTTTTAACTTAACAGGCAATTTTCTCCCTTTCAATACATCGCAATTATTCTGCTTCCCAAGCCATACTCAAACATGTATGCTGCATGCTCTAAACTTTGCTAACCTTTTAAAACAACACCTGAAGCGATAATTCCATTCTGACCGTTCACCACGAAAGTGCATGACATATACACTTACAGATTAATTTAACATACTAAAATGCTATGAACGGGAATTTTCTGTAACACAAATGAATGAAAACATTTCGAAATTTAGTTTTCCATTTTTAGAATACTTGTAGTAAACTTCATGGTTTTAACAAGTGCATTTTTTACCACCTCATATACACAACATTGAAAAGACTAAGCTGTTAAAAACGTTTTTCAATGAAACTGGATGTAATTTATGTTCCTTTTCAACTCCATTGTCAAAGCGTTTCCAGTTCTTTCATTTCCAGCAGTAAATATCAGAAAATCTCCAACGACTTTCACGGTCTTTCAGATAGCATTAGTCCAAAAATACTTCAGAGTGGAAAAAGAACTAGCCCAGTATAATAGCATGAAATATAAAACTTTTTATTTCTTGAAGCTGAAGAAATGTGAAGTTACCTACGTCCAATCAATTCCCCTTGAGAAATATGTGTAGAGAACGAAGAACCTGAATACTGGGGGATCTAAAGATTGCATTCTCTGCACATGCATTTATTTTTAAGGAATATTTGAGTGACGAATATGGTGAGATATAGTTGATTATATATGTACAGAGAATTTCATCAACCAATGACATCGCAATATAATGCAATTTTTTTAAGTATTCAAAATCCGCATTAAAATACAGAAGACGAATAGAACAGTTTGGTGTGATGCACATTTTGTGCGTATGTGTTGATGCAAGAAAATTTGTAAGGTCATGATAGCTGAAGAAATTACCGAAATAAGGTTTTATATTTAGTGAAATAAAAACAAACAAGAAATGTATGAAAGGTGCCTTCATATGATGTAAGTGGTATATGCACATAATTTTCGAAGAAACTATTAATATTTTTATTCTTTTTCTACACTTATTTCGTTCAGCCATGGGAATTTTCGGAAAACCGGAAGTAGCATTTAGACAACTAGAAGTGGAATTTCATTGTGAATCCCAACCCCCTCCGAAATCCGATGCTGAATACATATAATTGCAATATCTAAGCGACATATAAGTCATCATCGGAGCTATAGCCACTCCTGAGAAATATAATTTGAAAGGAAAATGAAAATGTTTTAATCAGAAATGACATTCCCAGAACCGGAAGTTTAAACTCTTAGTGAGACCCCTAGTCCCACTAAAATGTAATGCTGAAACCGTATCAATCATCTTCTGAGATCTCTCTATAGAAAATTATAGGAAAGTATATGCTCAATAAAATATTTTACTAAAAGTAAAGAAAAACCAGAACATGAAATCAGCCTACCCCCTCAAAAGGCTTGATGTTAAACGATGTCACTCATCATCTGAGATCCATCTATAGCCAATTCTATAGCCAATCATTCTATTGCCAATTCTAAAATAGATGATTCTAAGATAAAAAGGAAAATTTTTAAAATGGAATCGGGAAAACACTAAAAGAGCAAATCCTCAAGTAAGCCACCTACTCCTCCGGATGAAAAACATAACGTAAAATCCCCAAGCATACACTTCACATTTTACGAAAATAGTTTAGAAATATTTAAAATTTGTGAGACTTATATTGCAGAAATATTTGGATACTTTTCTATTTATCATTGTGATTTATCATATCTGTATTGTCTGCGTAGAAGTGCTTAAAGATCAATAAACTCAAAGCGCTCTTTAATATTGGTGGATTAAATTCAAACTCAACGAGTCAAAAGAGCCTAACTAAATGCAGTAATTGGGTTTGAAATATTGAGGATCTCCGAAACTTGTTCTGAACTTAAACAATTATATTATGCTTCACACACTTTCAGTTTCATCAACTTGAATAATAATATTTGCATTTCGTCTTGAATAAAATTTTAAAAGTTGTGCAGTTTTGGATATGACAGAAACCGATAAATAACTAAATTACAATCCATAACATTTAAAACATTCAATGCATCACAATACTGTAGTTAAAACCTGCTTCGTTGCTGTTACAAATTAAGAGCATTATATAAAATCGTTCACTATTTTTTATAGGTTTCACAAATAAATTTAAGAGTGAGTGAAGAAAGTCATACAACGCGCAGTTTGTACAAGAGTAATTTATATGTAAAAACATACATTTGATACTGTATAAAGAACTAACACACACACACACACACACACACACATATATATATATATATATAAATATATAAATATATATATATATATATAATATATATATATATATATATATATATATATATATATATATATATATATATATATATATATATACAGGGTGATTCAAATTCAAAAGTTCGGAGCAAAAGTAAAACACTTTAATATATATATATATATATATATGGATCGGAGAGACATGCGGTTTGTAGATTAATATTCACCGTGGCGGGGGATTTTGTATTGCATGAAAAAAATAGTTCAAAATCTCGGCACTAGGGGGCGCTGCTGCAAATTAAACAGTGCGAGGTAATAATTGTGAAATGAGATATTTTATTTCAGCATGATTTACAGCTGCAAGTGCTTAATGTGTTCACCACCACCTTCCAGCACTGAGTGCAGTTGCGGTATTACAATTGATACAGCATGAAACAATATATCAACGGAAATGGCTGCTACCTCCTGCCTACGGAAATGGCTGCTACCTCCTGCCTACGGAAGTGGCTGCTACCTAAAGCTTCTTTCAGTCCTGGTAAATATTATAGTATATGGTATTTCCTCTATAGATCCGTATTTTAGGTATCCCTACAACCAGAATTCACTGGTTGTGAGATCTGGGGATCTCGCAGGCCATTAATGTGTGCTATGCCTACTGAGTAAGCTATCGGCATCAAACGTTGACCGTAGCAACTCTATCAGTTGACGTGCCGTGTGGGGTGATATTCAATAAAGTTTTTGTCTGATCCAAATTTTTCGTTGCGTGAGCGATATGCACAAGTCACCTCCATGGCTTTATCTGCAGTAGCGCACCCTAGTGTCGAGATTTTGAACTATTATTTTTTCATGCCATACAAAATCCCCCACCACGGTGAATATTAATCTGCAAAACGAATGTCTCTCCGACCCATAGATATTTTTTATCGCGTTTTACTTTTGCTCCGAACTTTTGAATCGCCCTGTATATATATATATAAATACCCAAGTAGGACAAGTAGCAATGTACTCGTAAAATTTCTAGATAAGTGACGGAAGTAACGGTCGGGGTAAGTTGCGACCCCCAACACTCCGGTTAAAGCTTTTTTCCGCCATGGTAAACGCTCCCGGTAGCCGATACTCCCTACACTATTTTCTTCATGACTCTTATAAAACCGTAAAAAATTACATACATATACACTTTCAATAACTTGTAAAAATCCAAATGTTTACTATAATACGCTAAAACAAACCAAAAAGGACACACTATAAAAATATAACAATTAATTTAAAATACTAATGTATGAAATCACTTCACACGTTGTTATTTAATATCCCAATATCAATATATTCAAAAAATAATGGTTGAAATCCAAGTCAGAGAGGTTATATTTAAAAATTCGGATACAAGACCAATTGGCAACACTATCGCTATATATATACAATTGTATGAATTTACTTCACTCGTGGTTATTTAATACTTTAAAATCAATATATTCAAGACTAATGAAATCCAAGTCCGAGAGGTTATTTTAAAATTGGATATAATATATATATATATATATATATATATATATATATATATATATATATATATATATATATATATATGTATATATATAAATATATATATATATATATATATATATGTATATATATAAATATATATATATATATATATATATATATATATATATGTATATATATATATATATATATATGTATATATATGTATATATATATATATATATGTATATATATATATACATATACATTTTCTTATCAAGGGTCTTGTGATAATTTTGTCACTCCGGAGGTTGGCTAATGTCAGTGCTGGCGTCCAGGAGTGCATGTCGCGGCATTAATGACATGCATGTTGATAACTGGGGAGTAAGGTCACTACCCCTTACCGCCTTTGTGTAAGCACTTTACGTTACCTTCCTTCTTCTTTTATATCTCCTTTTATGTCTTTATTTTTAGTGTTTTATGCTGCTGTGCGCAAGTACACTAAAATTTATTTCAATAATTTTCTTTAGAAATCTTTTTATTTTTACACACATATATATATATATATATATATATATATATATATATATATATATATATATATATATATATATATATATATATACAAATTATTTACAACGATGGCATTGCAAATTCAATCCGATACATACTGATCCACAATGAGATTCAACCATTACTTATAACTAAACTATTTATCAATCTGACCCTATGATAATCAAACTATGACACAATATATATACTCTTGATGCTTGATGAGATTGCAGGCTATAACTCTTGATGCTACATTAAATGTACGAGCAGAACACATACACGCGCGAACTCGGCAGAATGGCACCGCCGTAATTCTAAATCTGGCAGCCGTAATATAGATCTGGCCAATCATGAGTATGCAATTCTTTGTAATGAAAATTGAGAAATTTAGGACATAAATTAAAATCAGCAGAAAGTAGAATTATAATAAAATGATAATAAACAATAGAATTCTCACAACTGTATATATACATACCGGCCAAGAATAATTAGAACTGAGTATCTTTGTGATGATTCGATTGCCGTGACCCGAATACATCACACCGTTAATCAAGGCCATGTTTTGAAAATCTGATATGTACTTCAGAAGCCATATAATACGTGTTTAGAAAATAGGACGTGCAAAAAAATTTATCAGAGTTTAATGGAAGACAAATATTTACGCGTATGACTGCTCCAAGTATTTGGTTGAATTCCACATGGTTGCACTTTTCAGTTTTGCAAAAGTATCTTATCGAGGGTTTATAATAAGCAGCTGATAACTGATATTGTTGCATTTTGGTGATGGACGCCGAATTGTCAAACGCGAAGTCATAGATGTCACTTGTTTAGAAATTCGTGAAAAACGCAAAACTGTTTTTCCGCTTACTTAGAAATATAACCAAGGTAATGTACAATGCGTATCAGAAATGACTCTAACGCGGAAACTCCAAAGATTAAAAATTGACAGTTGCCATATAAATAAGGCGTCTTTTATATAACTGGCAAACTTTTGATAAACATATGCGATGGAAAAAGGACACAAAAATTGCAATCAGGAAGATAGACAAATGGTGATATCTGACAAAGTAGGCTTCTATTTATATCATCATATTGATAGTCTCCATAATTGGGAAAGTTTGGCGCTAGTTATCCCATGGGTGAATTGTCATTGTTTCACTTCGTGCATTTGTTCTTGATATATAAATTTCCAGATCTGGTACATAGAAACATAAGAATATATCTTCTAAACCTGCTCAGAACACATGTATGAAGGAGATCTCTGCAGTATGAACACCTTAGGAAGTGGTTTTCCGTCAAAATACCGATTTCGAAAAATTTTGGGAAAAAATACTTTAAATAACATTTTTTAAATAGTATTTCTCCCTTTCTGTATATGCTTAATCAACTTGGCGCTCTATTTTGCTACTCAGTGAATATGTTTAATCATCCAGCACAAAGAAATAAGTTGTTTTAAAATTTTTTCATGGAAGCGGAATGTATTTTGTCACCTTTATCATTACCTGCTTGAACCTCTATCCCAATCTGTAATCCCCAATCCGAAAAACATAAACAATTTTCTAGATCTTTCAGACAACGTACATATATATATTTAGCATGTAGGATCTGATGTCTGGGCAAAAATATTTCGAAAACTGCAGGGCCTAGGAAGCTAAAATTTGGTAAGCAATCAGTTTTTATCCCAAAAGTTAGTGTGGGTACCTGAGCGACAGGAAGTTTTCTTGAGGTGATGTGCTACCTCCCAAATTGTGTTCCGGTTCACGCAATAATTAAATATCGTAAAGCATAGAAAGCTAAAATTTGGTAGATATTCAGTTCTTGCCTCAAATAGTTGTATAGGTACTTAGCAACAGGGAGTTTTTTCGAGGTGGTGTGCTAGCTAAAACTTGGGTTCCTCTGTCAGACCAGAAATGTCCAATAAGAATCTAATAGCTTCTGTATTATTATTAAAATTTTCTCTATAGAAGCTACCCTGAATATTTGATTCTTTTTTAACTATCTTACAACAATGACTATTCATATTACCACTTATGTAAATAAACTATCAACCATCTAAAAGAAATTGAGATTTGAAATATGGAAACCGGTACCGATTACTATAAATTTAAAATCGGAATGTGTAACCGCAATACGTAGCCACAATGTGTATCCACAAGACCCAATGAGTTCAACATTTTTCTGCATGGAGAAAAACTAATTCAACAATGTGAAGTTGATCAACATATTTATGTTGAATCACTTTTTATTTTGAATTAAGATTTAAGTTTGTTTTCGAAACTAGATTCAGATTTAGTTATATGTTTTTAATTTTGATTCCAATGTAGATTCTAGTTTTAATTTTAGTTGCTTCGGTTGATTTTCAACGAGTTATAAGCTAGCTGATATCATAATGAAAAGAAAGACAATAATATATACACCGAATATACGTTATTATATTTTTTAAATTGGAAATACATTAAAGTAAACTGAAACCAATTTCTCTTAAGACATTTGTGTAGAAAATGAATAAACTGATTAATTTGAATCTCGCGAATTCATTTTCCGTGAATCTGTTTCTTTATGAATGTATAGCAAATTATGCATAGTTTTGCTATATGCAAAAGTTGAATCGTTTTACTCACGTATGTATCAAACAAGTGCATTTTATTACTATGCTGGGTATCCCTCTGCATGATATATCTCGGTAAGAGAGAGCTGCCAGCTTTGAATATAAAACTGAATTCATAAAATATAGAATTGGATGTATATTATTCTAGTATTTAAACCCGTCAAAGTAGGGCACCATTCAATTACTTTGTTTCGTTCAGTTTTATTTTGATGAACAATATATGTCGTTTTACGTCGAAAATTGTCATGTTAACGATGTATGAGGATACCATACGTTTGCAAAATTTCAGATTTCTAAGTCATAGGTGTGCTTCTAGAAGGTCTGGAAATACTTTTCGAATATCACCATTTAATCTGCCCGAACATCCGGATTTTGTGGGTTATATTCAGAAGCCGATACTTACAGTGTGCAAAAATGTAATGCACTAGGTCGCGGGCGAGCTTTTGGATTGTCTGTAAAGAGTTACCAAATACCCTACTATTCTCTGCCCAAACATCAGGCTGCTTTTATATAGATTGTATTGTTTGACCGTAAAAAAAAAGTGAATTTAAAGTGCTCTATTCAATTTCTCAACATCTAAAAACTGCTAACAAGCAAAACGGTACACCAGAGCAAGTCTATAATTAGAGGAAGCCTAAACTATATTTAGAATAGGAAAAATCGAGAAATTATTTTTTCCATATTTGTATTTCTGTGACAAATTTCATAATTTCAAAAGGTGATTTTTATGCCATACAATCTATAAAATACTTAAATAAGTTGTTAGAAACGTTTTTCATTGAAACAGAATTTTACTTATGTTCTCTTTTTTACTGGATTGTTCAAATATTTTCCCAATCTTTTATCCACAGCAGTAAACATCAGGAAATCTCGAGCAACTTTCCAGGTCTTTCAAACAAGGCAAAAATACTTCAGGACAGAAAATAACTAACAAAGCGTAATAGATATACGAAATATAAAACTTTTTATTTTTTAAAACAGTAAAGGAATTCAAAATAGCCAAGAGAATTCAAGCTACCAATTTCCCTTGACGAATATTAGAAGAAAATAAAGAAACTAAATAATATGCAGCTAAAGATTGCATTCTCTGTATATGCATATATTTGTGAATATATACATGTGATAAATAAGACTATATATGTAAATTGTATACGAGCATACATGCATGTACAGTTTAATATAAATTTAAAAATGCCGACGCGGTCGTCGAACGGTCAAGGCAAGCGTTTCTTAGCGATCGTTCGGCTGCCGGGTTGTGGGTTCAAGTCCCACCTTCAGGCATGGATTTTGTGTCGTTGGGCGCTATGTGTTTCGGCCCCCACTGGTGCGTTGGGGCAACGTCATGTGACGGCTACCAGGTTCACGGCTCTGGCCGGGGGTATAGGCGAATGATGAAATATCAAATGTCTGGCCATTAGAAAAAATAAATAAATTTAAAAATCCATTGCACCGTTAGAAATAAATTCAAACATAAATATTTCAGGCAATTTCTACAATATTGTGGAAATTTATAGATTGTATACCAGAACAGGTTTCTATGAATTAGGTATATTTCATTCGATAAATATAAAAAATACGTGAATTGTAATATTTGATAGGTTGTCTCTCCGTATGTGATATAGAAAAAATCTGCAAGTTGATTTTACGATTTATATGTCGTATCTGGAGATAAATTTGTCGATGTAAAACAAAATCCGGTGGCAATAGCTAACCCGGATTATTTAAGCGGTGGCGAGCAGTCACAATCTCGGAATCAGTGGGTGCAGTCTCAGAATAGCTTCGATAGAGCTGATTAAAGTGTTATTTTGAGAAAAGCCTTAACGTTCTTTCCTTTATGGAAATTTCTGCTTAAGAAATAGCTTGGTCGGCCACGATAAACGGCATGTTGGATCGATGTAGTCGTTCTTTCTAGTGAGTCATATAGGTATTACGTCTTTCGATATGGATTCAGATCCTTGATTCTACATAAGTCCTGAATCACTAACTTAAGTCCGGTTGTTTTGTCAAGTAGAGGTGTGTCTGAAGCTGCCACCGAAGATATAATGCAGTTCGACCAGACCCTCTGCCGAAAATAGTATTTCCTTTTTCCTAGGAAGTACTATTTTCTGTCTGGATGTGGTGTTGTCTTATCTCTTAGTATTCTGACGTTGATATGACTGAGCTTCTAAACATTTATAAGCACTTTTCCTATTTTGCCTAATACCTGACTCTACGCTGATATTTGGTATCACTTATTTTGTAAAATCGCCCAGGCATAGATCGAGCTATAATTTTTCCAGAAGAGTAAAAATACTCCCTGACTTGAATTGAAGGAGTATTTTACCTTCCAGTAAGTAAGTAATTTTTATCTAACGGACAATTTCTCTCAAATTTCCAGGTATTTATTAAATGTATTTAAAAGAATTACATGGTTATTGCCCAATAGGAAATAAACATTTTTTGCTGTTGTCCTTTCCTTAAATAAACAGCTTTCTCAAAAACGAAATTTACATTCAACATTTCCATATTTTTCACAAAAGTTTGGACCCAGATATGAAAAATGAGTTAAAACACCCATATTTTTCTTACCTAGTCTACTTCGTTTTTGAGTTTTGATCCAATTTTGTGTCGAAAATCCTTTCTGGCACACAGTTGTTAAAAGAGGAATAACCAAAGTTATTTTAGTAAGTGCTGAAAATCCAGGATACATTGGCGTATCATCTACTGTGGAGGATAAAATCAATTTGCATAATTCGTTTAATTTAATGCCAGGATTTCTGCAATATAAAGTTTGCATTTGAAAAATAAATGTCGTAATTCCTCCTCTGTTATCCCTAAGTATGTATTAGAAGGGAATTCATTATAATATTTCATTAACTAAATAATTTGGTATCACGTCTGATTTCAACTAAATAAGATTAAGGACATAATGTTAGACAGAAAGTTTTTTATTAAAACTTCTTATAAGACGTGCAGCGTATTAAAAACGCCAGAGGGCTTTCGAACGTTAATACGCTCTTTATCAGTGGCTACATGAAAAATAAATATGGATCGTTCATATATAGACCAGTAACATCGCAAATTTGCATAAATAAATATAAAATTAGAAAATGAACAGGCTATTATCCGATAAATATACACAGACATTTATAAAATATATTTTAAACTGATTCAACATGTAAGTATATCATGATAAAAGTACAATTGTAAAATAGTATTTTATTACTGAAAAAATGCAAATTCGAAAGGAAGTCAAGCCAGATATTTATGACAATGATGTCAAAGATAACCATGAATAGACTTGAATTGCATATAGTCGAGAATAAAATTTGAAACGGATCAAAATTACAAATCGAAGCACGGTAGATATAAATAAAAAGGGATTCATAAAGAAGAATATTAAGTGGGTTATTACAACGCAATAAACGGTAAGTTTTTTCCAAAAACTGTTATGAAATTATCATTAACTGCATATTGAACAAGAGCCGTAGAAAGATTACCACCTTTGACATCACGCGCGTGCTGTGCTAAATGGATGCCAACATTGCATTTGATACTGCCAATATAAAATTTATAGTCACCATCGGTAGACAACAGGGGAACCACATACACCCCAGCACAGCTTGTAAAGTTACCAATATCCCCAAGTTTATCAGAACGAATATGGTTAAATAAAGTGGTAATATTAGAGTGAGGAGGCTTGAAATCAAATCCATGGCAGAATTGAATAAAGGGACGGAAGATCTTAGAATGGTAAGGAAACTAGATTTATAAGCTAATCGATCTCTTCAAGCAACAAGTTTAGTATCAATTTGAGTAAATTTACGTCGAACATGGGAGAAAATCAGTATAAACTTAAAAGATTATGCAGCTTCATGGCCAAGATTAAAAATAAAATTAATTTCATCGGTCGAAGCAGGGATAGAAGAACATACCAGCGGTAAAATTAATGGATTCTAAACAAATGCAAAATATAAGTAGAACATAAAATGGATTTGGAAGCTAAAGGAGCTAACATCGTGAACAAAATCTCGGAAAAAACAAAAATTCAGCAACAATACGACGATGATTGTTAACGATGCTTTTAGCTTATAAAACCATTTTCTGTTCAAGATATGTGTTGTATTTGTTTAGATTCTGTTCCTTTTACCACTGGTTTGGTCAACTCATGTAACTCAAAACCATTAGTTGCATTTTTAATTCCATAGGACCCTTATTATATTATGTTTGTAGTTTTACACACTGAATATGTGATTCTATTATTTTGTTAAACATTCACTTTTTTTTTGGTGCATTACGTTCATTCATTTTGTCCTACTTTTTATTCCTTTTACCTTAGTTTTATTTTCTTCTATATAATTTTACTGGTCCTTTTCTTCCCTTGCACCATTGGCAACCCCTTTTTTGCCTGATGTATTCTCGTTTGCGGTTACATCAGTCTTCGATCTAATTCTAAAGGCTGCGCTTCTTGCGTATCCTGGCAAAGAAGTATGATTTTTGATTCTCTGATACCGATCGATACTGCTATTTTGTGCTGTTTGTTACTTGTTATGAAGTTATTTTTTTCTTGTGGTGCACAAACGATTATGCAAAGAATAATATTAAATTAAACTATCTTAAACATGGCCGAAATATCGTAAATCATGAAACATTTAAAACAAATTGCGTGTGCGGCTATTAAAACAAACCATATTTATCTCTAGTGCGAGTTTCTGTAAAAGAATATGTATTAACATAATGTTGCTCAATTAATTGCGCCATTTTTTAACTTAAAAAAACAACATTATTTATTAACAACATTTGGGTAAATATTAAATTAATTACAACAATTAACATATTATTCACTGAGGAGTTTGTAAATGTGAGATTGTACATGTGAGACCAGTAAGTTATTGTTATCAAGTTGTTCTATGACCTGCTACAATAATTAATGGGCGCATACCTTCACTTTCGTCTTTGGTCATTGACCATGACCACAACTCTTGCATCAGTGTATATCGTACTGGCACTAACTCTAAGTATAATACTGCTACTTGTACTGCACCTGCTCATTTCTTTGAAGTCTATATCAGGACATTTTTGGACTCATTGTGGAATCTCTGTGGAACACACTCTTACGGAATCATCATGGCATTATGTGTTGAATTTCTCCTCTAATCTGAATCTGTCGTAGAAGTCGTGCATATCCATTTTTAGCGCTTTCAGTTGCCGCCCCCTTTTGTCTGAGGTCTGTAACGCCCAATCAGCTACAATTGGCTGACCTCAGGGTCATGCGACCAGACATCTTCCTTATGGGTCAACATGTTTAACGAATCTCGTGGCTTTACCTTGATCTCCCATGTTTATGGCCTAATTGATATCGCGGGTCAGGGTGCCATAAAACTGACGTACTTGAGTCTGATGCCATTACAGCCCTAATAAATATTGCATATAAAACTATCTCATATATTGCTAGATTCGCATATCTATTCCTAGTCCCACAGTTTTATCATTTAACTGTTTTGAAGTTATATTTTGCAAAACGTTATTGACTCAAAACCATTTCTTTGCTTAATGTACATATAAATACATCAAATTCCCTAACTATATGCGAATTAGTTCTTACGTTATTTTTTCACATATTATATTATACATTTCGAATAAGTTTAAATCTAATCATACGATGTATGGAATGTCTGCTTAATTATTTTGCTTACATAAACTGTTTATAAGAAGCATTTAAACGAATTCACAATGATACGTAAATTAATTCTTAAATTATCGCGTTTCTACCACACAAAGACATACATGCGGACATTTTTACTCTCCTTATATACATAATGTATAAGGAAAGTATTGTAACGGGATCGAAAATTTCGGATTTTCGACGGGAGAGCATGTTTCAACCATCCCTGATCACGAATCAAACATTTTTGAAGTGATGTCTGTGTGTGCGTGAAAGTATGTGTGTGGGTGTGTCAGTGAGACTGTGGAGACGATAACTGACGAAAGAATGGACCGCTTCGAACAAAATTTGGTACAAAAATCACAATTCGTAAACACTGGAAGCCTATTGTTTTTATATGCATTCGAATGTTCAGAACCCCCCTAAATTTACGACAGAAATTTTGAAAAAATCGTCAAAAAATCAAAACTGCTAATAAAGTTACGCAAATAGACATGTCTTATGTTATTTTTCATTAGAAAACGATTGGCATACATTTTAGAACGCTAACATGAACTGTTCTCGAGATATTGCACATTTTAAAAAATTCAAAAAGGCATATATAATAAAAAATATATGTCCTATTGAGAAACATGTTCACTTTTCACATGTAATACCATGCGATAAATTTGCTGACACCATTCTCGTGGATTTAGCTCGTTGCATTCTTGAAAAAAGATACTTTGAATAATACTTTTGCATTTGAACGCCAATAGTCATTTATCTGCTGTAAGGATAACCTATTTTTTCATCCATAACGCTTGGCGAGATTTGGGTGACGAATTTGGTGGAATGTCGCCAACTTGGCGACTTCTTTAAATGTTGCTAAATTAACGAAAAACTCGCCAAATGGATAAAAATGACGCTAAATCATTGACAACTCACAGATGATGACGACATGGAAAATGACGACTCATGGACGAAAATTCAATATCTTGGAAAGAATACAAATAACTACTATAAAAATAATCTATTTTTTATTGTATAAGTAGTAAATCTATTGCATTACATTAGGAAAGCCATGTGCTGCCCACATCAAATTTTTTTATATGTGTTAGGAGGTCTTCAAACGTGCTTTTTTACCAATCTCTAAACCTTTCGTAAAATAACCCTTTTCCAAACGAATAATATGAGAATATAAGAAATATAAATATAGTAGTTCAAATAATAATTTAAGCACAGTATATACAGCTCCCCGAATCCCTTATAATATTGTAACAGATCACTGGAAATATCAGTGCACATAAAATGTATAGATTTAAATGCAAATCCAAATCATCTCATTTTACTCAAAGCCTGCGTTTTTTCAACAAATTTATTCTGCAATATAGAATACTTTGCGAACCACCACAGCTGTTACGCTAGAATATTTTTGCATCTGAAACATGCGTAAGGTGTGTTTTTGATCGATCACATTTGCCTAAATTATATGACCCAATATAGATTTATGCTAAGTTTAACATTAATTATATTTGCTCATTTCAACACTAAATGCATAATTTAAAAAAATCTGATGTGGGCAGCACATGGCTTTCCGCATATAATGCAATGAATTTACTACTTTTACAGTAAAAAAAATATATTATTATTAAAGTAGATATTTATATTCTTTCCAAGATATTGCATTTTCGTTAAAGAGTCGTCATTTTCATTTATATAGCGTTATTTTTATCCATTTGGCGAGTTTTTCTTTAATTTAGCAACTCTGAAAAAGTCGCCAAGTTGGCAACATTCCACCAAATTCGTCGCCAAAATATCACCAAGCGTTGTGGACGGAGAAATAAGTTATTCTTTTAACAGATAAATGACTATTGGCGTTCAAATACAAAAGTATTACTCAAAGTATCTTTTCTCATGAATGGAACGAACTAGATTCATGAGAATGATGTCACCAAATTTATCGCATGATATTACATATGAAAAGTGAACATGTTTATCAATGGTTATTATACTTTTTTCTATTTATGGGATTTTTTGATAAATTAATTTGAAAAATGTGCAATATCTTGAGAACGGTCCATGCTAGCGTTCTAAAGTTTATGCCAATAGTTTTCTAAGGAAAAATTACATAAGAAATGTTTATTTGCGTAACTTTATTAACGATTTTAAATTTTTGATGATTTTTTCAAAATGTCACTCGAAAATTTAGGGTGGTTCTGGACATTCGATTGCGTTTAAAAACAATAGGCTTCAGGTATTCACGAATTGTGATTTTTGTACCAAATTTCATTCGAATCCTTCCATTCATTCGTGAGATATCGTCTCCACAGTCTCACTGACACACAGACATCACCTCAAAAATGTTTGATTCGTGATCAGGGATGCTTGAAACGTGCTCTTCGGTCGAAAAGTCGTATTCGAATTTTCGACCCCGTCACAATACTTTCCTTATACATATATGAGGAAAGTAATAATGTTTTCAATACATCAGGAAATGAGTATATCAATTTAAAGTATATGATTCCTACATATCCAAGGTTTGGCGATGTGTCTTCCCTCAACGTGTTCTCGAAATCTTCCTAGCCAATTTTCAAGGCATTTGTTTAAACGAAAAGTGTTAATCTGCAACTTTGCCCAAGATGATTTTCTAAATCAAGAACACATTCAAATTTTAATTCTGGCCATTTATTGATTAGTGAACAATGTACCTGGCAGTGCCTAGGATTTAAAGTAAGGGCTAATATAATTTACTCATTCATTTTCTCAAATGCGCAGTCCCGCCGAGCCCTTTATTTAGCAATCACTTTTCTAAGCTGATGAGCAAAATATAAGCATACACCATAAATAAACGTCTTTGGATATTTGTGCGGGCATCCGCTTAGCGAACGCATAGGATTTACAGCCCAATTATGCTGTGTGAAAGAAACATTAAGTTGCTTTACTTTTTAAATAATAAATGCATCTTTGGATTGAATTACTATTCTTAATTAATTGTGGTCATGAATCGTGGTATTCGTACATTCTTAATCGCACATTTTTGTCGCGGCCGCAATAACCCACCATTACTTCTTTGCACGAGTTCCTTAATATAATCATTAAATAAAGCACTACACATTAAATTCCACATTTTTAACTTTTACAATAAATAGTATTTTTTCTCACGTATTATTGTTATGATTAAAATTACATTAATTTTAATAAAAGCTTAAAGAGTAGGTCTTTAGAATTATTACAAAGATTAAATATTGACCCAATATGACGACTGGCTCATACCTCTGTATTTTAGATCTGTAGTTCAGCATGACTATGATTGCCCCCTTTGCCGACACTCTCTCTTACAACACTGCCCGAATTTCACGACATCCCTCTCTTGCTTTTGGACAATCATTTTCGTTGAATCTCAACGCTTCTGCACAATCATTGCTTTCTCTCAACACTTTTGGACAGTCATTTCTTGAATATTCATTGAATTATCTCCATGGTTACACAGTCGCAGCGACACTAATATTCCCTAAACACTGAGATTCCGTTTTAAGTAGGTTCCACCCTCTGGAGGGAGTTGAATCCAATGTGTGTGACTGGTTCGGTTTAAGTTCCTAATTACAGTTGAATCCAGCATACAGTGTATAAAGGAAGTCTAGCATTTGCCTTGAAAATAAGATCTAAAAGTATAATCTAGAACAGAATAATCTAGATCTTTTACTAATTCCAGAATTTGTAAAATTATCTTTTAAAATTCATGAACTCAAAAATTCAAAATTCATATATATATATATGAGTATGAAAAATACGTAAAATGCTGAACTTACTCGATAAAATACAGACTTCAAAGGGATCGAAGAGAAAAATGCTTCAAGTTAAAATAGTAAATGGCCAAGGGGGATTCTGACCCCCTGTTTCCGGTTACAACATGCTATTACATCATGGTAATACTCCCCGCGCCGATATCGTACTGAAGTTAAATTTCCGAAAGTATGTCAAGTCAAAGACGGGAAATGCGAATGAGAACAAAAGCAAGAACGAACAACATCCAAAGGAACGAAGTATTAGCTGAATAACAGAGTAGAATAAGTTCCTGTATCTAAGCATACCCCAAATCATATGGGTACGTGAACAAGATACGTATAAGAAGCGTATAAGAAGTTACAGTATATCAGGCCATACCCTGATTTATGTTCCGGTATTTCCAAAATCCTTATAAAATGCATTATTGACCTTGTTGTAGATTGCATTATAATAGTGTTTCAGGAAACGAACGGGAAAATGTTGTTTGATTGCTTCCAGTATAATTTTTCGATCATTGATGGTACGATCGTATTTGAATGTATGTATCCGTTTGTTTCTATAAAAATGGTTTTTAATAATATTGCGTAAAATGTTTTTGCTTAAATTGGAATTCCAATTGACGATATGATGGATGCTGATATGGAAGGAATTTCTTTTATCGTATAAAGTAGTAAATATTTTATAGTTATTATCATATTTGATACACAGATCCAGAAAGTTAACTTCGT
Organism: Amaurobius ferox; assembly: GCA_951213105.1. Classification (NCBI taxonomy): domain Eukaryota; kingdom Metazoa; phylum Arthropoda; class Arachnida; order Araneae; family Amaurobiidae; genus Amaurobius; species Amaurobius ferox. The sequence goes on from OX578145.1 coordinate 26,606,933, forward strand.
CTTCTTGTCGTCGTCTATAAGTTCTAAATAGGTGGGATAAAAGCTGAAGTCAATATTCACACCATTAATGTCATGTCCAACAAGAATATCATCCACGAATCTAAAATGTGGAATTTCATTAAGGATATGAGTACCTTCTTCTTACTTGTTTAAGTATAGATCCGCAAGCAGGGAGGAACATCCTGCACCCATTGAAATGCCTTTAATCTATCGATAGTAATCTGTTCCGTTGAATAATGCATTTTCAAACCAAACATTCTTGATCATAGTTTTATATTTATTTATTGTAATACATTTATGTAAATTATAGATGCCGTAAAGTTCTAATAAAATGTCAAAAAGGTCGTCCAGATTTATATTATTAAATAGATCTTTAAAGTCGTAGCTCCGATATTTCAATCGTACAGAAGTGCAATTTATCTTGTTCAATACCTCGTAACTGTTTTTTACCATAATATTGCCTTGATTATTTATTTTAGACATAATTGTTTTTAATAGTGCTAAAAGTTTACAGTTTGCATAAGTTAAATAAGTCTTGCAACCCACTGTTACAGGACGGAACTTGACATGGGTTTTATGTAACTTCGGGATCATGACCAAATGTGGAAAACGTACATATAACAACTCATAATGGATACATCTATACATGGCCTTGATTTTGTTTTCGATGGTTCTACATGGTAGTTTAATAATGGTATACATAAGTTCATTATTATAATTATTTTTTAAAACTACTACATAATATTTGATGCATGTAAGAGTATAATTAGGTACAACTTTATCGGTGTAGGTGATAGCAATATCTTTCTTAATATCATTCAAAATGGTTTCATTTAATTTGAAGTAAGTTTATCATGTCCAATTGTACGATAACAATATCGGAAGATATTAGATATATTGTATCTCCATTCATTGAAGACTCTTAGAGGCATACTGTATTTTACGACAATTTTATAAATAAAGTCGTTGAGTTCGTTATTAAAATACTTTTCCATATCAACAAACTCTTGTTTTCTGAATTTAGTGCCAAGTTGTAAGAATGCTCTTAGGCTATTATCTCCAATTATATACAAGTCTCCTGTAATAATGTGGTCGTGATCATGATCGAGGTACGTGCTGCTAGTACACTGACAATTAGCGGTTTCATGCAGTTTTATATTTTTTCCAATGTGACTATAGTTGTGTACTTTACGTCCGTTAGTCTTAACAAATCTATATGTTATGTTGATATCAAGATTTGGTATGAGTAGAAGGTAAGCTTTGTCTTTTAAAATCTTTTTAAAAGGTATTGAATCAAAACCTTTATTCCTGAATGTTGGAATAAAATATTCCTTTTTGCCAGGTTTATTTTCTTCCATGATTAAATCAATTTTAAGCCGTTTTGCTCTTAATTTGATCATGTGCAAGAATATATCACGCTTAGTAGATATATCCAGATTATTGTCGCTTTGGTTTTCATTAAGGGATAAGGTATTGAATTTTTGCCATATTCTTCTTATGTAACGTTTTTGAATTCCGAAAACTAGATTTTTTATCCAGCCAGTTTTCCATTCCCCATCTTTCCCTAAACGATCAATGAAAGTTTCAACTTGTTTTAACGTATCAATGAACGACCTTCTGCTGGTTCCATGTCCTCGTGCACATCGTGGAAACTCCAGGCCGTCCGACTCGTCCAGAGGACTTGAGTGACTCGTGCACATCGTGTAATATTTCCTATTTTTATGTCTTGTAATACAGATTGATGATGTACTTCTTTGCAGTAATCGTAATTATGGGTATTGCAAAAGTTTACAGAAATCAATCTATAAGGATATACTGTTCCATATTGTGTTATGTGCATATTTTCCGACCAAATTCTTTCACAGTAGTCAGGCACGACATCAACAATATGCACAATAATATTGTCAAATCTATGCAGATTAAAATGCCGTAACTCCAACTTAGTGTGTATCAACATTTTTAGACTTGTTAAACTGGCTATGATGAAGATTGATTCTAAGATTAAGGTGGTTTTTGGTTTAACCTATATACATAATATTACAGGTTTTACAAGTGAAACAGTAAATGCAATTAAAAGTTTTGCAGAATCTGATCCGCCACTGAACACAATTTACATCGTTTATATATATATATATATATATATATATATATATATATATATATATATATATATATATATATATATATATATATATATATATATATATATATATATATATATTGAAATATATACGAGTATTATATTGAATCTAATGTTGCTTGAAATTATACTGATGCGTTAATAACATAAACTAATGCCTTCATAGATTTAATTCGAAGTCGTGTACTGCATTTTTAAAACTTTCTGAGCTATAGCGAATAGTACAGTAACTTCAAACTCCAAATGTACATTTTTCATTTTCAAGTAATCTTTTGAAATATCGGTAAACCTGCTAACTTTCAAGGGACTCCTTTAAAAATACTCAAAATAAAAGGCACTTTACAAGATTGTTAGGTTGTCTTGACTTCTCAATGTTTTTATTACAACTTTAACGGTTCTCGTTGAGTTAGTTCTGAAATCAGTTTGTTTTGAACGAAGAAAATTAACTGTAACGCGTAATTTGTATAACTTTAAGAGCAATACTTGACTTGTATAATCGATTTTGAAATGTGTATAAAAGTTTGAAAATAATCTGCGTACTACCTTGTATTCGAATAATTAGTCTCTGCCTGTCCAGTTCAGTGATTCTTTCGGAACTGTCAGCCAGAGGCGAATGAAACTTTTGGGGGGACGTGTTCTATTTGCACTATATAAACATATCTAAATGCTGTCAAGTAAATGCTATGATATATAATATGATACATCAATAAAATTACGATATATAAATAAAACTATGATATATAAATAAAACTATGATATATAAAAAACTATGATATATAAATAAAACTATGATATATAAATAAAACTATGATATATAAATAAAACTATGGTATATAAATAAAACTATGATATATAAATAAAACTATGATATATAAATAAAACCATGATATATAAATAAAACTATGCTATATAAATAAAACTATAATATATAAATAAAACTGTGATATATAAATAAAACTATGATATATAAACAAAACTATGATATATAAATAAAACTATGCTATATAAATAAAACTATGATATGTAAATAAAACTATGATATATAAATAAAACTATGATATATAAATAAAACTATGATATATAAATAAAACTATGATATATAAATAAAACTATGATATATAACTAAAATCTAGGTTAGCATAAAATGTCTCCGTGGACTTCGCCCCCACCCGGATGTATGCCTGAAAATACACTTGTCCAGACAATGTTTTTCTTTCCTTATATACATAATATATAAGGAAAATATTGTGACGGGTCGAATTCGAGTTTTCGACGGGAGAGCACGTTTCAAGCATCCCTGATTACGAATCAAACATTTTTGAAGTGATGTATGTGTGTGTGTGTGAAAGTATGTGTGTTTGTGTGTGTGTGTGTGTGTCGATGAGTCTCTGGAGACGATAACTGACGAACGAATGGATAGATTCGAATGAAATTTGGTACAAAAATCACAATCCATAAACACTGGAAGCCTATTATTTTTATACGCAATCGAATGTCCAACCCCCCCCCCCCTAAATTTTCGAGTGAAATTTGAAAACATCGTCAAAAAATAAAACCGCTAATAAAGTTACACAAATAGACATTTCTTATGTAATTTTTCATTAGAAAACGATTGACATAAATTTTAGAACACTAACATGAAACACTCTCGAGATATTGCACGTTTTTCAAAAACATTATAAAAAAGTTATATAAAATTAAAAAAAAATATGTCCTATTGAGAAACATGTTCACTTTTCATATGTAATACCATGCGATGAATTCTCGTGGATCTTTCTCGTGGATCTAGCTCGTTCCATTCATGAAAAAATATATTTCGGGTAATACTTTTGTATTTCAACGCCAATAGTCATTTATCTGCTGTAAGAATAACTTATTTCTTCGTTCATAACGCTTGGAGAGATTTTGGCGACAAATTTGGTGGAATGTCGCCAAGTGGATAAAAATGACGCTAAATCAATGACGACTCATTGATGATGACGACATGGAAAATGACGACTCATTGACGAAAATTCAATATCTTGAAAATAATATAAATAACTACTATAAAAATTATCTATTTTTTTTACTGTAAAAGTAGTTAATTCAATGCATTATATAAGGAAAGTCATGTGCTGCCCACATCAGATTTTTTTCATTGAAATACTACGACCATAGTACTTGTATAGTTACTGTCTGAGCACGCGTGAGAATTATCTCCGTCACCTTGAGTTAGATCACGTAATGCAGCGGTGAAAATTTTTTTAAGATTATATATATTTTTTAACTTGCAAGGAAGGGGTTATATCCTCAAGCGGAAAAATTTTCACCAGATAACTTCTACAAGGTTATATTCTTTATTAAAATTATTAAGTAATGTACATATTTTATTTCTTGTTATGTTTCAGTAAAATATAACAAGAAATATCAATAATGTTTAAGGCATAGATTATGAAACATTTTCCAACTTCAATGCAATTTTATTTAAACATCTCTAAAATGCGATACATTACTCGGTAATATTTTTTAAATTATCATAATACTATAATAATTTATTATATTTGAAAACTTCATCGAAAACAACTGAAATTCATTCAAATGACATCATAGAAAAATAACACTCCTGGCTCTCTCTATAAAAGCAGCATTTCATTCATAAACATTTCCCATCAATTTTATTCATCACAGTACTAAAATAATGTATTTTATTTAAAAACTTAAGGCCATGGGGCTACAAGTAATTAAACTCTATGCTTAAAATTTCATCGAAAAAAATCGTCCTTCTCTCTCTAAAATCAATGAATATTCCATTCATATCAGCTATGCAGACTCCATGAGCTAAATAATTTTGCGTTAAAGAAATACATCAATTGTTATACAACTCATTCTTCATATTTTGCTGTTTACATTTTACATAAGCGAAAAATAGGCTTCGTTGTAGAAATAATCAAATTTGGATGATCATTTAAACATAAATATATTGTAATTGAGTTGTTTCAGTATGTAGATGCACAGAATTTAAGCAAAAATAAAGCGGTTTTAGGACGGATACTACACTCAATGTGAATTCGAAAGAACTTTAAAAATCACGATTTTGAGACAAGATGGATGCCATATTTTATTTTGAAGTGGGTCACGTGATCTTTTCATATTGTAGTCACGTGATAGCTTCATATAAGATGTTGTTGTTGTTGTTGAGACCCAGACCGTCCGACCTACCAGAAAGGTGTAAGGTAACTGTATGGACGGCCGGGAAGTGCCACCCAATTTAGACCGGAACCCAGTGGGGGAGGCATCCACAGGGACCGTACCCTCCTTCCCCTACCACCAACCTCTCGGAAGGACTTACGGACCCACATTCATATAAGATGTGTAACAATTATTTTAATTTTTATTTAAAAAACTACTGAATATATTTTGTTGATTTTTTTATATATTTAATGGAATAATTTGAATATTGCCTAGAATTTTCGAAGCAATTTGAGAATTTTAAATCCGCTTAAAAAATGTTTGCAAAATTAGGTCCTATATGGTTCAATGCATTTCATTTTTTCAACCCGGGTTCAATCTAAAACTGATTGGGTGATATTATTCATTTATAATTCCTTAGGTCCTACAGACCATCTGAACAACATACTAAAATTCCGTTTTGATTAAGTCATTTTTACGGCAGTTATCCTGCTAACGGACAGACATAGAGACAGACAGACAGAATGAACAAAGTCATAAACACTTTTCAACTTCGTTGTAAAGTGTTTAAAATACAAGATGGGTCGTCAATTTTCTATAAAAATAATCGCTTACATCCCTCATTTCCATTCCAGAATTCCCTCTAATATATTTTTATACATTTGAATTACATCTGCTTACACCCTCAATGTAGTTCATTTCATGCGAGATTGAAATTTCTTGCAATCTGTTCACTGTGTTGGAGAGGCAGCATTCGAAAACATGTTTTTCCTCGTTATTCATCAAGTCATACACTTATGAAATAATTACTACAGAATAGTATATATTTCATAAAATTGCAAGATGTTCCAAAATATTTTGTGGATAAAGCGCATACATATATATGGTAAGCATTTAATTTGACGTCTAAATATCGTTATGCATTAACAATCCATCTCTGAAAGAGATGATGAAATATGTGAATTTTGATGAAAGATAATGATGAAAGATATGATATGATAAAATGATATTATAAATTATAATTATCACAGAAAAGAACTGTTTTTGCAGTCAAATATAACCATTGTTCTTCAACCAGTCGTAGCAAATTCGTCTGTTTCTGAGAAAAATCGAGTTGAACGATCGAGTAGTTTAATAAAATATAGGAAATTTGGCGATATTTTGACTCCAGATTGACGAAAATATAAGCAATAATTAACAGAAATGACGTTTAATTGATGAATATGACGTCAAATTGATGAAATAAATATTAATGCACTTTAATATATAAACTGCTAGCAGCGATTAGCCGGCGTAGCTCAGGGTTTACATGCAAAACTATGATAAAAATTACACCGGGACATATGGGGCCGATTGTAATATATTACCGCTGAATGTATCGCATTTTAGAGATGTTTAAACAAAATTAAAGTTGGAAAGTGTTTCATAATCAGTGTTTTATGCATGATTGATCTTTCTTGTGATTTCATAATTTTATTAAATTATTTCATTTAAATTCATATCTCAAACCTGCGATTTTCAAAATTGTCTAACACGTTCAATGAACTCCCACAAATCTCAGTGTTGAGTAAGTCTGTGGGAAATAAACCACGATGAAAGTTTTCATTTATATTCATATCTCAAACCTGCGATTTTCAAAAGTGTCTAATACGTTCAATAAACTCCCACAAAACTCACAGATTTAATTGACTTTCACGTTTTAAACCAACAATGTCCAACCTTTTTCGTTGTGAATCATAGAGTTAGTGAGTAGAACTCCTAGGAAAAAGTGTCGCTTTTCACTAATATCTCCAGAACCACTGGTCGTAGAAACTCAAAACATGGCCTGTGTTTTTTGTGAGGTGATTTCAAGACTACCAAGATAAGTTTCATGAAATTCGGTTCAGCCGTTCTCCAGTTATGGTGGATCATACATACACTCTTTTCTTCTTCATATATATAGATATTGCTTATTGTGGATGCTATCAATATTAATAATTGTCAATTTAGAGTTGGGTGAACCATATGTTAATTGGGTACAAATGTACAAATCAACATTTAAAACACTGTGCAGCATATTTTATATATATTTTTGTCACTGTGAAAGAAGTAAACTGATTGCATTATATCGAGAAAGTCCTATGCTGCCCACTGCTTGATATGCCAACTCATTATGTTATGAGCATCACCAAATTGTTGATTGCTTACACTGTATCCCGTTTTCATCAGATACTTGCAGACTATGGGCAACGCAGTGATGTTGCTACAGCTCAGTGTATGCACGACGGTGATTAATGGCTGTATTTGGTTCAACCTGTATTTCATCAGACCCACTGTATATGTTCCATCTAAGAAGACAAGCAAAGATTGATTATAATTGGATGAAATATGCAAATCATCATGATTTTGTGTTAGGCCTCGTAGAATATTTAGGCTATTTAAGGATATGTTCCCAGTATTTAAATAGCTTCTAATGTATTTTCAAAAAATTGAAAATCGCTGAATCACTATATCCTAAATATGACACTCCAAAATTTCGAAATTAAATTTTCAAATCCAAATTATTGAATATTATGGTGAAATATGTTTTATAACCAAAGTTGTGAAATCGCTATTTATTTATCTAACTCTACAAAGTAGCTACAATGAAGCAAAATTAATTATAAAATACACATAAATACGATTAAGAACGCACGAAATATACAAACATTTCGACATATACCAGAATGTTATTTAATGCGTTATAATTGCTTGCCCACTTTTAAAGCAGTAACCCTTTTAATTAGCATTTCTGATCATACTTGGATTTAAAGTAGGTTTCTAAACTTTCTAATTCTATAATGGATCCGGAGATGCGATGTTTATAATCACAACAGTTAATTAGAATTACCCTGTCAAACATGAAATCCTTTACATTGACCACTTTCCTATAAATCAATCCTTTCATTAAATCAAAGCCTAGAGCCACCTTCATTAACATAGTAGATTAACTTAGCCTCAGATTGCAAATAGAATCAACGTACAACCATCTCCTATGATATTAATGCTGCATTCGCTGTAGATTAAATATACATTTAATGAGAAATAATCACATAAGGGTAGGCTCTTCAAAGGTCACAACAGTTTTAAGAAGTTTTAAATCTGCATTTATGTAGACAAATTCTAACTTCTGTAATCTTTATAAAGATTGCAGGAAAAGTCGATGTTTAGCAGAAAACTGTATTCATTTGAGAGTAATTTAACTTAAATATGATTACTCCTACCACAAAATTTCATTAACAAATTTTATCAGTGAATCAGACCAAAGAAAATGTTGCTACATGTGCAATTGGCTACAGTAAACTGTGTAAAAACACCAAATGGTTTTAGCTGTGGGTGGTGCCAAAAACTGCTATTGCCAAAAACAAATATACAAAACTTTTACGAATATATCACGGTTCGGCCGCCCATCTTGCTGCTCTGTGTCCAAGAACGAGCCGGACGGTCGGGCTTTCGACTATATCACGGTATGTTTTATCTCGATTACGAATTCGTTGACTATTATTAAAAGCCACAAATAAATAATAAATAAAATCAATATTCTTAAATATTTATTTAGGGAGCTAATGAATCCATCAATACACAGAGTTCCTAGGAAAGTACTTGATCACCCCAATAACTTTGTAAAGAAGTTCCACGAGTGGAAATTTTGTAAGGGTGTAACTTTGCAATTCCCCGAGTGTAAAATGCCATGAGTGTAATTTCGTAACTCCATGAGTGTAACTTTGCAACTTCATATGTGTAAAACTCCGTGGGTGTAGCTTTGTAACTCCATGAGTGCAAAATTTCATGAGTGTAAACTTTATAAAGTAGGTTCATGGGTGTACTAAATTTCGAGTTTCTAGATCCAGAGGTTGTCTAGATATAAATGACAAACATAAAATTAAAACTACTGAAGAAATAATACTGAGTAAACAATTTACTTTTCTTAAAGTGTATTTCAAATCAATAACATTCGGTTGCCTATCAATAGAAAATAAGTAATTTTATTCTGTAAACATTGCTTAGAAATCAACTGTGTTGTGCATAACACAGATGCGACATTTAATAAATTTTGAACATATAAATAACAAAAATATTATAAAACGAATTTATCGAATAGAAAAAATGCTGTATTTTAAATTACTGAGGGATTGTTCTCTATCGCTTACCTTTTGAGACATTTAATATGATCAGAATAAAAACACTGATGATTGTAAGAAAATAGCTTAGTGAAAGAATGTCCTTAAAAAAATCACACATATGCCAGTTGGGTGACAATTGTTTCTAGGAACAGTTCGTTTGTAGCGCTTGTTAGGGCACATAGTGTTTTTTGGCCTGAAAAAGGAGGCTTTTAACGCCCTCGAAACAATTCTCGTCACCTATCTGACATATGATTGCTTTCACCAAGAAAGTGTTCTACGATGTTAAATACGGTGTTTAAAAGAAAAATTAAACATAATTCTGCATGAAATCAGTTGGAGCAAATGTTGGAAGAAGGTGTGTGTGACAATGAATGTTTCAGTATATATTTTTATCAAATGACGTTTTGAATCACGCAACTTTAAAACAGTTATGTGATTAGCTGAAAAACAAAATTTCTCTATAAACAGTATAAATCAAATTAGGATTGGTATTGTCACTAAAATACACTAGCTTCCAAAAGTTAAGCACTGATTGTAAAATCAACAGAAATGTAAAAGTAAAGCTTTGATTAACTCAAAATTGTACATGAAGGTAGCAAATGTGTTTATACATGAAAGAAAACAAGAATTATGTTCAAAAAGTAAAAAATACTTACTTTTGTAAGTTATGTGATGCCGTTACACTTGGGTCATTTACAATATGATGTTTAAAGGCAAACAAACCAAACAAAACTTACATTAATATGGTATGTGATCACCCCGGACCTTCACACAAACTTCACAATGTTTTCCCATGCTTCAAATAAGGTGATCCACCATCGCAGATGCGAGTAGTGGCCTTTCCTCCAATATGGCAGTTTCCAACTCTCTGAGACTGGCTGGAGGAGATAAACGTGTAGAGACAGCACGCCCGAGGGCATCCCAAGGGTTTTCATTGAGATTAAAGTCAGGGGATGCGCCGGCCATTCTATACGAGAAATGTCCTCACTGTCCAGGTATTCGTCAACGATGTTAGCTCGATGGGGACGGGCATTATAGTGCATAAGGAGGAAATCAGGACACACTGCTGAAACGTAGGATCTAGGACTTCATACCGATACCGCGCAGCTGTCACAGAACCGCCTTTAAAGATGTGCAGCACTGTGCTATATATCATTGAAATTCCAGGTCACTCCATGACTCAATCACCTCTGAATGCGTGATGTTCGATGATGTTCTTGGCCTGATTGCGTGTGACTCGTTCTCTCCAGACCTTTATACGCTTATCATCTGATTCCAGAGCAAATCTGGACTCGTCCGTGAACAGGACGTTGCACCAATCTGAGACAGTCCTATTGGCATGTTGACGACACCACTTTAATCTTGCCCCTCTGGTTTGTACGGTTAGAGGAACACAGAAACGTGGTACTCGGGCATACAGTCTCTTCACGTGGAGCCTTCGACGTGCAGTACTGGCAGATATTGTCTTACCAAGTCCAGCTACACCCATGGATGTAACAGTTTTGGAGGTCGCTAAGAGATTCCGATTGGCTACTACAGCAATATACTGATCATTAGAGGGCATGGTAATCCTTGGATGACCGGGCACAGGTCTCCGAACAACTATTTGACTTGTTTGGAATTGTTTCCTCATTTGAGAAATTATCTAATGATCAACCCCAAAGAAAAGAGCGACATCTTTGATTGACAGTAATGCTTCAATGCGTCCGACAGCACGTCAGTGTTTACTCTGTCATTCGTCTTCTTTCAGCCATGGAAACACGAATATCATCAAAATTAATCCTACAAAATTTATAAACACTTCGTATCAGCATTTAAATGCACGTCCTCATAACCTTCAGAATGCTGGCGTCTTCAACCACTGCCTAATTAGCGTATATACGAACAGTCAATCGTTTTTGGCTGTAACATACAATATTTGCATAGTGCCATCTATATCTGCAGCGATTTTCAGCCACTCCAACTCAAATACGCTTTCGAAAAATGAAAATTTGTATTGCGTGCTTAACTGTTGGAAATCAGTGTACATAGGCAAGGATGATTAAGGTTTTACTTCATAACTATTTTTGCAGTTGTTTCACCGATGTCTTACCATGTAATTTAATGCAAAATTGGTTAATACCACTTTTTACTAAATGCCCAATACTATATAAAATATTATTCATTACATATTAGTCAATGCTGTATTATATACCATTAATCTATGTACATATTCCTTTAAATGCAAAAAAAAAAAAAAAATTTAAAATACGGAGGGTGAATGTAATGCTGACAATATATTTTGCTAATTCATTAACCTGCGCTTTAATGATGCAACTGCATGAGAATTATGGAACTGTAAATTGCTTTCCTGTAAATATGTATTTAATTTAATTTAGTTTTATAAATCTTGATAAAAAATTAACATATTGCAGTGTATTTATCGGAGCTCAAAAACATACCATTACGTGGTTCTAATTTTATCAAAATTGTATCTTTCGCAGAAACTGTTGCGAATGTTACACAAAATAACCACGAATTATTTACTCTATCAGGACAAACAGGGATTGGCATCAGCAAAAAAAATGCCACAAAATTCCTTTCTAATCTCTAAGCACCTTACCGATTCCACGAAACATACCATTGCCATACTATGCTGAAACGTACCGCTATGTGTGATGCAATTCACTTAGTATCGAGGTCCGCTAAAGTGAGAAGGGCGGACTGGAGGAAGAACGGCGAGGTTAGAGGGTACCCTGAAGAAAGTCATCCGAGGTTGTAATCATGTTTATCTTCTTTTAATATCCCGAACCTTGGCTAACCCTAATCCACGGCTGATCTTTGTGACCCTACAACAGGAACTGTTCTTAGCAGTCAATATATATTTCGGCATCAATTGTAAGTAGGGTTTCAAAGGTTGTTGAGAGAGCCAAACTTGCTAGTGATATATGGTGTGTATAAGATTAGCAGAAATGTTAGTTGAGCTATAAAAATCAGTTTGTGTTTCCTGTATTGCGCTACATTTTATATTCAATACAATTATAATATAGATTTAATTTGCAGTTTACTGATTATGAAAAGCAAAATTCTGATTGCTATAAGAAAAAATCTGATGTGGACAGCACATGACTTTCCCTGCAGACTTATATCCACGTTCTCTTTATTTTAATTAAATTTATTTCACTTTTATTCAATTTTCGTTCTCATTCGGTAACCGGGCTTATTTTCAAAGGTGGCGTAGGGAAAGTACGAAAAACTAAAATATCTCGAGAACGGCTAGACCTAGTGTAATGGGGTTGGTCTTATTCTTTTCGTCGTTAAACATTACGTATTAAACGAGCATTTAATGGATATATCTGAGTATACCTAGTTCTTTAGTTTAGATTTTGAAGATTTTTGCGGGCCGTTTTGCAAAAAAAGGCAGGTTATTTTTTTCCGAATCGTACCAAAATCTAATCAGCACCAGAGTGACCTATACGTGACTTATCTACCGAATTTTGTGAAATTCGGTCTATTAGTTTTTCAGCTAGAGTGGATACAAGCTTTTGCGGGCCATTTCGCAAAAAAAAGCGGGTTCTTTTATTCCGAATCGTACCCAAAACTAATCAGCACTAGCCCCGCCCACAAGTGACTTACCTACCAAATTTTGTGAAATTCGGTCCATTAGTTTTTTAGTTACAGTGGATACAAAATCTGCACAGACAGACAGACACACAGACAGACAGACAGACAGACAGACAGACACACAGACAGACAGACAGACAGACACACGCACAGACGTCACGCTAAAAATGGTTTTTTCGTATTCTAGAGGTCTCGAAACGTGTAGATCCGTCGAAAACTCGAGTTGTGATTTTCGGTATGATTCCAATACTTTCCCTATACATTACCATGTATTGCAGGGAAAGTAAAAACACTAATTACTGTACAATAAAAGTTAATAATTAGTCTAAGCTATTGTCTTCTTGTTTTGACCCCACTGAGATCACTCAAAAGATTTATATTTGTGTTTTGTCCTTTCATGCATTTCCTTGGTGAAATATGGTTCAGCGCCTGCAGATGAAATATTCTTCTAATCTTAACCCGTCGATCTATGTAAAATACTACATAGGTTTGCCCGTCAGTCACGCAAAAAAATTAAATTTATAAGAGGGCTGATGAGGGAGGCAAAACTAAAATTAGAAATGAAAACTAAAAAGGAAAAAAATAATAAATTTTGAGGAAACAACAGTTTTTTAATGTATTCCCTAACAAAACAGTGGCGCTTAGAAAAATTTAAAATAAATTGTAATCACATTAAATTGAAACCAAATTGAGGGTGTAGGCACATTTAATTTAAAACAATATTATATAAATTTTAACGTTATCCAAAATTTATATTATACAAAATTGTCGAAATTACTTGATTTGCCTACACCCTCATTCCTTTTTAATAATTTTGCTTAATATCGATTTTGGATAATACGAAGATTTATAAAGTATTGTGCGAATTGTTTTGAATTGTCCGTCCTACACCCTAAATTTGGTTGAATTTCGTGTAATATTTATTTTATTATTTTCCGCATTTCACTGCTGCGTAAAGCAGGACATTGGAAAAATTTATTATTTTTATAATTTATATGATATAATTTCTGTAGCACAGTAACACAATACTCTTTTTATAATCAAAAATAACGTAAAATGGTCCTAGTGTATTTGTGAACATGGTAAATTCATGCTCTTTGGATGGACTTAAGATCAGATTTAAACGAAAATATGACAGCTCCTCTACACCTTTTTCTGTGAGTCAAATTTTGAAAACTTATTTCTTCTTTCTCCTATTCAGCAGATAATCATTTAAATTTAGTTGCGAATGACCATTCCTCCGTCCCATTTCATTTTAGTCATGTAGATTCAGTTTGGAGTTTAATTATTGTTATATTATTATTACAATTGCAAATATTTATGTGTGTGTGATTTTAAATAAATGTTGTTTTTTTATAATTTATGACAAGCTTTGTTCTTTTGCGCTCTCACCGGGTGTGTCCTAAAAGAGGTAGATACCTCAGAACAGTGGAGTCTTAATTTACCCTTTAGAATGTATGCGACATCCAAATTTTACTTAGCCTCACCACTCGCACTGATAAGTTGATCTTTGCAGAGAACTTTAAACTATAATTTCTCGGAGGAAATTGTCTCCATCTGATTTGCAAGATGTCTATATAAATAAAAGTGAATATCTGGCGGTTTGTTTATTTGCTTGTCCCCTGCATCGAATTTAATGAAATCTTGATGGTTACCCTTGGTATAGTACCACTTTCATTTTAGACGCCCTACTGTCCTTCTGACTGCCTGTCTTTATGCTCCTACCCCCCTGTGGAGGATGCCGTTCTTTCGGAGCGAACAGGCGCTGACTCTGTAGCCTTTGAGCCACCTCCTCTGAGGGGAACATTAATCTGAGGATCACGGATTTTGGGCATTCCACCCGACTGTTAGTGAGTTGGACTCTTCCATGTGACGTGGGGGTGGACTGTTTCTATTCATGATCTGAGCCTAAACACGTCGCCGACTGGGGTCGAGACTCGTCGGGACAATATACGGACCGAGTCCGGTGAATGATTTCTTAGACCTCGCTCCTTTGGTTGTGTCGTCGCTGGTTAAGGAATTTGTATCCTTGCTGCTCCCTTTTCCAAAAGTGAAAAACCTAGTTGTTTTTTCGGAGTTGAGTTTAATCGGAGGACCGAGAGAAACGTGGCGCACACAGTGTATTGTGCAGTATGCGAATTGGAGTCCACGCTGTTTACTAATATACGAACACAATTACTGGTATTTTGCACGTGTTTTCAAACAATGTACGATTTCATATGGGACATATTTTTTGTCACAGGCGGTCGGCCGTAAATCGTCCCATTCGATCCTTGGAGTTGAACATAGTCCTATGTCAAAAACTGCTTGACGTAGTATGTCGTCCTGGACATTGAACCATGTACTGAATTTTGCGGCTGCCCAAACATTGACACGTATACATATTATCTTATTATATACGATCTAATGATATTGAATTAAATTCATGTCGAATTTATTGCATCCTCTAAGAAATCATATGCAAATCCACAAATGATATTTTTCAAAGTAGATTTACTTAAGGAAGTAGATTTGTGTTGTGGTATAATTCTAACCAAAAACTCAATAATAATGTAATTTCAAACAATAACTCTATATTTCTTCATGCATGTATTTCCATTATAGACAATATAAGGAAATAAAACAACGTGTGTTCCCAAACCCTCAAATAGGAACGCAATAAAACGTGTAAGCATGCCTTAATTTCCCTAATGCTAATTCGAAGAAATATAATCATTTCCATATAAATACATTTAAAACTATTTAGTTGTGCAATTAAATTCTCACATGTCTCCGAAACGAAATAACTTAATTCTTTAATTGACATATTTCCTTTGTATGTTCAGCTTTATTGCGTGTTCTACACACAATACCCATTGATTTTCAAATAACTCAATTATTATAAACGTTTAAAGTGGGGCTCTAATTGCATGATAGGTGATAAGCATGTAATGACAGTTAAATTGCCTCTGGCATTTGGATTTTAACGGTATTTACATGGCTTATTTATAATGCATGTTTAATCGCTGCGTAAATCAATGCGTCTGAATTCCTTTTTTAGAATGAAGCAGGATTCGCGATGATGTTACTTTAAATGGGCTTTAAAATCTCATCCCATTTCGAAATTAAAATGTAAATGCAATTTATTATTTATTACTGTCTAGTTCATCTCCTTTTTTTAAAAATAATTTGTAACGAGAACTGCAGAATGTTTTCTTTCTTGAAATGGCTATGCCGTTGTCTCATAAAGTTTTTAATTTGATAAATGCATTTTTGCGGATTGTTTATTCGGGCGAAGTGTACTTTCCATATATTAAATAAAGCAGCATGTTGTTAACAATTTATTTAAGCACATATTTCAGGGAATTTTCATTCAAGAACCGAAACGAATTTAATGCCTACTTATTTTCTTATTTTTAAAACATTGCACTAACATTACATTGCTTTATAAGATAAAACATTTTACCACCTGACTAAATTTAATAATTGCGCATGATTTTTTCATATTTCCAGAAAAAGTAATGCGATACCAGATGTTAATATGAGAGATTCAATTTGAATTTAAGTGCTGATGGTTACAAAAATGTATCCATAAATTCATTTTTAAATGGTTTGTAGATTCAGAAGCAAAGACAGTTGTTGAAAGTGTTCAGTAATATCATATGAAGTTGCACTATGTAGTGCTGACGCAGTGCATACGAACATGATATGTAGCAAAATTGAAAAATTTCAAATGATTTGTCACGGTTTATAAAAACGAATGTGTGAAATGAGTATGGATCAGAGAAGGGGTACCCTAGATAAACAGATGGAACGGAATTCTTGACCAATACTGGAAATGACTTAAAATTTGTCTAGCTTCTGGATATTAAAAATGTGCTAGTTTGTCCGATCGTTTTTGAATGGTGAAAGGAAAAGAGGGTTTGGATAGAAAAAAAAAAATTCCAGTGCCTTCCTAATGAAGCAGTTAAACACAGAGTTTAAATTACACACTCGAGCACAAGATTGATACTAAATTGATCTAATTGAACTAATTGGAGCTAAAAAAATCCAAACATTACTTTTTGTAGCAGCTTCAATTGGTAGCAGCTGGAACCAATCCGTATAAATGCAAACTTGATATCTGAGTTGTAAATTGAAGGAGAATCTGGCCATACTTTTAGAACGAGTCGATAAAATTGGTAAAATCTATATTTGATCGATGGTATGCTTTATACAAATTGCAATTTTGTTAAAAATAACGACTTCACTCTGCCCACGATGCTAAAGGTATTTTATGGAAAATTGAAAACGAATTGTTAGAGCTTAAATCTGAAATAGATAAACAATTTTAATTAATTAATGAGTCCATCTAAATGATTATAGCTATAAAAATATGAAGCGGGTATTACATGATTTTCCTTATATAATGCAATGAATTAACTTTTTTCACAGTGAAAAAATGATGAAAATATCCACAGCACACTGCATGTACCGTTGAATTGTACATTTGGCGCTTTTCCGGATGGCAACATGTAATACTATTTCAAAGTGCACAATTAGCTTACATTTCAAGCAACACTAAACTAACAATAATTAATATTGATAGCATCATCAATTAGCAAGTATATATATCAAAATATCTTAATAATTAATCCATCAATTAGATGTCATTTTCATTAATTGTAGCGATATTTCCGGCAATCCGAGGCGAAATATCGGAAAAATGGCGATACCCCGCTAGATTTTTCTCTAAGTTCACCAAATGTATCCCCAAGTGTTACAGATAAACGGAGATAATAGCATTTCTTATATATTAGAAGGTATGCCCAACATATGATGGAATTCAAAATTTTCAGATCATTATCTCCCATTTGGCGTTCTTTTTATCAATTTGACGCCCAAGTTGGCGACATCCTGAAAACATTTTCGTCTAGTGTTATGGACGGTGGGACGGATGGATATACGGACGGAAAAATGGGTTATTCTTAAGTCGATTCGTATGTTCTTTCCAAGATATTGCATTTTCATCAATCAGTATTCATTTTCTTTGATTTAACGTTATTTTTACCAATTTGGCGACATTTTCGTCAATTTGGAAATATTTTTGAAAAGAGCTACGCTGGCGATATTTCGCCAAATTTGTCGCTAAAATTTCGTTAAGCGTTATGGACGAGAAATAGGTTATTCTTATAGTAGGTAAATGACTCTTGGCGGCCAAATAAAAATTTAATACCCGAAGTATCTTCATTCGTTCACCGACTGTAATCGGTGTACTTTCTTTCGTTCGAATTCTTCCATTCGTTCGTCAGATATCGTCTCCACAGACTCACACACACACACACACACGCACGCACGCCGCGCGCGCACACACACACACACACACTCACACACACACACACACACACACACACACTCACACACACACACACACACACACACACACACACACACACACACTCACAGTCATCCCCTCAAAAACGTTCGATTCGTGTTCAGGGATGCTTGAATATTTCTCTCCCGTCGAAAACTCGAATTCGAATTTTTGCCCCCGTCACAATAATTTTCTTTTACATTATACTATGCATATAAAGAAAGTAATAATCAAGAGTGTAATATTTAATTAATAAAGGATCCCAGCTACCACTGGGTACTACACTACTCACAGCGAGTACAACCATTAATTAGGCCAAATAAGACCATCAATTAGGGGCGTTTTCATAGCTAGGGTGCTTATCTACAATTAATTGCACAAATCACGTGGCCACAAAATGACGATATACTTCCCCTGAATCATTTGCTTCGAATATTGGAACATAATTTTGTGCGTTGGGGCCATTTGGTGATAATTAGGATAGAAATTACCGAAATATGTTTGCATATACAAGTCCATCCAGATACATATATTTGTCAGAAGTAGTATTAGGATTTGAACCCAGGATTAACCTGTAATAGTCAAATGGTGTGAAATGAGGTACTCAAGGCTTTTCAAGAAACACTACAGGACCTTTTTCAGTGCTCTCTTTGAAATAAAGCAATATAATGTAGCAGTTAGCAAACCAATTCATGGATATAAGAACCTATTACTTTATTAAACGTTTGACGTTAAAACAGAAACTACCAAAATGCATTAGAAGTTTTAACATGTAAATGAGTTAATTTATATGTAAAGTAAGAATCTACAACTCATGATTAAAAAATTATCATTATTTTTTTGTTTCTTTATCCCACCCTAAACTATCTCAACCAAACCATTATTTTTCCATAACAAAAGAGTTATTAAAAAATGATGTAGTGCCTTTTTTAAATTGTTCAGTAGCAGAAAATTGCCTTTGAGTATTACAGCAGATATGTGGGAAATTTTTGTGTACAAGATGCTTCAATGGTTTCAACAAACCTATTCGTCCATGGAAATGGACGGTCAAAGTTTTGTATAGCTTATATTATTATGAGTCAAAAATTATTTAGAATAATTTTTTGCAATAAAGTCCCTTATTATATTTTTTTGCGTTTTTCTATGTTAACTATGTGATGTTTTCTATTATTTTGTAATTCAATGTTACCATGTTTAAATGGCACTGTAAAATTGACAAATAATCCTGCTGCCATAACCGGGACTCAAACCACTAACCTTCGTACTGACCAGCCTACGATCTATGTACATTTGAGCTACTGAGATGAAATTGCAAGCCTTGCAATTTAGCCAGCGAAAAGAATTGTATCAAAATGATAAACATTAATGTATTTAAAATAATTCTCGTTCTCATGAGTAATTACTTTCATCTTATTTTTAACCGTTACTGTAAAAAATGCTACGTTTTATAACTATGATTACCTCTGATCAATTGCGATTATACTCTAATCATCACCGTAGTTAATATTTATAAATTTTAATGTTGACACTTACAAACAATTAAACAAACTAATCACGAAAATTAATTTTCATTATCACGAATTAAATATTTATCTGGTCAATAACACGCCTCAGATTCAGTTTTTTACTATTATAAAATACCACCAAAGCGAAAACAATATCATCGCACTAGGAAGGAAATTCAAAAACGAGTTGGTAGACCGTCAGAAATATACATATTTAGCAGACATAAATTCTGTAAATATGTATATTAAATATGTTCTGCAAATATGTAGTTTAAATAAACGTGGTGAAATTCACTATTGGAAAGATTGATGTCAGATGTCAACATCGTGGAGCGGTGCATGTTAAAGCAATTGCAGGACTGAAAGAAACTCTATATTGTTACCTAGACAGTTTGGAAATGTTTGTAAGAACAGTAGAGCTTTCCGAGGTTGACAAGGATTGAAAGCAGGAAGGTAGCCCCTAGTAAAATTAAAATGTTAGGGTATCAACTGGATTCAGAAACTAAAAGACTTTATTTATAATAAATGGCGCAGGGAAGCTGCTTCAGCTAAACCAGATAAATGTTTGACAAGCAGATATTTTTCTGTTTTATGTAGAATTAACTAGAGTAACTTAATTCGTCTTTTTCATACCAGAATTCATTTATTTTTCAAAACTTACAAGGACATTTTTGAAAAATCGTTATCGTGGGTTCAAATTATTACAACTATAACGTGTTACCCTTCATTTTAAAAATCTTAAAAATACTTTGATTAATACCATACTTGGGTAATATACAACCTCCCGGGGAATAACTTCCCATCCCAAAGAGGGGGGGGACTAATGACGTTATGAATATAAGCAATTATGACGTGGCTATTTATCACAACAATAATTGAAACTATTAAGTCACTTAATCGTAAATAAACCATAAATAAACCCTTGAGCCATAAATAAACCATTTTATGCATGATTATGTTAATTACAGTCCTATGCTGCCATGTTAAGGAAATATAAAATTTCGAATACATTTCGAAGTTTTCACTCAAATTAAAAAAATATTATATCTAGTTCTAGATATTTTAATATCACAGTCGAATATAAAATTTCGAGAAAATTCATTAATATCTGTGGCTACTATCATGTACATGAAAAATCGACTACAGACAAACAGACATACAGAGCGATGGATGTACATAATTCCAAAAATATTCAAAGCGTGTCCAGGAGGTCTCAAAACATATATTGACATCTATATCTCGAAATTGAAAATTGTCGTGTAAACAATAATTTCTCAACACGAGAAAATAAAAATTAAACCACTTTGCGAACAGAAAATTCTTCATTATTGTGTTATTTATATATTTAATATAACTTAGTCTGGCAAATAAATAAACTATTTAATATAGAATTGCGTAATATTGAGAGATATATTTATTATGTATTCCATATAAATTTAACTTACAATAAATTAGAAAGTCACCACAACATAAAGTATAACATTATCTTTGTAGCCACTTCAATAAATAAACAAGTTATGCCCCAAATATAGCATGTCAGCATTCTGTGTAGATTTAAAATGTAATCAAGTAAAGGAATTTTATTGTGTTTGAACATTTGCAGTCATTAATTTCAAATCGTTGGTAATTAGGAATAAAAAAGAAGTACGAGTATCTTAACACGTTTACCACAATATATCCCCATTTAAAATATTTATTGAGCTATTTCAGCCGGACGTGCTTTCATAATTAACGAATTCATTACTTAAATTAGTGTTGCTGTTGCAGTTTTATGTTTATCTTGATGTTCTTCTAACTAATTAAAGTACAATTTTTAATTGTTATGGTAGTAATTATGTTAAATGTTCAAAAATCACTCCTAACTTTGTTTCAACAAATAATCACTATGGTGACTTCAATTGCATTTAAAGATATTATTTTGTCTCAAGTTTACAATATTGTACAGGAAATATATTATACATATTTATAACGAAAGTGTCATCGAACGAAAAACGAAAGTGGCGGTTCTAGAACCGGAAGCGGATATCCTTGGTGAACTTTTCATCCCCTCCGGAGTTCGATGATGAATCCGTATTAGTCATCATCTATGTTCTATCTACAGTCAAACTTGAGAAATTGATGCTGTAAGGAAAATGCAAACTTTTTAATTAGAAATGTCATCTCTAATAGAGGAAGATAAAATCCTTGGCTAACGCCTTTCTAGCCTCAATAAAATTTGATGTCGGTCAATTTCAGTCATCATCTAATCTCTATCTATAGTTGAGTCTGAAAATGTAGACGTTTGAAGGGAAATACTTGAACCGTAAGTGGAAAAAGGACAGAAAGTTGAAATACATAAGGAAACCTCCAACTCCTAAGGAACTTGATATTTAATCCATATCAGTCTCCATCTAAATTCTATCCATGGTTGAAACTGAGAAATAAATATTTCAAGATAATTTTAATTATTTGAACGAGAAAGAAAAAAAAAGTGGAAATACTTAATCCCCTCTGGAATTTTATACTGAATTCATATACATCATCTCCCAAGATCTATCTTTTGCCGATCCTTAAAAATATATGTTTCAAGGACATTTTATGAACCGAAAGGGGGGAAAGTGAAAATCCTTTGTAGTCGCGTTTACTCTCTCCAAAATATGATGCTGAATCCATACCAGGCATTATCTACGCTTTATTTATAGAATATTGATCTCTGATTCTGAAATATTTTAGCCAAAGACATAGATACTAACACTTTTAAAAATTGGATAACTGTAAAAAAAAAGGTTGATTTTGTTTTATATTGTAAGACGTTTAGCGTAAAAAATATTTATCTTAATTAAAAAATCCAACTCCCTTAGGTCCTGTCCTGTATGAGTTTCAGACATCTTTACAGACTCACAAAAGTCCAATTGCACTTTATTGAAAATTATTATATATACTCGCAAATAAAAATATTTATAACCTACTTTATAAATTAAAACACAGATGCAATCATTTATTTTTTATGTAATATATGATACGCATGATGTTTATTTAAAGTGACGTTTTATTCCATAAATATTTAAATTATAAGGGTTGAATTTTTTTTTATTTAATATTTTTTTATTATAACACATTCGTTTATTTATTCCTTGTTCGAAATAATAGCTTTTAAAACAGATCAGAACATTTTGTTATTCTGTTGAGAAGCTCACATGCATTAAAATATGTGTAGGAAATTAATAAGCTATTAATGTTTGCTGATTGTTTTAAAAATAATTTTAAAGTCGTAATAGATTTTATACAAAAGTAGAATTCTAAACGTACATTAAACTGTATTCAGTAAAGCGAGCTATTAGCATCGAATTTATTCCTAATTGTTTTAAACTTAAAATGCACTAGAGCTAAAGGTTATTGTGTATGCATTTTTATTTATTCGGCAATGAGTCCGGTTCAATAGGAAACCTCTGAGTGCGAGCCGAGAGCGTTATCCTATTTGTAATTTAATCATTTATATATCTTATACGGATGACCCCACAAAATAAAAATGAAACAAAAATCTTTGAATAAAATCCTAACTTGTGCAGTAATTATTATGAGGATAAAATGTCTGAACTCGTGTAACTAACATCAAAATAGCATGATTTTTTAGCAAATTGTAATGGCAAAGTAAGCCTACATATCTAATTTGAAACGATTGAAAAAACCAGAAATTTGTATTTTTGCTTTAATCGATATATTACAGCTGAAAATCGCAGCTCAAGTCCGACATATCATCCCAATCAGTCTTTTTGGAAAATATGGGATATTATAACACCGGCTCCATTGAGTGGACAGTGGCAGACGCCGTAGATGTAAGTAGATATAAGGGATGCCGAGAATGACTGAATTACCAACTCTGCCAGTTGTCGGCAAGTAATGTTATTTGATATTATATGATGCAATGCAGATCCCATATGTTTTTGTGTTGAGAACAGGAACGTTTTATGTAACACTAATGCTGCTATCTTGACCGCCAGATCCCCTCAAGAAAGCGCGTTTTGGTGACGTTCAGATTATCTGAGGACATTACATCTGGACACTACTACCCATTGCTGTCAACTTCATCTACCTGTGGTATCTCTGTGATCAAGATGGTAGCTGGCATAACTTCATAACTGCATGAGCGGTATGAAGCATATGATGCAACGTCCTTCACCGCTTAATCGGTCTTACTTGCCACGGGGATGTCGTAGAGTCATCGTCACAGTTTAGTTAACTCTTTTCGGACGGCGGCATTCCGGAACTGCCGTGGCCCAAAGGACGGAGCGCTTCGCTTTTGAACTATATACTTCGCTTCCGAACCAAAGGACGGCTAATTTTTTGCGCTAAGCCTAACTCTCGAAAAAAATTCACTGAAAATTACCTATTCAACACAGAAATCTACTTTTTTCAGGAATAAAAGAAATATTTTTTCTATTTGATGTATATTTTTCATACAAATCTCAATACAAAGTACTTGTTAGTTGCTTCCATTTTTTTACCCGAAATAAACGAATAATTTCACTGCCACACATTCCTCTAAACCCCAAACTTGAAAAATAACACTCTCTTATATTCCTATGATTCACCAACAAAATCATTAAGCTAAAATCAAAGCGAGAACTGGAACTCAATTATAAAATAGCTGATGCTACGAGAAGTGTTCTATTTGTTTATATTAAAAAAACATATTTCACCACTCCAATTGGAGAAATGATTAATTGGATCCTTCATATGCCAAGGTCAAGTATCTTCAAAATACATTGGAGTTGTTCGCATGGACATTTAACGCTATCTAGTAGACAAATAAAAACGTTCCATATGAAAACGCGTATCCGTAACCGCCGTCTTTTAGAGTAAAGTTTTCTCCGATGCGAATGCGTGACGGCCGTCCTTAAATGCGAGTTCACAGTCGACGCGCGGGCGCATCGACCGTCCGAAAATGGTTTAAAGAAAACCAGTGAGTAAAGATTATTTAAAGAAAACCAGTGAGTAAAGATTATTTAAAGAAAAAAGTGAGTAAAGATTATTTAAAGAAAGCCAGTGAGATTAAAACCAGAGAGATTTGGCAGTCCATAAGAATGGGACTCTTCAAAGAATCTCTTAGGAAACGATCTGCTACTCATGGACTTTGAAATCCTCCAGTGTGATCATTGATTACGACATTTTAATTGTTAGCACATGTAGCCGAAATACATTTGCATCGTTTTTTAAAGTGTGCATCCAATAGAATTAATTTATATTATTAAATATTAAAGACATAGAGTTTTGAACATTATTAAAAGGATGCATTTTAAATTGTGCACAGCATAAAGCCAGAACATAATATTCTATACTTATAATGAACTAGTCTACGTTAGATAAAATAAATATAAAATATTCCCCAACACTAAAAGTTTCGAGAACTGTTTTACATAAATTCAGTTTATACTTTTCTGCCTTACACAAAATTCGAAGACGGATAAAAACACATCACAATATTTGAAATACCCTTCGGATTACAAAATTTAAATGGCGAATGTCAGCCCACCGGAAAGGAAAAGGATGAATGCTGCCGCTTTCGTATTCGATTAGGAAACCAATCGATAAATTCAAACATACACCGGATTGGAATAAAAATATTTCTATTTACAGTGAAACCACATCCAAACGCTGAAGGTGTTAGTATTGGTGCTTAAAATCTGCATTGGAATGTATTCAATTCTGTACATAAAATCAAGCATAAGGATATGAAACATTTAAGAATATAGTATTGAATTCTTTAAAATTAATCTACCTGATTATTTTATCGATTTTATAATTGAAGCAACTAATTTAAATAATCAGTCATAATTTGCAATGTTGAATGCACATACAGTATTGAAATGTTTCAGTATTTTAATGTAGTATGCAGTTGACATTAAAAAATCAAATATGGATATGTATGAATTATGCAAATACTTGTATTTATGAAGTATTTTTGCTGAAGCATAGTATAATTGGCCCCGCTTAATTGCATACCTCTACTGTATGCGATTAAGCGGAATATTCGATTAAACAGAGTGTGCAATTAAGCGGGTACATAGATTGATATTATTAATGCATAATGATTATGTACTATAAATATATTGGGTATAATATAATTATAACAATTTACTTAATAAATAGTAATAATTTATTACTATTCAATACATTCCTTCTATTTATTATTGAGATATCTTTTGAACTTCACAGGAAAAAGTCGGAGGTTGCTAAATTTGGCGATTTATTGATTTTCGCCTGAATGTCTTTCAACACTGAAATTTTTGAGATTAGTGTCTCAGCTTTTGAGCAATTAACCGCAGATTGCTATGTGATAAAACGAGAATCTTTAACATTAAACCTATTGGATTCCTTTTTGTTCCACAATATACTATGCATATAAGTGGGGTATGTGAATATCCAGTACCCGATTAAGTGGAGCCGATTGCATTTTATACAATAAATATTGCATATTTCACGATATTGCAAATTTTAAATATTTCTTAGTAATACTACTGTCCGATGTTGAAATTTTATTCAGGCAAAAAGACAGATAAAATAAATTCGAATAAAAATATTTAATATCTGGAAACATTTCTTTGCAACAAAATATTTAAATGCGCACGTCAGACCCGACTGAAGCGAAGAGGATGAATGTTACGATTTCGCATTCGATTAGCGTCAAAACCCAAGTTGGAAATCACTGGATTTAGTATAGAAAATACGATTGTTGCTGTTTGATGCTCGAAGCAAACACGAGCAGTAAAATTGAATTTTTATCTATGTAAATGGTACAGGATTATCATAGGAGCATCATTTATCTGTTTTAAAGAGGAAAAGATAACGTTTAAAAGCTTTGGAGTGAGTAGCTTTCCAGATAAATTAAATTCACACAAAAATATTTGAAAACTTCTCAATGTATTTAGATTAAACGGCAATCACTACGACGACAGCAAGGATCGATATTACAATTTCGTATTCGATTGTCGCCATCACCTGATGCTTTGATTTGACGTCAATTTCTATGACATTTCTCCACTTTAAATCCCTGTTGTCGCCTCTACTTTCATTTGAAACAAATGTTACTCAGATGCACCTGGACGTAACTTTTACTTCACTAACCTATCCCCCTAATTTCAAATCTTGCCTCATAATTGAACGATTTTATTTCTGCTGGTGGATATAGTCCTCTCAGCATCACTATGTGCTACTTGGATATGCATATTTTATGTCACCTGTCTAAAA
Source organism: Amaurobius ferox (assembly GCA_951213105.1). Lineage (NCBI taxonomy): Eukaryota > Metazoa > Arthropoda > Arachnida > Araneae > Amaurobiidae > Amaurobius > Amaurobius ferox. The sequence goes on from OX578145.1 coordinate 26,634,050, forward strand.
CGAACTTACCTGTTTGTGACGAATTCCAATTTGACAACATTGTTTACTCTGGGGTTTTCTGGGAGATAACTCCACTTTTGTCACTTTGCGGCTTCTGGGCTCTCGTAGCCGGTACGTTTCTTTGCTAACATTAAGTTGCGTCCTACACTACTTGTTAATCAATTGTTAATCAATATTTCCGCATGAATCAAGGCTTAACAAATGGTTATTGGGTTACATCACTATCATTTGTAAGATGGAGTTCTACTGGTTTTCAATAAATTGTTCAGTTTAACAGTAGTTGGATCGAATTCATCTTTTGGTGTAAAATTTTATTCTTCAACCGGAGCTCTACTAAGGACTTTAACATGACATATGTCATCAGCTACACGATGTTTCACTTTATAGTCGAATTTGTTTAAAGGTTCTTGTCCATTGCATTGAGTGGCAAGAAATGTTATCGTTGAACAGCCAATTACTAGAATAAAACGAAAATAAACTAGAATAAAGATGAAATGGTACACAGCTTCTTTATACGTCGTTCGACGGCTTACATAGAAAACTAGACAATTCTTTACCTTTATTGTATTACAGGATCATTTTGACTAAGCCAACAGGACTTGCACCAATGTGGACTTCGATTTCATCACAGTTGTCGAAAAGTTGTGGTACTACTTTAGAAGTTATGTGTGTCTTTTATTTCTCAAACATTTTTTGATGATCCAAAATTAATTCAACTGCGGAGTTTTTTTTCAATAAATATGTTTATGGGTATGCTATGAAAGAACGCCTTTCTATATATCTGCTAAAAAACTAGGAAGCCCTAGAAATCTTCTCAATTCCTTTATATTTGTGATGGTGGGAAGCAGCAAGATTTCGAGATCCAGGTTTTATTCCTTCATTTGATATTGAAAACCCTAAATATTACATTTTTTCAATCGCAAATTCGCATTTTGAAATTGTGAGCACCAGTCTTACTTCACGAAGTTTCGTCAGAACTTTACGTAATTGAATCATCAAATCTTCGAAAATTTTATTTTCTTTGAGTATACGCATCATCGACAAAGCAAGTTACGTTATCCAAAGTGATCTCTCAGCGCCATTGTCGAACAGCAGGTATACATATCAATGAAAAAATTAATTTTCTTGGTTCATAATAACCATCGGGCAGTGTTTCTTTCAGACATACATCTGGGGGACGCAGCCCTCCCGATGACGATTGTTCGCCCCCACAGGAGGCATTTTATATTAACTTAGTTTCTATTTATATGAAAACTTGCTTCTCCTAATGTTTCATTTACGCCCCCCTCCCTAGGCCCAAAAGTCCTGAAAGACGGCCTGCCATAGGAGGTAACGATTAGGAGCTTTAAACTTTTACTTTGGATATAGATGAATCTGGTTGAAACTCTGCAGCATCTAGAATACAAAAGACAATGTATCCTGTTAAACTATCAAGTGAATCATTAATGTTAGACAAAAGAAATTTATAGTTTACCATGTGTGCGTTTAAACGTACATAATATGTGACCATTCTGTAGTCTCCTGTTTTCTTCTTTACTAACAATAGAGGACTAATTGGACTAATTTTTCAATTTCCAATTATTCATATTTTTCCATTTTTTATTATTGTTTCTAACATTTGTTTTACAATCTCTTATTTATATTCTTTTGCTACTTAATATATTTGTTGTTAACTGTACAATTGTATCTTCTGGAATATTAGTTTTTACAATTTCACGGGCTAGCAATATCAAATGACCATTTCTTTCCTTAGCTAAATCTGTCATCATTTTTTACTTTGCTTATGACACCATTACGACGGATACAATATTCAATAAAACTTATTCTGTAATCAAAACTCAACATCATTAGGCTACCTCACTAAACCACTTCATTACTAAACCACTGTATCACACAAAAACGTTTTATTACATTACTGCATAACTTTGTGTCAAAATTTAAATTACTCAAAGAGCATTTATTTACCTTGCGAAAGACAACATTCATCATTCTAGGCTGTATGTTTTGTTTTGATTCATTAAGCACAAATGTACGAACGTCAAGTGGGGGGGGGGGGGGGGGAACGAATCATAACCTCCATGAAGTTAATGCAAATTTGTTCATTTATCCCACTTATAAAATGTGAGGAGGATAGGGCAAAATAAATTCAATGAATGATTAATTATAGCAGATGTTTTTCGAAAAAAATGGTAAATATTTGATAAGATGTATTAATTACATCGCGTCGTAATAAATCAAAAATACCGAGACATCAAATAACATCGTGCATCAATCGTCATAGACAATATCATCTGACTCACTGACTTATTAATGCTCGCGAAAGGTTATAAAAATAAAAATAATATAAAAGAAAATAATTCTCTGGTGAAACTTACATATACGATAAATATGTTAATATTATTCTCGGAAATCAAATAATTTTTGTCATAGTTTTATGTTTTAATGACAAAGAATTGACATTTATTTCGTAGGATATTATTTAAATGTCAATAGCAGTTATGCGAGAACTTTGCACATGAGCATGAATAAGTAATGCTGTTTGAACTAACATGCTGCCAAATGTGTTCAATTTCAATTACCGTGGTATTAATTCAATCTCAAAAACAGTGTAATATGGATCATGCATACCATTATTTCGCTGTGAAGGAAGTAAAGGAGTATTAAATAGGGGAAATCATGTGATTATGTGTCAAGATTTAGGAGTAATTTTTCGGAGCTTATTGTTAATTGTTAGTATTTTATGTTTAATCAATATGTGAAAAACAGTTGTTATTTGAGTTTAATTACACTCCTAAATTTGTTATGCTACTTTTAACTGATATATATTTGCTATAAAATTTAAAAATAGGATTTCTTTCTGCATGTCTTTTACCACCGAAATTTTAAAAAAATAGACAAAACTTTCTGGACATATTCAAACTATATCTTATGATATCTATCATACAACTGTAATTTACCGGAATTTTTCTTCACAATCAACAAAAATTTCTCTCATATAATTACATTTGTAGAAAACTGTGTAATTCTACTCATTACACAGTTTTCTACAAATGTAATTGAACATTTTTGATTTTCCATTAATCAAAAGTGTTCTCTTTTATAAGCCATCAATTAATAATGTGAGAAAATGCATATAAAACGTATCAAAAAGCAAATGTAATCTTAATACAAGAAAGATCAATTATGCATAAATCATTGATTACGAAACACTTTCCAACTCTAATTGTATTTAAACACCTGTAAAATGCTGTACATTCAGCAGTAATATTTTTAAAATTATCACAATACTGCAATAATTAATTATATTGGAAAATTTCAAACTTCATCGAAAAAAAATCTGATAAAAATGACGTCATCGAAATATAAATCGCCTGGCTCTCTGTGTAAAAGCAGTAAATATTTCATCCATACATTTTTATTTCATTCATCACAGTACTACATAATTTATTCTAATTAAAAAGTTAAAACTACGGAGGTAAATGTAATTTAACTCTATGCATGAAGCCTCATCGAAAAAGTCTGTCATTAAATCGTCTGCTTTTCTATGTAAAATCAATGCATGTTTCATTCATATCATCTATATTGCAGATTCCAGAGCAAAATAATTTTGCTTTACATAAATTCAGCAATTCTTATACAAGTCATCTTACAGCCTAATCTGTTTACATTCGCCATAAATGAAAATTAGGTTCCGCTGTAGAAATAATCAAAGTTCGACGAGCATTTAAACTCAAATGCATTGTAATTGTGTTGTTTGAGAATACAGATACACAGAAATTAAGCAAAAATAAACGGTTTTAGGACGAATACAACACTAAATATAAATTAAGAAGGACATTCAAAATCACAATTTTGACACAAGATGGATGGCATTGATCATTTAAACTGAAATATATTGTAATTGCGTTGTTTCAGAATACAGATACACAGAAATTGAGCAAAAATAAAGCGGTTTTAGGACGGATACAACACTAAATATAAATTAAAAATAATTTCAAATATCACGATATTGGCACAAGGTGGATGCCATATTTTATTTTGAAGTGAGTCAGCTGATCTCTTCATATAATGGTCACGTTATCTCTTCATATAAAGGGTGTAATTATTATTTTAATTTTTATGTAAAAAACTATTGAATAAATTTTGCTGAATTTTTTCATATATTTTATGGGATAATTTGAATATTCACTAAAACGTTCGAAGCAATTTGTAAATAGTTAATAATATTTAATAATAGTTATTTGTATAAACTTTGTAAATAGTGTTTAAGTTCGCTTAAAAATGTTAGAAAATGTTGGCCCCACAGTATTCAATGTATTTCATTTTTTCAACCCGGGTTCAGTCCAAAATCGTGATGTACAAAATTTCAGAATTTTTTCATAAAAAGTCCCAGAGATATGTTTAAACAAATTTGGTGAGGGATAAATCACAAATTAAAATGTAAATTTTTACAGCAATAGTGCAAATGACGCAACTCAGAAATGCATCATAGGCAAATAATATCTGCCTCTTATCTTTAATGGGACTTTGGCATGGATGGAAAACATGTTGCACAAGCTTTGTAATCTTTGTGTAAAGTTATTATTTCTACACAGTGTAGATACTCTTTAACAATAAATAGCATGCAAAAATAATGTCGATAGCATAAATGTCGATTTTAAAGAGCTATTTTAATTGCAGTTATTTTAACCTATTTATTAAAGAGTTATTTTAATCGCAATTTTTGCAAATATAATATTAAGTTTAATTGTTTTTTAACTGTTATGTCATTTGTAATATATTTATAATAAACGGCATATCCATCGATAATTTATTATTAATTTTATAAACTCTATGATTTCGACTTTTCGGGATTTCGTAAAGGTTAAAAACTACTGATTTAAATATTTAATACAGCATGACTTACATATTGTCGTCATGTATTACGCGTTTTTAGCACTTTACAACATAGTTGAAAAGTGTTTATGACTTTGTTCATTATATCTGCCCGTTCACACGATAACTGCGGTAAAAATGACTAAGGTACTAAAATGTTCAAGGTAAAAAACTGTAGGTGAAACAAATTTTCGTTGTGGATTTTATATAGAAATTAAATATGATATTTCAAGTTTTATTTTACTACTATTTTATTTATAGCCTGATAGATCATAGTTTAGTTTTTTTTAAGGCAGCCATTTGAACAGCTTTTAATTGGTATCGAGACAGATAACATAATTTTATTTCCCCACAGAGAATGAGATTACCAGAAACTAAAAGTGGAAATTTATCTTGCATATCGTATGTATAAGTCGATTATATTCTAACAGTATATTGTACACAAACATTTTTTCGTTCCTTCATAATTGACTGTTTGTTACTGTAGTTGGAAAAGTCTAGAAAGCTGCTACAAATAAGTCGCATTAGATAATTGGGTATAAATAGAAAATATATTAAGCAGGGCTATCATCAGAGTGTGCTTCGTACAAAGCATAACTGACTTGATTTTTAACACTTTCCAACACAGTTGAAAAGTGTTTATGACTTTAGCCATTCTATCTGTCTGTCCGTTCGCACGATAACTGCCATTAAAATAACTACGTCAAAATAAAATTTTAGTGAGTTGTTTACACGGCCTTTGTAACATATGGGTATAAAAATGAATATCACCCAATTAGTTTCGGATTTAACCCGAGTTGAAGAAATGAAATACATTGAATCCTATGAGACCTAATTTTTCAAACTTTTTTTAAGCAAATTAATTTTAGCAAAATATGCTAGGTAGTTTTTAAAATAAAAATTGTTTATTATAGGGAGAAAAACGAATTTAGTTAAATTCTATGTCCTGCAATATTCTCTAGAAGGGAAACAGAGTTATATTTTATAATAAATATATTTTAAAGAGTTTGATTATTTTTTTATTACGTCCATGAGTAAATTATTTTCAAAAATCATGATCAAGTAGGTCGTATAGTACGAAAGATAGAATCGGTACCCTTATGAGTTGAAATGGGCGAACATCCCTTTACTCGAATTCCAGGATATTAATCAGACTGTGCAGAGTTAGTTGTTTAAATGTTGTTAAATGTATTTTCTAATCTACATTCAAAACGTGTTTTAATACTTATTAACTCTGTGCAGGCTCTTATTTATCACATATGGCAAATGATATACTAGATCGCTGAGAGGGTACCCCAAATCCGCGTACGGTAAATGCTCAATAAAGGAACTGTAGATCATATTTTCAGTTGGACAGTTTTTTACTATAAGCAAAAGCTGGGCATCCTCAATTATTAAGAAGATTATTTTACTTACCCTTTCAATGTATTTTTAAAATAGCTTTTATGCTTTAAATTTGGTACTTTTGGACCCGAGAAATCGCTTCGTGGCCAAAAACTATAAAGTAAGCTGGATTTGTTTTGAATAATTTTCGAATCCCATAAAACAAACGTCTTTGAGTTAGGACCTTAAATACCCTGATATAAACTAACCAATAATTGTATTAATAACGTGCATATACTCCCAGTAGCTTTAACTGGTGAGATTGACAGAGAGTAGTGTTAGGAATCATACACTCCATTGGGTAAACAATTATATTGGACCTCTATATGGTTCATATTGGAAAGCAAAAATCGACACTGTGACCATCCAAATTGACTACAAGACTGTAGCAGACCTGCTACAGTTATCAACGCCACTATCCTTCCAGGATATTTGGTACGCTTTTAGCTATGGGAGATAGAACAAATTACCACTAGATCTCAATCAAATTACCACTGGAGTTTAATCGAATTACCACTAGAGTTTAGTCCAATTGCTTATAGAATGAATTACCATTAGAGGGAGAATTCGAAAATTCGGCCAGCTTGTTTCTGTCTTGAGATCAATACTATAAGTGTATAAAAATGCAGTCTTCCGGTTCACCGGGATGCTTCTGCAGGGCCCGGAAAGACAAATACACGTTTGACAAGTATTATATAGATTCACTTCACTTGGATAAATCAATAATTCGGCACCATTAGTTCTATTCAATGATTAATAATATAAGTGTGCAAAGATTTTGTCGAAGTCACCGGGTTGCTTTTTAGCAGGGTGAGTGAGTCAGGAAAGACAGAAACTTGTTAAAGAATTGCTATATTGATATAGGGATATCCTTTTCATGTAACCTTTCAGTTAGCATACATATATTCTATATTTGTACCGTTTAAAATTACATTTTTAACATTTCCCAACACAATTGAAAAGTGTTTATGACTTTGGTCATACTCTGTGTCTGTCTGTCCGTTCGAACGATGAATGGCGTGAAAATGGATTTATCAAAATAAAATGTTAGGGAACGAAAATGAATTAATTATGGGAATAACTAATGGGAATGGAAATGAATAATATCTCCTAATTAGTTTCGTATTGAACCCGGGTTGAAAAGTGAAATACATTGAATCCTATGGGACCTAATTTTTCAAACATATTTTAAGCGAATTTAAAATTCACATTTTGTTTCGAAAATTTTAGAAAATATTTAAATTACCACATAAATTGTGTAAAAAAGTTTTCAGCAAAATATATTGGATAGATTTTTAAATAAAATTTAAATTAATAATTACATTCATGATATATGATGAAATCATGTGACTTATTGCAAAATAAAATATGGGATTCACTGCTTTTCTGCTGCGTAAAGTTCGTGATGTTTAAAGATCGTTGAAATGTACATGTAGTGACGCATCCGTCATGAAACTTAATTTTTGCGTATTATCTGTGTATCCAAATTCTGTACCAACGCAATTACAATATTTTCTGTTTTAAATGATGAAATATATATTATTGATTTTATATAGAGAAGCAGGCGATTTATGTTTCTATGAAATTATTTGCATAATGTTCATTTAGAGTACTAACATGTAGTTAGAAAGGTGATATAATACCTATGGAAGAAATGCCTATAAATGCCATAATGCTTGGAGAATTATATCTAGGTGTCGCTAGTGTTAGTAAAGTAGCTGCTATTACTATGTGACACAACAGAAAACCAGCATTTTTTCATAGTGGTAGGATAGAGTATATAATCTATGGAGATAAAAATAAATTGAAAGGTAAAATAATTTTGAATGCGTAGAAATATTATTTATTGTTTCAGTTCTAACGTGCATTTCGTTAATTATTTAGTTTTACAAAATTGACAGTTTAAAAAATATTTTAGGTCTTTTGCGATACAAATCCATGCAGAAATACTTGTCTTATACCAGCGCCAACTAAATTATAGTCTCAAATGATAATAGCATTTCCTTAATGTGAAGTTTGACTCCTCACTTTTACCCCCATAGTTACAAGCACTGTATTTTTCGATAAAGTGTTAAGCTTCCAAATATAATAAATTACTGTAGTAATGTCATAATTTAACAAGAAAAATCAATCATGCATAAAGCATTGATTATGGCACACTTTCCAACTTCAATGCAATTTCACTTAAACATCTCTAAAATGCGATACATTCCTCGGTAATATTTAAAAAATTATCACAATACTACATTAATTTATTATATTTGAAAACTTAAAAGTTCATCGAAAAAAATGAACTTCAGTCAAATGACGTCAATTAAATATAAAGTGCCTGGCTCCTCGGTAATATTTTTAACATTATCATAATACTACAACAATTTATTATACTTGAAAATTTCATCAAAAACAACTCAAATTTATTCAAATGACGCCATCGAAATATAACACGCCTGGCTCTCTCTATAAAAGCAGCATTTCATTCATACATTTTCCCATTAATTTCATTCATCACAATACTATAATAATTTATTTTATTTAAAAACTAAAGACCATGGTGTTACAAGTAATTAAACTCCATGCTTGAAACTTCATCGAAAAAAATCGTCCTTCTCTCTGTAAAATCAATGAATATTTCATTCATATCAGCTATGCAGACTCCATGAGCTAAATAATTTTGCGTTAAAGAAATGCAGCAATTATTAAAAAACTAATTCAACATATTTTGCTGTATACAATTTACATAAGTGAAAAATAGGCTTCGTTGTAGAAATAATCAATTTGGGATGATCATTTAAACTCAAATATATTGTAATTGTTTTATTTCAGTATGTAGATGCACAGAATTTAAGCAAAAATAAAGCAGTTTAAGGACGAATACAATACTCAAGGGAGGCTTCCACAGGGATCGCACCCTCCTTCCCTTACCACCAACTTCTTGAAAGGACTTACGGACCCACATGTTCAACTTGATCGTACTCCGCGTGAACACGACGGTAGTTTTGGCAGCGGAAGGAATCGAACCCAGGCCTATCGAGTGCAATTCCCGCTCGCTAACTACTATTCTACCGCACCCCCGCACGTGATCCGTGTATAGATATAGCCAATCCAAAAGAAATAATAACTAAATGAATAATAGAAGGATGTGTAAAGCATAATAAAACAAGAAAGATTAATCATGCATAACGCATTGATTATAAAACATTTTCTAACTGAAATGTAATTTTATTAAACATCCCTAAAATGCAAATATGATCACAATACTACAATAATCTATTATATTTGAATATTTCATCGAAAACCAATGTATTTTATTCAAATAACATCATTGAAATATAAATCACCTTGCTCTCTATATAAAAGCAGCGAATATTTCATTTATAACTTTTTCCCTTTCCTTTCATTCAGGGGCGATATTTTTAAAATTATCACAGTACTACAATAATTTATTTCACTTAAACATTTAAAACCATGGAGGTAAAATTACTTTCTAACTCTGATTAAAACGTCATCGAAAATGCAATATCATAGAATAGTCTGATTCTCTATTTAAATCAATGAATGTTTAGATTCATATCAGCTATAGTGCAGATTTAAGAGTTAAATTATTTTGCGTTAAAGAAATTCAGCAATTCTTATACAACTCATCTTACAGCTTGATGTGTTTACATTCTCCAGAGGTGGAAATAAGGCTTCGTTGAAGAAATAATTAACATTTGATGATCATTTAAACTCCAAAATATCGTAATTGCTTTGAGGCAGTATATATGCATAGAAAAAAATAAAGCGTATTTAGGACGGATGTAACACTAAATATAAATTAAAAAGGGCTTTAAAAATCACGATTCTGACAAAAGATGGATAGCATATTATATTTGAAGTGAGTCACGTGATCTTTTCATACAATATGGGTGCAATTATTATTTTAATTTTTATTTAAAGAACTACAGAACATATTTTGCTGAAATGCCTTTTATAGATATTAGGGAATAATCTGAATATATCCTAAAATTTTCGAAGCAATTTGTTTATTTTAAATTCGCTTAAAAATTGTTTGAAAAATTAGATTCCATAGTGTTTAATGTATTTCATTTTTTCAACTCGGGTTCATTCCAAAACTAATTGGATGATATTCTTCATTTACGTTCCCATATGTCCACAGACCATCTAAATAGCATACTAAAATTGCATTCTGATAAAGTCATTTTTACGGCGGTTATCATGCTGACAGACAGACAGACAGACAGAATGAACAATGTCATAAACGCTTTTCAACTATGTTGGAAAGTGTTAAAAAGGGGATTTAACGTATCCTCGAAATGGATTTATGTTGTTTCTTAATATGCTTAAATTTCTTAAAGTTTGCTTAAATCTTCTTAATTCTCACGTGATCCGTGTATAGATATAGCTAATCCAAAATAAATAATAATTAAATGAATAATAGGAGGATGTATAAATTCTCATGAAACAAACAGCAGAATATTGAAAAAATTGACCGAAACACTGATAATAACTAGGAATACACAAGACTAAGCGATAGTATAAGTGGAGCCTAAAGAAATGAAAAGTAAATAATCGTTTGTAGAAAATGAACTTCACTAGAAAAAATAATAATAGAGAATGTACGAAAAAGGAAACAACAAGTTACAGGAATTGCATTAAATACCATCAACCACAAAGAGAAAACCGACAAGTAGAGAATTATGTTATGAGAAATGAAATTTCCTGGAATACACGAACGAAAAGGTTTGCCTTTAAAACCTGCTGATACATTTAATGAACTGTTTATGTTGTTCCTGGTAAAAAATTTCTGTTTACAAATTCACGAATTTATCTCAATATCTTTGTACAGCCAGAAGTTCTCAACTAGGATGAATAAACATGGAATGGCATCGGAAAAACACTTCAGGTACTGTCTATTAGAGGTAGGGTTATCATATGGTGTCACCTAAAAATAAATGCGTTTGAGTGCAATTTGAGTTACTCATAAATTGATTACATTAAAAATATATGTAAAATTGAAGTAATTTAAGTAATATGTGGAAGATTGATTCTAAAAAAAAATAATATATTTAAATGCAGATTTCACTGTTTGCCACTACTAACAACGTGGAATTATTTCTAAAGGAATACTTATAGAAATAGTCGCAAAATATGTCTTGAAGATTAAATTGCACAATAACAAGCCTTTTACGGATTCGGGTAAAATGCGATTTCTTTCATTTTTCCACTGAATATCCATTATGATCACGTTCCGCTTTGATATTTCGAGCTGGTATAGCATTGCTGTATCAAAAACAAAAATAACAACTATATAAACAAATTTTATTTGCTTCTAATATTCACAATTTCAAGCTCTATCAATCACCATTTTAGGCGCTAGCTATCATCATTTCAAGCGCTATCAATTATAATTTTAAGAACTTTCAGTTTGAACTATTGTTTGCTTATCCAACAAGAGAGTGCAAGCCATGATGTGACAAGTGCGATTAGGGTCGATGGGGATGAAAAATTCAGAGACCTCCACTCTGGTGGAGTTTTGCTCGTAAGGCTTGAATTGCTTTCTTTTTCTAAATCAATTGAGGCAGCAGCCAATATGTATATCTAACAGAGAGTACAGACATAGAAAAGTAAACAGTACAAAAGTGACATACCTTAAAAATTAGTATACATATAGTCTAAAAACATACGTCTGGTAATAGTATAGACAGCAGTAGCAAAGACTTCAAAATATAGAGTGTTGTTAAATACTTAATGAAATTTTCGGTTAAAGCAGTACACCTCATAAATGTGCATCTAAGATTGTATAGAAGATTAAAGTGAAGATATTAAAATTGTTAACTCGTTCTATCTAATGAAACGAGAGAACCGATGCTTATAATCACTATAGTTAATTAAAATTAGCCTGTCGAACAAGGGAATTGCTACATAGACCTATTTCTATTAAATTGATCATTTCATTAAATCGCACCCCTTAAGCCACACTAAGATAGCAGATTTACGAAGTCTGAAAATGTAAGTAGTATCTGAGTATAATCGCCTCCAGGTTCTTTAAATTAAGTGCAGGAGAATTTAGAATATTCTGTTTAATTTTAAACTACAGGAATGCTTGTTAAACATAGATGGTGTGATAAAATACCAAAATGCATTATAAACAATAACTTTTTTGACTTGCTAACCGTCTATGATTGGGGGTATCCTGCAGAAATCGGTATGCTACGAAAAATGCAAGCATGTCAAACGCTTATATCTTTGAATTTAAGAGATACAAAAATATATATGTATTGTAGGAAATGTGATACAATTTATAAATATATAACAAATAACCATTTAATCAAGTTAATTAATCAATTTTGATCATTTAAATTTATAATAATTAAATAAAAAATAATTTTCTTGCAACATCTATCTATCTACATATACTAATTGCCAAGTGTCCGTCTGTCTGTCTATCACGCTTTTTTTAGGCACTTCCCGAATAGATAGAGACTTGCAATTTGGTACACGGCTCGGTCGTTCGATAACCCCCCCTGGAAAAATTGAATTTTTCGAAAACATTCTTTAGAAGGGGTGCCCCACACCAAAACGTTCAAAAAATGAAATGATGAGAAAGCATGCTTTGCGATGAGATAGAGACTTCGAATTTGGTGTATGAATAAATCGTTGGAAAGAAAGAAAGTGTGCATTTTCAGATTTCCAATATTTTCTACTTAAGGTGGTGCCGCACACCAAAATGTTCGATTTACCGAATAAATGAGAAAATGCTCCTTTAAAATTTGATAGAGGCTTGAAAATTGGTATATGGGCTAATCATTTGACGAAAACACCCAAGACGAATATAGTTTTTCCAAAATGTTCGTTTAAGGGGGTGCTCCAGAGTAAAACATTCGAAAAGAGAATTCATAAAAAACCTTGCTTCGGAATGAGATAGAGATATCAAATTTGGTGTAAGGGTAGATAGTTTGAAAGAAACAAAGTGTACAATTTCAGTTTACCAATAATTTCTATTTTAGGGGGTGCTGCACACTAAAATGTTCGATTTTCGAAATAAAGGAGAAACGACCCTTTTATAACGTGATAGAGGCTTGATATTTAGCATATGGGCGAATCTTCTGATAGAATTCACAAAAAGAATAGAGTTTTTCAAAAATGTATAGTTAAGGGGGTGGGTACTCTACACAAAAACATTCGAAAGATAAAATGCTAGAAAAGCACACTTCACGATGAGATAGAGACTTCAAATTTGGTGTATAGGTAAATCATTCGAAAGGAAGAAAGTGTACAATTTCAGATTTCCAATATTTTCTACTTAAGGGGGTACCGCACGCTAAAACGTTCGAAAAGTGGAATGATAGGAAAACATGTTTCACGATGAGATAGAGATTTCAAATTTGGTGTACGGGTAAAAAGTTGGAAAGGAAGAAAGTGTGCAATTTCAGTTTTCCAACATTTGCTACTGTAGGGGATGCCGCTCACTAAAATGTTCGATTTGCTGAACAAATGAAAAACGCCTCCTTTACAATGTGATAGAGGCTTGAAATATAGTGTATGGGCTAACTATTTGACAAAAATACCAAACATGAATACAGTTTGACAAAATGTTCATTAACGCTTTTTTTAGGCACTTCCCGAATAGATAGTGACTTGCAATTTGGTACACGGCTCGGTCGCTCGATAAAACCCTATGGAAAAATCGAATTTTTTGAAAACGTTCTATAGAGGAGGTGCCCCACTCCAAAAGGTTCGAAAAGTGAAATGAAGGGAAAGCATGATTTGCGATGAGATAGAGACTTCAAATTTGGTCTATAGATAAACCGTTTGAAAGGTAAAAAGTGTACAATTCCAGATTTCGAATATTTTCTACTTAAGGGGGTGCCGCACTCCAAAATGTTCGATTTACCGAATAAATGAGAAACGGTTACTTTAAAATTTGATAGGGACTTGAAATTTGGTATATGGGATAATCATTTGATGAAAACACCCAAAACAAATATAGTTTTCTAAAATGTTCGTTTAGCTGGTGCTCTACACCAAAACGTTCGAAAAGTGAAATGATAGAAAAGTATGCTTTGCGATAAGATAGAGACTTCAAATTTGGTGTATGGGTAAACCGTTTGATAGGAAGAAAGTATACAATTTCAGATTTCGAATATTTTCTACTTAAGGGGCTGCCGCACACTTAATTGTTCGATTTACCGAATAAATGAGAAACAACTACATTAAAATTTGATAGAGGCTTGATATTTGATATATGGGCGAATAATGTGATAGTAAACCCAATGAAAATTGGACTTTTTCAAAAATGAATATTTAAGGGGGTAGGTACTGTACACAAAACATTCGAAAGGTGGATTAATGGAAAAAACATGCTTTGAAATGAGATAGAGACTTCAAATATGGTGTAGGGTAAATAGTTGAAAAGGTAGAAAGTGTGCAATTTCAGTTTTCCAATATTTGCTATTGTAGGGGGTGCCGCTCACTAAAATATTCGATTTGTCAAACAAACTGAAAACGCATCCTTTACAATGTGATATAGGCTTGAAATTTAGTATATGGACTCATCATTTGAAAAACAAACCCAAGATGAATTCTGTTTTTCAAATATGTGCATTTAAGAGGGTGTAACACAGAAAAACGTTTAAAAGATGAAGTGATAGAAAAATATGCTTCGCGATAAGATAGAGACTTCAAATTTGGTGTACGGGGAGATAGTTTGAAAGGAAGAAAGTGTGCATTTTCTGATTTCCAATATTTGCTACTTTAGGGTGTGCCGCACACCAATATGTTCGATTTTCCGAAAAATGAGACACTCATCCTTTTAAATGTGATAGAGGCTTTCTATTTGGTATATAAGCCAATCATCAGACAAAACACTCAAGTTTTTTAGAAATGTTCATTTATGGGTCTGCTCCACAGAAAAACATTCGAAAGGGGAAATGGTAAATTAGCATGCTTCGGGGTGAGATAGAGACTTTAATTTGGTGTACGGGTAGATAGTTCTAAAGGAAGAAGTGCGCAATTCAAATTTTCCAATATTTTCTTCTTTAGGGGTTCTACACACCAAAATATTCGAGTTGCCGAATAAATGCGAAACCCGAATTATTCGAAAATTTACATTATTCAGGTTTTGCTTATTGTGAGACCGTTGATATTCAACGGGTATTCCTCTAGTATACATCTAATGGCAAATAAGTATTTCCTTTATTCCTGAAAAAAGTAGACTGCCGTGTTAAATGTGTGATTTTTAGTGAATTTTTTTCTGGAGTTAGGCTTAGTGCAAATATTGCGCCGTTATTTCGAGATGTTGGAAAAGAACGACGGAGTAAAGGAAGGCAAAGAAATAAATAACAGTTTCAGGGACCATTTTTTCTTACTTCCTACTATACATGGAAATGCATAGCGACTGAAATGAACGTATTGGAATCGTGTCGAAAATCGAAACTTGAGTTTTCGACTGATCTACACCTTCACTCTAGAACACTGAAAACTATTTTTAACGTGACATGTATGAGCGTATGTGTACGCTTGTGTGCGTGCGTGTGTGCGTGTGTGTGAGTGCAAGGGTGCAAGGTACGTAACCAGTCTAACTCAAAAACTGATTTACTAAATTTAATAAAAGTTAATAGGAAAGGGTCTCGTAGGTTACCTTGGCGGTGATTAGATATTGGCACGATTAAAAAAATAAAAAATGGCCCGCAAAATGAACGAAATTCGAAATAAAAGATTGCATATTCTCAAATTTATCAATTACATTATTGCTTTATGCGTAGTTTTTGTTGATAAGAAAATAAATAAAAGCAACCTTATTGCTCTACTTGTAGTTCTCGAGATATTTTAGTGTTATTGTGTTTTTGCAACACCGCCTTTGAAGATACTTGCACTTACCAAATGTAAACGGAAATTTAAGTAAAAATATAAATTCTGCGTAATTTCAAATAATTATCTGTTTTATTTCGTGCAATTAAAACTTCATAAATTAGGAAAGACAGAAAAAATAAAATGAGTTTGTGTCTGCATTGCCCCCACATAAGATGTTTTTATTTATGTTATGTTTAATTGAGTGATGAGTGAGCGTATTGTCGCAGTTGAAGAGCTGCTATTCTATGCCATTAAGCTGTTAGTCTTCAAATAAAAACAATATATTCTGTATGGAAATTTGTTTTTAGTTTTGGTTTGTTGATATTTTTTTATTTCTCAGTATAAGTTAAACCTTTCATTTTCTTTCATCAACATATGGTAGGAAGAGACAGTAAGTTTTGATAAATATTTTATACATTTACCCTTACAGCATTATTTACATGTTTGTTTATGTTTGAGTTGGTATTGTTATGAAATGCACGTCTGGTTTATAAATTATTTACGTCTAAATCCTACTTTCGGCAGTTTTATTTTTATTTTCGATTCTAAAACTTGTTCTCAAAATTTTATTCTAAATTCATAAAGCGCCATTTCTGTATTCGGCCTTTTTGGATCTTTCCCGCCAGTTTCGGTAAACCGTGGCGTAGTAATTTGCCCCGCTCATTTGTACATGTACTTCGAATTTGCATTTCATATTCTTTAACATGGGAACTATTTTTCTTTCGTCATGAAAGCGTAATAACATTAAAGACTCTTCGGCGTGGATTTTGTGATTCGCCGCAGTTGGCGACCGACCACGGAAGGGGAAAGGTCGTATATAAGTTCCGGACCGAAAGAATCGAAACGCTCGAATGTAAAATTATAATATTTTAAATATAAGTGTAAAATGCTAAATTAAATTGAATATTATCGCGTTAAGTAAAATGTAAACACTTTTCTGAAAGTTTGTAAAGTGATTTCAGTAGGCAAGAACTCATCATATGTTTTATAGCTATTATTCTATTCTGATCTCGATGTCATAAGAAGTTTTTGAAATGATTTATAAGTTTGTATAATCCCAGATTTGTTCAGAAAAATCGAATGTCTGACAGAAATATTAAAGTAAATTAATAAGAAGTTCTTGCCTAATGTGATTAATAAAAATGATGATATTATTTAATCAAGTTTGGATTTCGTCTTTTGGAAGCCATATTGCGATGTCATTCAAACTCATGCATGTATTCCATCCGTTCCAAGTCAAACGTATCTGATCTTAAAAGAAGTCCCGATTTTGGACTTCGCGGTCATCTATCCGAGTTCCTTTCAACACAGCGCAATTATGGTAAAAATTCAGATACGCCCAATGATGTCCAGATCCGTGGATTTGACTGAGAATCCGCCTAAAGAGATTCCCTTCTTCCAGTGTCCACATCTGCTACGGAATTGTGTGCGACTAATCCTCACCGATCCTGCCTCATCTTGACATCGTATCGCGTCAACCGAACCACCGTTTCCTGCCGCATTGAACTATCTTACCACTCCAATCGATTGCTGCCCCGTTATGTGCTGCTCGGAGGCCCATAACAGTATTCAGGTGCGATTTGACAATTATCAAAGACCGCGCGCATGTGGTAAAGCACATTAACAGAAATAACAATTCTGTATATTACGTTGCTCTGTCCGATGTAGTTTGTTCAAGTTATAAGTTGACGATCGGATCAATAAAACATGGGATTAGCCAAGTTGCGCCATTTCCATTTCTGTTTTCCAGATACCTGTGCGGGGTATGCTTTAATTTCTTGCAAGGTATGTATTCAAGGTCTTGTATTAAAAAAATCTGATGTGGGCAGAACATGTTCCTTACAGACTCAAATTCATTTTCTCAATTATTTCTCTTAATAATTCATTAAATCGAGTTTTATCTCACAGAATAACACTAATACTTATTAAAATGACACTGAATTTGCAGTTTTAATTCAATGTCATTTCTCATTTAGCGACTGAAATTATTTTCAAAGCTGGTAAAAGATGTTGTTGTTGTTGTTGCTGTTGAGACTCAGACAGTCCGATCAACCAGAAAGGTACTGCTTTCTGGTAGGTCGGACAACAATATTTTTACCAGTTCTGAATATACTTTCAGTCGCTAAATGAAAAAGGACATTGAATTAAAACTGCAAATTCAGCGTCATTGCAATAAGTATGATAAAAATGTTGGTAATAAGCTGGTAAAAATGTGAAAAATGTAAAATATTTCAAGAACGGTTAGTCCTAGAGATATGGGGTTGGATCTGCATCTTTCTGCCGTCAAAAATTAAACACACTTATTTAATCAATACATTTTCACATACGTAGTCTTTCATTTTAGATTTTAACGGGCTATTTTGAAAAACAGGGCAAGGTGATTTTCCAAATAATACCAACTTCTCATTAACACCCTCCAGGGTAATCCACAAGTGACTTAAAGAACGTAGTGACTGAGCACCAAGTTAACCCTCAAGTGATCTACAAAATTTGGTAAAATTTGATAAATTAGTTTTTCAGTAAGTGTAGATATATACGATCATTTGCGGACCATTTCGCAAAAGAAAGGGACTTCCTTCCAAATCATGAATCATATAAACGTATAATCATCACCAGGGTATCGCACAAATAATTTTTCTACTAAATTTTGTGAAATTTTGTATATTAGTTTTTTTAGATATAGTAGATGCCTGTATTGCTCAGACACACTGACCGGCAGATACGCATACAGATAAACAGACACACACACATATATGGAACGCTAAAATAGTACTTCGGGTTCTAGCGTGCTTTAAACGATAAGATTCGTTGAAAACGTGAGTTGCGATTTTCCACACAATTCCAATAATCCTCCTATACATTACAATATATTGTAGGGAAAATAAAAAAGAAATGCCAAGTATGTTTATAGAATTTGTTTCTTTAAGAAAATTACTAGAGAACTTGAAAAGTTACTTCTGTTATTTGCTAATATAGATGTCTTTAAAGAATATTGAAAACGTACATAAATATTTATGTACATTTATTAAAAATTTAATTTAACAGCAATTTAATAGCAAATATATTTTATCATGTGGTTTAAATCTAAAGCCTGAGTCACATAAGCTTACAAAGACTGGGACTTCATAGACTGAGCATACTTTTTGTTTCGAAACAAAAGACATTTTCCCATTATGTAACAAGCAACGAGAGCAAAGTACAACGTAAAGAAATAAGAGATAGACATAAAGAATTAATGTTCAGATTAACTGCGGTATACTGATCCTACCTGTTACAAGCATAAATGCCCTTACACGCATCATCTTTTAATCTGCATTGTTCAAAATACTTCTTACCAGTGCGTAATCTTCATTGTTTTCACTTTCAACGAATACCGCCGCCCTTAGACCACGACCGTAATCCTTCCTGAAGATGTATATCTTCGGAGATATAACAATAGGTTATTGTTTTACAAGGAATGAAAAGCTAATCGTTGCAGGAATAATAAATGAAATTAAACTTTCCCGAGATTTTAAAAAAAATGCAAAAATGTTAATGAATTTCCTTAAACTATTTTTTTCCAGGTGTTCTTTAGGAGAATATATCACCTAAAACGAAGGAAAAGACAGGAAAGATATCTGAAAAAGATTATTGGTAGCACTGAAATATTAGGTATCTTATGCATATCATATTTTCAGAAAATACAGTCATATTTTAAGGATCTTACCCATATCATATTTTTAGATATATACAGTCATATTTTCCGACGGAAGTGGGGATTTGCGCAACATACAGCATTTTGAAATATATATGTGTCATAAAAGATATGACATTTTGTGCAATCCTAATTATTGCACAGGGTTTAAGAACCTTTTAAACTTTTAATTTAAATTATAATGAAGTTAAAGTTAATATTTTACAAGTTTCTTTTTAAAAGTATTCTAAAGACATTCGCCTGGCAAAAGAGCCATTTTCAAAATCATTTTCACACGGTATGTAACCCGGCCGTCCAACTAGTTACTCTAAGTCCTCTGGACGAGTCGGACGGTCTGGGTCTTCAACACGGTATGTAACATCTGCAGGATGAGCTCACAGCTGCAAAAGAGAGCAGTCTACAGCCCCCCCCCCCTTTAGCACATGCAAGGAAGATTTACATTGCTTAACCCGTAACGGTCAAAATTCCTTCACAGCCACAGACTTTGTTTCCCACAGAAACCTTATACCGGAATTCTGCGCCCTTCAAGTTCACATGGGCAGTCATTTGAAGATGGCCATTTTCACTGTCAACTTCAAAAAAATAATGGGGAAAAGTTACTCCCACTTTACAGTACAGCTGGACAAAAGTCGCAGATGGGCATGACGCTTCAAGGGGGAAATCAACATCATATCCCCTTGGATTTTGCATTATAGCAGGCTACATCCAATAAGAGGTTCTGTTAGTCAAGGAGTAGCCAATTACAGATGTTACTGCAAGAGCGCTATGACTAGCGCAGCAAAAAATATAAAAAAAAGAGAGAGAGAGGAGAGAGTCGTCGAAAAGTGTGGTCCGGCTTGCGCCGGCCACTCTGGGCACTTTTCTACAGAAATGATGACGGCAAAAATTTGGCCGCACCATGCTGGTTAAGAATTTGTATGTACGAAACGACGGATAGGAGTCCGGATGACCCGAGCCATACTTTAGGCTTAGAGGCCCACTTCGCTCTAGTGGTCTGATAGATCTCCGTATCATGGCTATAACATAGAGCCCATTTTTTTTAAGGACATATGTCCTCAGATTTTATCGAATGCAGATATGGGATTCTCAACTCACCAATTGATGGTGGCATGTACTATTATTAGCTTCTAAACCTTGAGAGCGGCTATGTTATGGAATGTCTGTTATGTGATCAAAGGGACTGAATCGATCTTTAGGCTTAGAGCCATAGGCGCACTGAAGCACAGTATAGTGCCTGGTCCACAGAGACTCATTATGTTTTCGATTGGTTAATAATTGGCAGAAGGTCATAGTGGATGCATCAACTCACAAATGAACTGCATATTGCACCATGCTGAGACTTATGACTTACTAGGAAGTGATAGTATATGAATGCAGCCCTAATAGGATGACGTTCTTGGCGGCCTATAGTATCTCCACACACACACACACACAAAAAAAAAAGAATTTTAGTTGCTGATGAATAATTGGAGCTCAACCCACACAAGCCCAGTTCTTGAACTCAACTACATCATGTATGTAAGTTTTATGAACATTTATTTAATTCATAGTGTCACCTGGTTTTATTTAAGTATATGTAAATTTCAAAATGTATAAATGTCCTTAAACAGACACTTGATGATGCTAAGTATTACTCTTGAGAAACAAAATTTACAATTAATGATAACACTCTGTTAAGAGTATGTATGAAATTAAAGTAAGCCTTAAGGCCACCCCGGATAAATATGGAAAGAATATATATATATATATAACTGTTATGATTTATTATAGAATAATTTAAATGAGAGCATAAATGAATATCTTTGTTAAAATTGAGACAAAAAAGAAAATATGGATACAATAACAATATTTTGGCTCATCCTTATAAGATGATGAACATATTAATCACTTCTCTTGCTTATAAATAAATATATATATATTAATAAATGTTATTTTTGGATCCACACCTGCCTCTTCCTTTGACTCCAAGCCTTTTTAAATTAATTAACAATAATATGATTTGTTTCAGGTATCTTGGAGGGTAAGTCTGTTTATTTTTTAAAATGCTAGCCACTAGTGATCAAATTATTTAAATTTAAGTAATAGACCATAATTAATTATAGCTTAAAGAAGTATACATTTAAGGATTTAATTATTAGAGTTTTTCATGGTCTATATACTTCTTTAATTTGTGTCAGGATAGATGCGGCCTTTACATCCTGATAATATGTATTTACCTACGTGTTGTTTTCAGTTTTATAGACCTCTAAAACAGTATTTTTAGAGATAATTTTCGAAATTAGTTATTTAAAAAAATAAAAATAATAATAATAATAATAGCAGGATATGCATTAATGATAAATAGAATTTTTTGTTATTGGCAATTCATTTAAAAACCATATAACGCTTCGAATTAGTTGGCGCTCCTAAAATATCTGAATTAGGCATATTCTTTGAGTAGGAACTTGACAATTCCTCCTTTTATGCTATGAGCTATATCTATATTAAATTTAATGCCCACAATTTGCCAGGACTGATTTCGTCGGTTTCTATGACGGTTTGAAATACTCTTTTGCAGCTCTCCTGTCGTCATGTGCATTGGCCGTTCTATGATTATAATGGATAGTGTTATAAACAGTCAGGGTGTTATTAGGTGAGAACCCCATCCTAGGTTAAAACGGAGTCTGTCAGTATAAAACATATTCAAACCTAACACCCTAACCTATTCAAAACCTAGAATTTCGCATTTTTTACTAAAACGCATTGTATCTAATGTGTAACGTTGCGAAAAACTGTTGCAGACGTTAACGACATAGCCGTGCATTATTACACCATTAAACCAAACAGGGATTGGCTTCAAAACACAAATACCGCAACATTCCGTACTAATATCTAAATACCACTTTCCTATTCTACGAAAAGTACCATTGCCATAACTGGAAGAAACGTATCTATATGTGCGAGGTAAATAAATCACTTAGAGCCCAGTTCGTTAAAGTGAAGAGGGAGGGACGAAGGCGGGTCGCAAGGTTAGAGGGTACGATGAAGATAGTCGTCTGCTGAGGTAATCATGTTTATCTTCTTTTAATATCCTCATCCTTGGCTAACCCTAATCCATGACTGACCTCCTTGACCCTAAACCAGGAACTGTCTTTTCTTTGAAATAGTGGTTTCGCCATCTATTGTGTCTAGGGTTACGAAGGTAGATGATAGCACCATACTGTACAGTGATATATGGTATAGTTTTTAACAAAGCGACTTGGGCTGTAGAAAAGTGTTTTGATCTTACGGCATTGCATAAGATCAGTGAAGAAATATTGCTTAGAATCGTATGGAATTTACCAATTACGTAAAATGAGAGAATTTGTATATGAGGGATTGGCTTTTGTAGGATGATTTTAGATCGCAGTATGGACTATCTAATAATGTGATTGCAGTATCTATGGTAAAACTTTCAACCGCTAAAGAATCGATTTGTGTGGAAACAGCATAAAATGCTGCTTTAATATTAAATAACTCGAAACATATATTTCATTGTATGGTGGGTTCTTCTGTGGTTGTAAAATGAAACATTTGAAATATTTTCGAAAACACTCCTTAGTCATATAAAATATATTTGGATAATGAATTTTTCGTGTAGATATATATTACTGCACTTGATCATCCAAACCAATGTGTATTTACCTAAGTATTATTTTAAGCCAAATTGTATAAGCACTCAAAATTATATTGAGCGACTTCTACCCTATACAGATCACATATACCATTCCACACCTACATTACACCTACCATTATACACCTACCATTACCTACCATCATATACACCTACCATTATACAGATCACATTGTTAGAGGGTAGAAATCGCTTCACTGTAATGTATCATAATACTATGCCGGAATTTTCTATGTATTATCACAAGCAACTTACAAACCCGCTGTTTGAGACATGTATCCAGCATGTTAAAACAACAAATTATCAAAATAGTTTTATTACCATACATATGATTTCATTTCTGGTGGTTATTAAAGAAAACATAAAAAGGGGAACTGAATAAGATTTTATTAGGGGATATTAAATATGCTTCTGTGGTTAAAAAATTAAAAACATTTGAAATATTTTCGAAAACACTCCTTAGTCATATAAAATATATTTGGATAATGAATTTTTCGTATAGATATATATATTACTGCACTTGCTTATCCAAACCAATGTGTATTTACCTAAGTATTACTTTAGCTCGACACCCCCGCTGGCCAAGTTGTAACTACTCAAAATTATAGTGAGCGACTTCTACCCTATAACAGATCACATTGTTAGAGGGTAGAAATCGCTTCAGTGTAATGTAACATAATATTAAGCCGAAACCTTCTATGTATTATCGCAAGGCCAATTAGAAACTCTGCTTAGAGACATATATCTAACGTGTTAGATTATCAAACTGTCAAATAATTTTATTACAATATATATAATTTCATTTCTGGTTGTTATTAAATAAAACATAAAAAGGCGAACTGAATAAGATTATACTAGTGAATATTCAATATGCTTCTGTGGCTATTAAATGGCTATTAAATATGTTTCTGTGGTTGTAAAATGAAACATTTGAAATATTTTCGAAAAAACTCCTGAGTCATATAAAATATATTTGGATAATGGAATTTTCGTGTAGATATATATTACTGCACTTGATCATCCAAACCGATGTGTATTTACCTAAGTATTACTTTAGCTCGACACCCCCGCTGGCCAAGTTGTAAGCACTCAAAATTATAGCGAGCGACTTCTACCCTATAACAGATCAAATTGTTAGAGGGTAGAAATTGTTCACTGTAACGTAACATAATACTAAGTCGAAATGTTCTATGTATTATCGCAAGACCACTTAGAAACCCTGCTGTCTTAGAAACATGTATCCAACATGCTAGATTAAGAAAATGCAAAAATACTTTTATTGCCATATATATAATTTAATTTCTGGTGGTTATTAAAGAAAACATGAAAAGGGGAAATGAATAATATTAAACAATAGAACTTTAAAATAGTGTATATAAATAGCACACAAAAGTGTTAATTATTCTCAGACAACCAAATACGTATAAAAGAGATGAGGTCATCAACTTCAAACTAAGAGAATTGAGATTTCCGTAACATTTTCCTAAGTATAACAAAGCACCTTCAACAGGATCATTAGTAAATAGTTACTTGATGTTAAAAGAAGCCATAATACAATCATTAGGTTTAAAATTAAAACTTGTGTTAACAAAGTCAAGTTGTTACAAAGTTTCAACACAGTAAAGGCCAAAAACGAGAAACAAGGAATTTAGACAAAGGATAGGAATAGGAAGATAGGATTAGGAGGATAGGATTAAGAGGATAGGATTAGGAGGTCAATATTAGAAACAATAGGCCGAATAAGAATGTCAAATTTATGAACTTTGGGCAGACCATAATATCGAGCACAATTGGTAATTTATTGTCGATTGTGCGCAAAGTCACATATTTTACACATTTATTTAACATATGATTTAAAAATAAATATGCTAGGATGTGTAAACAAATGACAAAAAGTCTTATAATCCTCTAATATAAGTGGAAACAATCATTATATATATATATATATATATATATATATATATATATATATATATATATATATATATATATATATATATATATATATATATATATATATATATATATATATTACTGCTGGCCATCCAAAATGCAACACCATGCAGGAAACATCCAAAAAGCATGAAATTTGCACCATACCTAGACCTTGATAGGAAATACAAATGATTAGAATTTTATAGCTCATATGCAAATCATGTGCGCCAGTAGCGCCATAACTCTTGCATTATGCATCGCCATACCGGTCCTTCACTTGGCGTTATGGTTTGGGGTGGCATTAGATATTACTCCCGCACCCCCCTAATAAGCATTGCCGGCACACTCAACAGCCACCGCTGCATTTCTGAAGTTTTGGAGCCTGTTGTCCTACCTTACCTTCAAGGTTTACCTGCGGCCGAGTTTCAACAGGACAATGCGAGACCACACGTGTTACATATCGTTCAGTATTTATTCAGTGCCCACCAAGTTCCACTGCTGCCTTGGTCCACCCGATCTCCAGATCTGTCGCCCATTGAACACGTCTGGTCGATGATTGGCAAACACCACCATCTGCTACGACAGATGAAGTTTGGCAACGTGTGGAAGCAGTATGGACTGACATACCCCAAGAACACATCCAAAGTCTCTTTCTTTTAATGTCGAGGCGCGTAGCAGCACTTATTTTCAGCTATTTGGGCTACACAAAATACTGATTTCTTCGTGTTCCGCAAGTCTAACGGAGCTGTATTGCAATCAATTCATCCTTGTACTTTATGTTCTTTGTCCAATGAATTTGGCTTTAATATCTCTTGTCTTTCATGGTGTTGCATTTTGGATGGCCAGCAATATATATATATATATATATATATATATATATATATATATAAGATAGAAAGTGTAAATTATTAAAGATATTGAAGTGTTATAGCATTTATGCGCAAAGCAGCTACAAATACTATACAAGATATAAATATAAAAAGTATAAATAGCATGTAAAAATTTGGAAAAAAGAAGGAAGGCTTAGCGAGAAGCTTACTTAATGGCGGTAAGGGGTTGTGACCTTACACACCAGTTGTCAACATGCATGTCATAATTGCCACGGCATTGCATTCCTGGACGCCAGCCCTGGCTTAAGCCAACCTCTGAAGTGACGATAACAATCATCAAAGACCTTTGAAAAAGAAAAGTCCAATAATAAAGTGCAGTCCATTACTGGATGGCATTCTAGTCCTTTGCATACTATGAATAACAGGACCGCAGAACGATTACACGCAGATACATAAAGGTCATAGTAGTCTGAAGGACTAGAATGTCATCCAGTAATGGACTGCACCTTATCATTGGACTTTTCTTTTTTAAAGGTCTTATGATGATTGTTATCGTCACTTCGGAGGTTGACTTCAGCCAGGGCTGGTGTCCAGGCGTGCAATGCCGCGACAATTATGACATGCATGTTGACAACTGGGGGTGTAAGGTCACAACCCCTTACAGCCATTAAGTAAGCTTCTCGTTAAGCCTTCCTTCTTTTTTCCAATTTTTACATGCTATTTATACTTATATATATATATATATATATATATATATATATATATATATATATATATATATATATATATATCACAGATACCGAGAGTCACCACTGACTTATAAGGAAAGTATTTTCAGGAGCATCATAGTAAACGGCAACTCTTAATGATGCATTAAACATTTAAGGTTTCATACATATAGTAGAAAGTTTGTTATGACGCAATCAAAAGTTATAAGTTCAGATGCTGGCTATTAAATACATTTGTAATAAATTGAGTTGTATTTTATTTGTATTATTTCATTTGTATTATTTAATTTGTATTATTGTATTTGTAATATTATATTTGTTTTATTTTATTTAAAAAATTGAGTGTGCTGAAAATACTGTCTCTGTAACAAATTCATCCATTCAGACGAAATTTTTGGTTTGATCATTATATAGTTAGTGTAAATGTAATTTTTAAGAACCGCATCTGCTTTATAAAGTAATATATATATATATATATTTGCAAATTTCTTGCGTATCTATTGTTATCTAGTTATCTAGTTTGGCTGATAAAAATTGTCTGTTAAAACTGTCACCCCTAAAAAGTGACTTCTCAAAAAAATGAACCGCTAGCTGCGAGCATTTCAACCAGTAAGTATTATTAAATGGAAATATATATTAGAAGGGAAACTTAATAAAATATAATGTTCAAATAAATGCTTTAATTGCATTCGATATTTTCGAAATATGAACTACAATTAAAACATGCCAAACCGAATTTGTTAAAAATCCGGCTTAAATGTTGCACATTTATGTTTGAACTTCAGTCATGTACATATTGCAGAAAATTCAAACAATTAAATTTGTTTTAAGTGCTGTTTTTAAAAATGTAATATGTTCACAAGTTAAAAAATTAGTTTACAGTCCAGATGCGGACCGTAATTGCATAGTCCTACAGAAATACATGCATTGCATATTCAGTACATATAATATTAAAAATCATTTACGAAATCATTCTCAATTACTTCAAATTTACATCAGCGAAGGTTTTAGTAAATATTTCAATTTTCCATTCAGGGCGCGTAATATGCTTCCCCGCAGCATCGTTTGAAATGGATGAGCAATCCATAAATATGTTTCACATCTGTTGATTTGCTGTGGTTTTGTTTCGCAGCAGCTATCTGGATGAAACAACGATTTACAAATATAAATAAAATTCAAATTAATTTATTATATATAATATACCTTTAGAATATTAGTGGTAACCAATCAAAAACATATACATTAATTTTCTGCAATCTCAAATGTTTTAATATAAAAAGATTATTAGTTTTGGGCTTTAAAAAGCGATGTTCAAATAGCAGCATTTGAAAATGTTACCTACAGCTTTTCCGCCGATAAATAAAATGAAATTTAGACTTCAAATGGCAGAATTGGTGTCATTGGGAAATCTATGGCAATTTTTTTTTTCAATTTCCGGATTTTCTCCATAGTGATTTTAGAACCTTTGTAAATATGGATTCGGATTAAAACCATTTACTTAAAAATATACCACTAGCTTTTATACTTATTTTTAGAAAAAAAACACTATTTTAAGGCCGTAAGAAAAGAAAAATAGTAAAATTGGGAGCCGTAAATATAGGCCAGGCCATATACACAGTAGATACCATACCCCGGCTATGAACAACTTACTCTTATATTTTCTGCACTGCTCACAACTGTAATCACAACACCATAAAGTTGTAGCTGTAGCTTTATGTAAATCAGACAATGGAAACAGCAAGGCGAGATATGCAAATCATGACAGTTTCATTACGCATTGTGACGTAACACCTTGCCAAGCAGCATAGAAACCCCAGATCAAGGAGGAGCGATATCACAGCTAAATTGTAGAGTCATTGAATTCAGGTTGTAAAATCATCACAGCATGCCAAAAGTACGTCGACGTACCGCATACGTTCAGTTGTTTTCAACGGAATGGCAACAAATCATTGTTTTACGTAAGGGTGGAATGAGCCTTCGATTGATCGCTGAACTATTGGGTACTGATGTGAGCACAGTTCAACGGCGTATCTTACGGTTCGTGAGACACAACGGAAAGATGACAAGATCAGGTAGCAGAGCTTCCAGGTACGTCACATCTAATGAGGATCGTATGCTTCTGAGAAGCATTGCGCGGGAGCCATTTACCACAGCAATCTTGTTACCACGACATTTATACCACATTAAAGGTAACGTGGTTTAGACGCATACAATTCGACACCGTTTGCATGGCTTAGAGCTCCGAGGTAGACTACCTTTTCGACACCTACCGTTTCAACGTCTCCGGTTACGTCGCTTCCAGTGGTGTCAAATTAGACTCAATTGTTCGATAGAATGGTGAAACATTCTGTTCACGGGTGAATCACTATTCTATTTCGGCATGCCAGATGGCCGTACTTGCGTATGGAGGCGCTTTCAACAATGCCACCAGGAACCTTTTCCTATCAGTCGCCACACAGACCCCCCCCCCTAAGTGGTACCATGGTTTGGGATGGTGGAACATTTGGTGGACGAACACCTTTGGTCCACGTTTCTGACAGTATCACGGCACAACGATACGTCTCTGACATTGTGAGATCTGTGGTACAGCTATAAATGTAAACCAGAACGGGACTGCTTTCCCTGCAGGATAATGCCAGGCCACATACTGCACGGGTAACTATGAATAATCTGGAAGGTTTTGATAACCTGTCTTCGCCAGCATATTATCCGGATTTGTCGCCCATTGAGCATATCTGAGACATCGTGAGTCGCAGAATAATAAAACGCTCTATTCCCGTAAACCATGTTCAGTTACATGCCCAATTGCATGCTGTGTGGAATACCATCCCTCAGAACACCATTCACCATCTTAATCTTAATGAGGGAATGTCTGGTCGTATTCAATACTGCATAGCAGCTCGCAGTAGGCCTATTCACTATTGATCTAATGTCAAAAAAGTTTCATGCTTTAATTTTTCCGGTATGGTTTTGTGATCATTTGCCCATCTCCATGTTACAATTATATTCCGTAAATTTCATAAGGGTACATCAATTTCTCATGATGTTGCGATTTAAGTTGTGATCAGTGTTTATAATGGTTTTCCATAATTGGACATAATTGGTCATGGTAATTCTTAATTCTTTATGTGAGGCCAGAATATGTCCTCACATGAGGCATTTTTATTGCAATATTTATGGTGCATAGAACGGCTAACAAAGCTCGAGTCTGGCTGGCGCCGGTGTTTACAACAACGTGAACTTTTAGGTCAAATACAATAAATTTGGGTGTCCCAGGCCAAGGGGGCTGAGAGGGGCCTTGATAAATGTCAAGTAATGCCATTGGGTTCAGAAGAACCAATGAGCACCAAGGAGAAGAAGGGCGGAGCTACCTCCCCCCCGCCGAAGGAACCACAAGTAACTCGGATCCAGAATGTGGTTGCAGTAACTTGGATACGAAATGTGGTAAGAGAAACTCATATACAAAATGTTGCAGAAGTATCTTTGATACGAAATGTTGCAGAAGCAAGTCGGATGCGAAATGTTGTAGCAGTTGGACGGATACGAAAGGAGTTGGGAGCAGATACTCATACGAAAGAGGTGGCAGTTGACTATAAGTACGAGATGCAAGCCACACACGAAAGAGTTGTGGCCGTACGGTCAGCAATAAGACGGATGCAAGCCTCAGCGTGATGAGCCGAAGATTAAACTGTAAGGTATGTTCTCATTTCCCCAAGTCATAGAAATTATCGAAATCTAATATTGCTGGTCGTATCTCCCCTAGCTAAAATATTAAATGAAAATTGATAATAATTGAAAGTTGATATTGTTGAAAATTAGTGCTTTTGATAAATTGATGTTGTTAATAAATGATATTGTTTAAGTTTTAAATAGCCTAATCTTTTTAATATTAATTAATAATTCTTTTCAGAACTTACACAAAAGGTAAAAATAATTGGAGGGTTATTGCCGCACAACAACGAGCGATGTACGATTTAAATGTTAATTCCACGTTATGAGATCAACGGCCATGTTTTCAATAATTAATAAACAATTAATATTAATATAACCTTTAAAAATAACTCTTTATAATTCGTATTGCCACACTTTATACAGAAGCTGTTTACACATATTTAGAACGACTTTATTGCAAAATATAACAAAATTACAATTAATCAAAAATATTCTGGTAACATCTCAGTTTATGAAAGATAAATTTTTAACACTTTACAACAAAGTTGAAAAGTGTTTATGACTTTGTTCATTCTGTCTGTCTGTCTGTCTGTCTGTCTGTCTGTCTGTCTGTCTGTCTGTTAGCACGATAACTGCCGTAAAATTGAGTTTATCAAAATGAAATTTTAGTATGTTGTTCAGACGGTCTGTAGGACCTATGGGAATATAAATAAATAATATCACCCAATTAGTTTTTTATTGAACACGGGTTGAAAAAATGAAATACATTGAACCCTATGGGACCTAATTTTTCAAACATTTTTTAAGTAAATTTAAAATTCACGAATTGCTTCGAAATTTTTAGGAAATATTCACATTATCCCATAGAATATATAAAAAAAAATTCAGTAAAATATGTTAAGTAGTTTTATAATTAAAAAAATTATTTAATATAGGGAAAAAAACAAATTCAATTAAATTCTGACTTTGGAATATCTCCCAGAAAGAAAAGAGAGAGATATTATATAATAAATATCTCTCCATTTGTTTAAACGTTTTGCATATGGGAGTGGCTTTATATTTTAAAATAAATTTGGTAGATAACAATTTTTCATTTTTTTTTAAATTTCATATAACTCTTCATGATAAATTTAATTGATGGCATTTTAAATGCACTTTCCTACGTCCTAGAGAGTTAAAATTTGGTACACAGCTTAAATTTGTTGAACATTTTATTCGACAAAAATTTGATGGATCTTTAAATATAGATCATACATTTTTTTCGAAATGGCCTGAAAATAATCCCCGTTCACTTCTATAAATCATTGTAATATTGTTAAAAATTCTGATGTGGACAGCACATGTCTTTCCCTGCAGACTCATATTCGTTCTCTTTATTTATTCAATGATAATTTATGTTTATCTGCACAACATAAGTATTTTAAATGACATTGAATTTACACGTTAAACTTAAATTTGGTTCTCATTTGATAGCTGGACTTATTGTCAAAGGTGGCGTAGCGAAAACGCGAAAAAACTAGAATATCTCAAGAATGGCTAGTCCTAGAGTAATGGGGTTAGTCTTATTCTTTTTGTTGTCAAAAATCACATATAAAATAGGAATTTAATTGATATAATTGAGCACACGTAGTCTTTTATTTTTATATATAACGATTTTTGCTGGCCATTTCGCAAAAATAGCCCGTTCCTTTTTCCCGAATAGTAGTAGAATAACCTACAAATGATTTATATACAAAATTTTGTTAAATTTGGTATATAAATCACTTGTAGGTTATTGAAATATTATACTCCAAATTTTGTTAAATTTGGTTCATTAGTTTTTAGCTAGAGTGGATAAAGGCAATTTCTGCGGCCATTTCGCAAAGAAGGCAGATTCTTTTATTACGAATCGTACTATAATCTAATGAACATCAGGATTTCCCACAAAAAACACACCTACCAAATTGTATGAAATTCGGTCCATTAGTTTTTCAATTAGAGTGGGTGTAATATCCACACAGACACACAGAAACATACACAGATACACCCTTACACACACAGACGTCTTCCTAAAAGTAGTTTTTTCGTGTTCTAGAAGTCCCAAAACGTGTAGATCCTTTGAAAATTCGAGTTCCGATCTTCGGCACGATTCCAATACTTTGAGTACATACACATACACATATATATTATCTGTGTATTATCTGTGTATCTAAATTCCGTGCCTATGCAATTACAATAGTTGTGATTTTAAATGATCCCTAAACTTCTATTATTTCTTCAAGGAAGCCTAATTTTAACATATGCAGAATGCAAATATCTCAAGCGATTGTAAGATGAATTACATAAGAATTGCTGAATTTTTTTCACACAAAATTATTTAGTTCTGGAGTCTGGAATATAAGTTATATGAATGAAATATCCATTGATTTTGCATAAAGAATCAGATGATTTATATTTCGATACAGTTTTAAGTATTTAAGTATAATAAATTACTGTAGTACTGTGATAATGTAAAAGATATTACCACTGAATGAATCACATTTTAGAAATTTTTAAATGAAATTACATTTCAGTTGGAAAGTGTTTCATAATCAATGCTTATGCATGATTGATCTTTCTTGTTATTCTTTATCTTGTTTACAGTTGCTGCAGACGTATTTCCAGACGCTGCAATTTTGCTTTGAGTCAGTGTATTTTCTTGTGATGCAAGATAATTTATTTTTAAAATATTCTTAAATTCCGTACCTTATATTGAATTTATTTGAATCCGTACCTTATTTTAAAGTTTGATGTGGTTAAATTTTGTCTATTTAAAGATAGCGCACGTAGAGAACTTTGGATTAAAGGCTACGTTTTTGCTTTTTCTGAAGTGATGTTATTCTTGTAAATAAAATCTCTGCTACAATCATGAAATTCGCATTTCTAAATTCAAAATAAGGTACGGTATTTACGAATATTTTAAAAATAAGTTATCTTGTATCACAAGAAAATACACTGACTCAAAGAAAGATTGCAGTGTCTGGAAATACGTCTGCAGCAACTGTAAACAAGATAAAGAATAAAGATTTAAATCTTGAAATCCAAAAAGTATAATTATAAGCGCCTGTTGACTTGATATGTGACTGTGCGCAGAATGTGACTAGAATTCTCTGTGAAAATGAGCTAGCCGGTAACAGATAGAAATATATTGTGGCAATTCCTGAAACATGATTCTACTTAAATAACTGTAACACAAAAATCGATTTACTATACTAAAATTATTGTTAGCATGATTATTGCTAGATTTTCGTACAACGGTAAATTTAAGTTAAAAGTACAAAAAAATGTCAAAGCCAATTCAACATTTGACGAAGGTACTGCTTTTCACTTCTTTATTTAAAGAAACATAGCATTCCTTTATCCAGTCTTATAGAGTAGAATGTAATCAGAATAACAGATAATAATAACAGATAATAAGCAGAATAACAAAATAATATGTAATCAGAATGATAACAGATACTGGTATTATAGATATACATTTTGCTTATGTTCTTTCAAAGTCTCCTGATGTGCCACTATTGGAGTTTTGCACTTTTGAATTG
Organism: Amaurobius ferox; assembly: GCA_951213105.1. NCBI lineage: Eukaryota > Metazoa > Arthropoda > Arachnida > Araneae > Amaurobiidae > Amaurobius > Amaurobius ferox. The sequence goes on from OX578145.1 coordinate 26,668,231, forward strand.
CTAAAAAGAAAACTTTCTAAACGCAGACTATAAACAATGGATGGATTTTAGAAAACTGTGAAAGAGGGGTGTAATGAAACACCACTTAAAACTTAAAAAAGTAAAGCTCCCTTATCTTAAAAATCAACATGTAGAATAATAGTTCAGAGAAATGATTGTCAGATAGAACATTTAAGTAATAATTATTGTTACTTCAAACCTTATTTATATTGCTTTAAATTTATTCTAAAAAATGTTTAAATAGCCTCTATAGAAGGCAAGACCACCGTAAGCCTTGCTCGGGCTTCTATGCAAAAGTAAAGCACAAGGCCGATTTTACAATCATTGCAATCATGTATATGTTGCTGTCAATTCGATTCGGCTATTATTAATACTAACCAAATAAACCGGTTAAAGTGAATAATTTATGAGAATTTATCACATGAGCCGGCTGTTATTAATAACGACCAATGAAGTTTAGTCAATGTAATAATTTCCAGCGCGTTTAGCTTGAGATTTCTATTTATTGTATTTGTAATCTAATTTGTTTGCAATTTTTTGTCGCCTTAAGATGTTTGTGAGTAATGAAATTTGTTTAATTTTTGGAGGGCACTGTGTATATAAATTGTTCACAGATTTATCAATAATATTATAGAAAGTAATGAAAATTCAACTGGCTTTACTCTCTTCTTGTATTTCTTTTTATCTATTTACATATCATTCTAGAGAAACTTTCTTTTTATTTCTGTCAAAAAAAAGTTTTCATGCAAAGGACCAAAAATTAAATATTTGCATTTTTTTAATAATTTTTTTAACAAATGTTAATAAGGGTGTAGAATATATATAAAACTTATCACAGTACTTTGACTGTTTTAATTGCATTAAAAATAACCATACATTTCAAGTAAATAAATGAATAAATAATGTTTGTTTCATTTTCAGCGATGTGACACATCACCGATTTCTCACTATTTTATTATAACAGAATTCCGCACCAGCGAAGACCAGTTGCTTACCAGTTGTTTCACCAATTACTGATTTGAAAATTCAATGGGCAATTGCTAACCATTGACGGGTCCTGGGGCCTTGATTTTGTAATCATTTCATTACCTGTGTATGAGCTGTACGCATATCTAATTTCAATAAAAAGAGTCACTTTCTTCATGGTTCTTTGTTATTCCATGCTACCACAGCTAGCAACAATTCGTAGTTGGTGAACTTCAGTAATAACAGATCCGATCATATGGTATTATTTGCTTCAGTATGAACAGGAATCTAAAATTTGATTGAAGTTGGTTACTTTTATAGTCCGTATTTAATTTGATGTTGTTACAGGAATAGCGATATATATTTCTTAGTGGCATATATTCACTTAGGTCTATAAGTTTAAATCATATGAATTAAGATCGCATTACATATAGCAAATCCCATCCAGCAATCTTTCAACAGCACCCCTGAGTTGGTCAGGCTGTGGGTAAAATGTTGCGGACTGCTTTATATTATAAGAGATTAACATTTGCTGATTCGTATTCAGGAATGCTCAAAATGTGTCAAAGGAACTTAAAGTTCATCAAAATTCAAGAGCCGTATTGTTGGCCAGATTGCAATATTCTCCATTTCTATATCATGTATTATAAGTACGGTGACCATGCATTCATTGTTTTAAAGGACTGTATTTTTCTTCAAGTAGTTATCTACTTGATTTGTTTGATTTATTTACCTTTTCAAAAATTTAAATTTGTCCTTTATTTTCATAAAAGATTGAGGCAAACTGGCAAAATTTTGTCTTTACACTGTAAAGTTGCAGACCCCTTCTTAGGAGCCCATGGAATGAAGTGTATATCAGCTTGCAAAGCGATTAAAGAAAAAGTTCCACGCAATAATATTCCCCGGCCTTTCAAACGGTTACCTTACACCCTTCTGGTAGGTCGGACGGTCTGGGTCTCAGCAACAACACAATAACATTAGTACAAAATATAATTATGTACTTAGTGAGCACTTTAGATCGTCAGGTTCATTCTTTAGTGGAAATGTGTAGGAACAAACGCAACAATATGTCATTCATTTTCTTCCAATATCCATTATTATCTTACAGAAAATATGGTCAAAGTAACTGTAGGGAAATAATAAAAAATTGCAAAAATTTTAAATAGAATATTTTTTGCAACTTCTTCGACCCAGACCGTCCGTCCTACCCCAAGGTATAAGGTATTTATTTGCAGCTTGATTTAAAAGCAAGCATAAGACAACATCAGTAATTTGTTCAGTGACGACGTCCCTTGCATCTTTCTGGATACGCCATTGATTTCTGCTAAATCGCCAAATCCTTTAACCCTTCCGTTAATACACCAAAACCCTCACAATGCTTAAAGTGCACTTAGACCTACAGTTCATCTCCCGCCATCAATAACGCTACGATAATGGCACATTCTCGCCCCCCCCTCTCCTCCTTATCTCTTGCACCCCTTGAGATGCGGGAGGGGGGGTCGTCAAATAACAAGGGGAAATAAAATTGTTGGCACGCGCTCGTGATTGCTAAGAGCACGAGCCAGGTTCAAGAGTCAAGACCGCCCCTTCCACGCGACGTGTAAAGATCCGGTCCATAAATATTATACGCGGAGCAAACCGCGGGAGAGGGGCCTTACAAGGCGGATGTTGAGTAGGGGTCCAATGGGTGCCACGCGTTCGGGGTCGAGTCCGGATCAACACCTGAAGTAAAACGAAATGGTTTTCGGAATTATTTATTATATTAGGTATTTTGCAAGGTTGATCTATTTAGCAAAATAAAATGTATTATCTTATACTTTATATCTAATTTTTTGTCGTTTTTTATAAATCGTATTTATCTAAGCACCCTCAAAACATGATTAGTCGGTTTATAATGAATTTTAATCGTAGTTTCAAAGTCATAGGTAAAATGTAAAGCTGACCATTCAAGCAATCAATAATAAATCTCAACATTCGAAATCAATGGATTTCCTTCTTCAGTGCATCAACCTTGGACTATTTTTACTTGCCTTATATACTTTATACTTTACTATTTTTACTTATATACTTTACTATTTTTACTTTCCTGTTCGTGGAGACGATATTTCACGAATAAATGGAACGTTTCGAATGAAATTTGGTACAAGAATTACATTCCATGAATACTGGAAGCCTATTGATTTTAAATGCAATCAAATGTTTGGAAGAATACCAAATTTAGAAATTTTGAAAACATCATCAAAAAATTATAGCTTTGAATAATGTTATAGAAATAATCATTTTTTATCTAATTTTTCATTAGAAAACATATTTTTCATTAGAAAACATATTTTTCATTAGAAAACATATTTTTCATTAGAAAACATTGACTTAAGCTTTAAAACGCTAGCATGGACCTTTTTCGAGATATTGCACTTTACTCAAATAAATTTATCAAAAAATTATATAAAATTAAAAAAAAAGTATTGACTACTGTGAAATAGGTTCACTTTTATATAGAATATTATGCAATTAATGTGTTAACACCACTCTTGTTGATCTAGTTTACAACTTGTAATGGTTTTGTATTTCGGCACCTAACAATTTCCCACCAGTCATTTATATATAAGAAATGCGCTTCTCTCCGTTTGTCTGAATCTACGTTTGTTTTAACGATAAATTTCTCTATCTTGTTCAATCGATATTTCTTTGATCGAGATATCGATTGACGAATATATCGATAAAATTGCAAAAATGACGTTAATATAAAACGAATTATACATGATTTATAACACAGTTACTTTAAATCATCTTTAAACAAAACGGATCTTTTTCAATGCGACTATAAAATACATTTATTATTTATATCATAATCTTATTTCAATCTGAAGAGAAATTGTTTTCAAAGAATTATTATCTAATATAAAATCCTGCATTTCTTGGTGCTTGAAAGTTTTACTGTGTCATGTTTCTTAAATCTCATAAAAGCATTATTTTTTTTCTGTAGTATAAAATCAGGTAGAAAGGATTTGGGGGAAATTAAAACAAATTAGTTGTACATCAGAAAAGTGAGTTATCATCTAAGAATTTAAATTCCATAATGAGATATAATTGAATATTCGTAAAACATTCGACATTTTGTTGTAAAACCTGGTGATTATTTCCTGTAGGCGGGTTGAAGAGTAATTGGCATATGTGATACATAATAGAATTTTCTTCTACAGAGATCATCAAATCGATTCTGTGAGATCACATAAATTGCAGATGTACGCAAGTAGGACATGTGAGCAAATAGGAATAACAAATTCTTAGTCGCGCAAGAGGGATAGTAATCTACATTTATGCGAATGAAATGTACACAAGTGAGACCTATTCTCTCTGGCAGGACAAATGACGCTCTATCAATTAAGCTACTGGGTGAATATCATATACTACCCCCCCCCCCCGCGTGGTGACTGAGAGGTCTAGAGAAAGCGATTTCTTGTTTTCTATTGATTGCCTGAGTTGCTTGCTTAAAATTTATAATTAATGAACGTATGGCTTCATTAAATTACGTTTTGCTTTAGAACAGTCATATATATTTAGTATGTAGCATTTATAAGATGGGATTAAATTATATATTTTGGATTACTGGTCAATTATTTTATATCACAATAGAAATATAGAGGCGTTTTAAAATCATGAAAAGTATATATATATATATATATATATACATATATATAGGTGTATATATATATATATATACACCTGTCCCCCAATTTACACGGAAGATAAGTTCTGCACAAAACCGTGTAAATTGAAATCTTGGATTTTGCTAAGTAAAATCGTGTAAAACGAAAATAACCCCAAAATGTGCATGATTCAGTCATTTATTTAAGTAAAAAAAAATAAGACATCTTAGAAAACTTAAAATTATACATAGTTTTTAAAACAACAAAGACAATGAATGTAGTTATATAACATATTTAATTTATTTTACATTAGGAACAAAGAACGAAAAAACAAAAAGACCCTTAAAAATTAATTATAAGTTTATTCACTGTCATCACTTTCATGGACCATCAGTCTTTTCTTTCTGATAGGTATGATGTCACTTTCATCACTTGAGCTTTCTTGATGCGATTCTGGCTCAATGGTTGACGAATTAGGCATGATCTCGGGTTGACAAGACTTTGTCATGAAATCGGTAATTAACAATTGCGTAGTTTTTTTTTTGCTAAATCATTATAGACCTCTTCATATTGATTTAAGCATATACGAAGGTCTCGCTGGAATCGGAGAGCTCGATCAACATTTGTGTCATATTGTACGAAATGGTTGCCCAATTTTCTTCCCAAATCAAATCTTACGCTTATGATTCTTACTGTGAACGCAACTGGTGTAGATTGCTCTTCATTAGAATCATTTTCTTCATCATGTTTGTTTGTTTCACGAATCATGTTAATTAAATCATCTTCATTCAATTTTTCATCATTCTATCCATATCACTAAGGCTTTTTCCATATTTTCCATTGTAACATCTCTAACATATGAAGTCGTACTCATACTGCTGCAGGTTCCAGCTGCCACACTTTTTCTAATGGAGTCTTCATTTTTTCTTATTGTCCTTATTGTGGCTTCATTCATGGAGTAAAATTTAGCAACATCCGTTACTCTTTCTCCATTACGTAGACGGTCTAATATTTGAATTTTAGTTTCTAAAGAAATAACTTTTCTTTTCATTTGATTTTTCTTCAAATCCTTTGACATTATAGAACCTTAACAAATTTACGCAAACTATAAAGATGCAAGAAAAACTATAAATGTTAAAAACTTACCAGTTCAAAAGATAAACGCACAATAATATAAGCTTTGCTGCTAAAATGTCTCTGCACTATGTACTTGCATGAACCAGATAGCTTTACTGTTGTGAAATACATACGGGGATTCCCCTATTACGGGGATTTCCCTATACGGGGATGCCCCTAAATGTATATATTTTACAACACCGGGAATCCCCTGTTTTCATCAGTGTTACCAAAGGAATAAAATTCAAAAATGTCATCAAATCTTTGTATAGGCGTATATGGAGCGGAATATACATTTTTATCATTTTTTTTAAATCTGTTAATTTATAAGCCGTGTAAAAGCGAAATCGTGTAAAACAAGTGCCGTGTAAATCGGGGGATAAGTGTATATATATATATATATATATATATATATATATATATATATATATATATATATATATATATTCTTAAACATTTAGTCCAATTATCGTATCAGAAATATCGAAAGAGATTTTTTCGTTAGTGCCATGATGAAAATTGTGTTATATTATTGCCGATCACTAAGTAACCAATATGAGTGAATATTGCCCAATATAGTTGTAATTAGGTTTGAAACATAAAATAACTAAACATATAATTCTAAATAAAAAAATAGTAATGCCGAGGTGTATCTATTCGGGTCTTAATGTACCTATGCGCCAAATTTGAAGGCCATGTAACAGTATGGATTTTCTGCTACAGGCTGCATAGACAGACACCATCCATTACTAATTAAGATTGTAAATTATATACATTTGTATAATAACAGCTTTTAAATTGAACATTCCTAGCAGCCTTGAACATTCCTAGCAGCATGTGGACGGGCATTATTCTGTTGAAATACATCTTCATGTATGCGTTGAAGGAAGGATACGACCGATTATTAGCAGCTGAGATCGTCCAAGATAACCAATGTCGCCTTAGACCATCACGCTTAGCGTTCGTCCAGTATGACGTTGGATATTGTACTCAGGAAAGGGGCGTTAACTGCTATAGAGTCTAACATGGACGATATAGTTATATATATATATATATATATATATTAACGTCATCACTGTACCCTAAACAAAAGAGGTTTCATCGGAAAGACAACATGTTCGCCAGTGTCCATGTTGATGAGACCATTGTAGCCGCAGGCGTCGATGGTTTTACGTAAGAGGGATTCTGTGCAAAAGATTATTCCACTCAGTCTACGGTGCAAGGGACGCTGACGAATTGAGGGAGCAGACAATGAATGACACACTTGTAACAGTGATCCAACTTTCTGTCAACTATCGAGATGATGCTGCAAGTTTCCTTAATGGTCATGAGGTGTTTATCATCCCTTGCTCACGTATAATTTTGTAGTCCCCATCTGGATTTGCGACTCCTTCGGTTCTCTTCAGTGCATTACTTCCACACTCGCATCACTGCATTACTGGTCATACGAGCTGCTGTGCACGATAAGCAAAAAAACCCTGTACAAAGGCCAGTCATTCGTTTCATTTCAAACTCTGCAAATTGCTCATATGGCTATCTTTGTCGCACAGCTCATATAGCACAGTGACTTTTCATTTAAAGTTTACCGCTGGCAGACAACCATCGATTATTATCAACGTTCCGCTACAGCTCGCCATTAATACAGCTGAAACAGCAGTTCAGAGGGCGCTGCTTAGCTTACACATGCAAGGTGACTCTTAAAATCTAATCATTTGCATAGCACACCCTAATACTGCATTTGCTGTAAGTCCCAGCTCAATCGTGTGATTACGTCCTGGTGTTACAATTTTCACAAAGTTTAGATAAACATACATGTTTAACGATTGCTCTAATGTAAGTAATGCATTTTTCATTCTTGGAAATACGTCCTGTTCCTAACTGTGCAATAAATCTCCTAAATAAGGACACATTTCAGAAAAAGTAATATGATATTCCTGCTTTTAATCTTAATAAGAAAAAGTTCAAACTACTCTCTGGATATGTAGAAAAAGGTTAGAAATAATAGGATTAAATTTTTTGTGTGCGTCACAAAATTTAATATTTTAAGTTTTGCCCTACTTGCTCATGTATTGTAATTGAATTACCACAGTTTATATTTTGAAGTAAAATATAAACAATACTTTTAGCAAATGCTTTCAAATTTCTGTTAAATTGATTTTGTACGAAACTAAAACCTTTGTGCGTATACAGTAGAATTTCGATTATTCAAATTAATTTGGACCGTATTGGAAAAAATAATTTTGGATAAACGGGAACACTTAAAATATTCGCAAAGCTCTATATATAACTCCAACATAAGCAGGGCCGCCCAATAAAGATGTCAAATACCACTGGAATGGGGGCCCGGACTGCTAATATTGTCTTTCTGAGGCTGGAAAAGACATGAAAAATCCACTTGAAAAAATTTAATAATTTAAGTTTTGCTCTACTTGTTTATGTATTGTAATTGAAATACGGCGTGTTTATATTGTAAAGTAAAAAACAAACCACACATTTATTAAATGTTTCAAAATTACAGATAAATTGATTTCATACGCAATTAAAACCAAATATACACCTTTGTGTATATACAGTAGAATTTCAATTATTGAAATTAATTTGGGCTGTAGTGCCATTTGGATAAAAAATAATTTTGGATAAATTAGAACACGCTATTCAAACAGGGCGCCCATAAAGGGGCACAAACATCACTGGAGTAGGAGCAGGACTGCCAATATTTTCTTTTTGAGGCTGGAGAAGGCATACACAATTCACAAAATAGAGAAAAACAATATGGAAGCAAAACGGGGTAAATATTTGTAGGGGGTCAATAAATTTTATAAGCGTCACTGTTTTAAACATACAAAACTATAAAAATTCGTATAAAATAACAGACAATGCACAACAATGTTCCTGAAGTATCAATGTACCAAATTTCATAGCCGAACGTCGCTTATATTTCCCGCTACAGACCACATACACACACAGACAGACATAAAGCCATACAGCCATTTTCTTTTTTAATGTAAGATAGGTTATGACACTTCGTGCAAGTAATAACTAAACCGCTCACAACTTTAACCTTCCTACAGTGTTTGGGTCTTTTTTGACCCATATCAAATTTATTTCGTATAGATCTATTATATTTTGGGGAATTTTTCAAAAATATTTTGTGACTTTGTTTTCATAGTCATAGTAAATATTCAGTTATGTGTAATTTTTTTTTCAAGTGGTAGTTTTTTTACAGTAAAAATTTTAACACATAAGTCGTTCGGGGCAATTTTGACCCATGTTGAATTTTTAGTGCATAGGAAAAATAAAATATATAAAATCCTATATATTATTCAATTATTATTTCTGTGACAATGCCCCTATTAATTATTATTGCTGTGTCAATTGTATAACCCTGAAATGTACGTTACTGTGGATGAACAACTGGTAGTTTTCCGAGGAAGGTGCTCATTCCGCCAGTACGTGCCCATGAAACCAGCCATGTACAGCATAAAATTTTGGGTACTCTGTGACAACGCTATCAATTACGTCTGGAATATACAGCCCTACCTTGGAAATAAGCCTGGTTCTGCACCAGAACGAAACCAAGATCTCAGGGTTGTCAACGATCTCGTTCAAGGTTTGAATTGACATAATGTAACATGTGATAACTTTTTCATGTCGTATGAACTTGAACAGCTTCTTCTGAAAAAAAAACTGACAATGATTGGAACAATGAGAAAGAATAAGGCAACAATTCCTCCGCAGTTGCTTGCAAAAGAGGCCCCAAACTACACATCGAAATTTGCATTCACCAAGGATACAACTCTTGTATCGTTCATCCCGTAGACAGTCAAGTGTTCGGTTCTCCAGAGCTCTCTTCACCATGACAGTAAAATAGTAGATACAGTCAGGAAGAAACCTCAAATCATTTTGGACTATAACATCACCAATGGAGGAGTAGACACGTTGGATAAACTGGTATCCCACTATTCCTGTCGGAGGAAGACAAACAGATGGCCCATTGTAGTTTTCTCCAACATTCTGGACATTTCGACGTATAATACATTCCTATTGCTTATCAAGATCAATCCAGTATGGAAGATGAGGTCATTTCGCAAAAGGAGAATCTTCATTGAGAAGCTTGGCATGACTTTGGTAACCCACCACATTGACGGAAGAAAACATCTGCCAAAAGCAAGGACAGCCCGAAAATTGGCGATGAATATTCTAAACTCAGGACAACTTGAATACCGACCTGAAGCATCCAGAAGTGTAGCAACTGCTGGCAAAAAGGGAAGATGTCACTTGTGCCCACAGAGTGACAACACTAGTTATGCAAAGTGTTTCAAATGCGAACACTTCACTTATAGGAAACATTTCATTCAAGTGTGTAACAATTGTATATAAACGGAACAACTTCTAGAATTGTATTGTTGGCGGTAAGCTAAATATTTCACAAATATTTAGTCTGTACTGTGTAATTTTGCTTTCATCAAACAAATGTTCTAAAATATAAAAATATCTACTATATAAAAATGAATATATGTAATAAAAACAGGAAAAATACTTCATTGTATTGTATTTGAAATTTTACAGTGAATTGCAGGAATGAATGATTGAATTACATTATATATTTATATATTGCATTGCATTTATACATATTATATATTTACATTACTAATATTTATAAAGTGTGAGTTCAATTAAATAATATTGAAAATTACACTATGGGTCATTTTTGACCCGAACACCTTAGGTGTATACTAAATTTGAACAACGTATGAAGGTTAAATACTACTCAAATGAAATGCAGAACGCAAACAGCACATTTAGTCTTTTTACTTGAGCGCGCTCATTCGGCTCCGTTTGTTAGCATTGAAGACATTTCCATTGAAGACGTATGTATTTCTGAAATGTCAAATTTTTGCAATTTTTTGAGCAGAATTTTACGTTTGAAAAAGTTATTATCATAAACATTTAAATCCTTAATGCAACCGAAGAATATACAATAATTATGTAATGAAAAAGTAAGCTCATTCAACACATAGATTCTATCGAGTATTGAAATAACTTGCCAAACTTCGCTTTTTAAATTTTATATGATTCATTATGGCATTATCATAAACGCGCATAAAAATGCATACCTTTTATCTAATTAAAATGTAAGCACGATTCATTATCCATTTCGATCTAGTTCCTATCTCCAAAGGGATTATTTTAAGTAAATGTGTTATTTATTTCAGAATTTCTCTACTTTTGTAAATGGCCATGTCCTTATCTCATAATGTTTTTAATCTGATAAATGCACTTTTTTGCATTATGAATTCTGGTGTAATGGATTTTGCAAGACTTTAAAGTAGAACGATATCTGGAAAACAATTTACTTGAGCATGCATTGCAGCCAAGTTCCATTTAGGAAACAATGCCTCATCAGTAAGACTAACATTTTGTTTCATCTGGAATTGGAAATCTTTTAATGCACTGTAGGATAAAAAAAATATAATATAATAACATAAAATGATTCTGCAAACAACTTTCTTTGTCTTCAAAACTGGATAATGTAATATCAATTTCACATTACATTTTACGTACATTAAAGATTAAATAACTTTAGAAATGGCCTATAAATTCAGTCAAAAAATTGCTTTCTGTAAAAATTTATTAAATGCCGTAAAAGTTAAGTTTTCTACAAAAGTTGATTTAAGATTTTTCTATGCTTACTATTTACTTTCGAGCAAAAGATGAGTGGCCTTTTAAATACATTGGAATTTTGGAAGTCCTTTTAGAATGTTAGCTGCTGATATTGAAAATTAGTTCAAGTTAAGTGTCTCACTACTTTATAGTAGAAATTTCTATGTCTACAGTTTTGCTCATTGAACAATTTCTTTGCAACTCAGTCCTCCAGAATTTTGCCGTTCATTCATATAGTTTTTGCCAATCATACCTTTATCCGTTGATAATATGTTTCTGCTCCAGCTACGTTTATTAGCAGCAGATGCCTACTGATTAAGCAGCAGATGCCGATATTACTATGTTAAGTGCAGTTCGCAAACAAACTACAATCAAACTACAGTCAAATTTACAATCAAAACAATCATGATATGGAAGGCTGTCTTTTGCTTTCGAAACTCTGTGACACCATTGTTTTGCATTGTAGGTATTTTATACGAATTTTTATAATGTTTTAAGTTTAAGACAGGGCCGTCCATAAAAATTGTGAACTCCTAAAAATATTTATACCAAGTCCCCTACAAAAATTTATCACGATCCCCTACAAGCATTTATCAAGGGCTACCTTCCATATTTGATTTTCTTATTTTTGTAAAGGTGTCATGTCTATCCCAGCCATAAAATTGAATATTTTTCTTCCTTGCACTACGGTCCAAATTAATTTCAATAATCGGAATTTTACTGTATATACACAAATGTGTTTATTTGTTTTTAAATGCTTACAAAATCAATTTATCAGAAATTTTAAAACATTTAATAAATGTATGGTTTATTTTTACTTTATAATATAAACTAGCTGTATTCCAATTACAATACATGAACAAGTAGTGAAAAACTAAATTTATTATTTTTTTTCAAGTAAATTTTTCATGTCTTTCCCAGTCTCAAGAAAATTTTAGCAGTCCAGGATCCCGCTCCAGGGATATTTATCCCCTTTTTTGGGTGGTCCTGCTTGAGTTACAATTATATAGAGAACTTTGCGAACATTTTAAGTGTTTTCGTTTATTCAAAATTATTTTTCTCAATGCGATGCAAATTCATTTGGATAATCGCCATTCTACTGTATACACCCAAAGCTTATTTGGTCTTAATTGTGTACAAAATTAATTTATCAGAAATTTTAAAGCCTTTTATAACATTATTGTATATATTTTACTTTTACTTCAGGATATAAACTAGCGGTATTTCAATTATAATACATAAACAAGTATTGAGAAACTCAAAATATTAGATTTTATGGCGCAGACAAAACTTAATATGAATATTTCTAACAATTTACTATATATCCTGAGAGTAGTTTGAAATTTTTTCTGTGCTTAAGATTAAAAACAGGAATATCATATTACCTTTTCTGGAATATATCTTTATTTAAGAGAGATTTATTGCACAGTTAGAAACAGGTCGTGCTTCAAGATCTGAAAATTCATTACTTACATTAGCTGAATCGTTACACATGTATGCTTATCTACATGTTCTTTTCACTAATTAAAAATATGGTTTTCAAATATGACAAAGGAAATTGTAATAAATATACAAATAATATCACTAACATTCTCTACAATGAGCAACAGTTACAGAAATTTTAAAAGATACAAATTTATCTAATTTGCAATCTTACGTAATAAATAAGATGTATGTCTGTGTGCTCGTCTGTAGTGGGAAATCTAAGTATCATATAACCATTAAATTTTGTAGAACTATATACTTCAGGACTCGCGTAGGTGCATCTCGGAGTTGATTTTTTCTTTATTTCGAATTAGTTTTTCTTATTTTTATGTTTTTGGATTTTCACACATATCGGTTCCTTACTGACCGAAAATATTTTCTCAGATCGTTCATCTCGACAGCACCAGAAAAAAAGCTCTTTCCAACCACCTTTGAACTAAAGGTAGAACAACTCCTTCACATTTATTTTTAGATACATCAAATTGGCATATTTTACGTTATCTGATATACAGGGTGACGTCCCAAAAACATTGACCTCGGCTTTTATTCCTTAAATATTGATCTTAGACATATATAATAATTTACAGAGATGCGTGAAAAAAGGTACAGAATTTATGAAATCGATTAAAGTTTTCAGAGGAATTAAATTTTAAGAAATACAAAATTTAAATTTTTATACGTTCCCCGTACAAAAACATTTCCAATGAGTAAAATGTGCCCCATACATTAATAAGGCGATGTACAAAATTTCAGTATTTTGTCCTAAAAAAGTCTCAGATATCTGAAAAGACAAAAATGCTGGCTTATCCTAGACCCTAAGAAAAAACGTGATTTTCCCACAAATCATCAAACTCACTGTATTTTAAATGAAAACTATAAATTTCTCAAAGCGACAAAATTTATCAAATAATTTGAACTTCATTTTCCCAGATACTGAATACTTATCGATTTGACGTCATTATCGTTAATTAATTGCCACTGCTGCCATTGTGGCAACATTTTGGACACCTGGGCGATATTTTCAAATAATCGCCATGTTCACGATATTTATCAAATTGTCGCCAAATTTATCGCCAAGAATAATAAATAGATGATGATATTGCATAGATGATGATGTTGCTTACGGAATGAGGACATATTTCATGATAGTCAACACCTTGTGTTAATTATGTTGAAGACCCACACCGTCCGACTCATCCATAGGACTTGAGCAACTATTTGGACGGCCGGTGTGTTAATCATGCGTAATTTTTGTATAAACGTTTTGTAAGACGCGCAATATCCCAAGAAATGCTCTTATTAGCGGTTTAAACATTACGTCAGTCATTTCCTGATGGAAAATTACAGAGACATTTATTATTTATACATCATTAGCATTATTTGAACTCTTTTAATTTCATTCGAAAATTGAGGTGTGAGATCTTCCAAATATTCTATTGTATTGAAAATCAATATGGTTCTCGTATTTACTGATGGTAAATATCGCATACACGCACACTCTCATATGCGCCGATGACGCACTCTCAACAGCACATGCACTCTAACACACACAAAACGTTCGATCCCAGTTCAGGACCGAATTTCTAATTCCTTCACAATAGTTTCTTTATACATTATACTTCGCATATAGGGAAAGTAAAAAATATATATCTTCATGCACATACGTATTTAACCATGGGGGAAAAAGTAAGGAGTTAAAACTTCCTATTAATAAAACTCCAATATATATATATTTTTAATTTTCTTTTTCAAATAGCCAGGCACTTGACTTCCATCTTTCGCCTATACATCGGCCAGAAACGTGAACCATTTAGCCGTCCTAGGACGTTGCTCCAGGAGCAACAGAAGGGAGCGGAACACACTGCGCCCAACAACACAGCATCCATGCCTTACGTGGGATTCGAATCCACAACGCGGCGGCCGAACGATCGCTTGGAAACGCTCGCTGAAAACTCCAATATCATTTGAGACAATAATTTAACTGTGGCTGGTAAGATAAGTAATCCTGCATTATATGTATTTCTAGGGCGAAAGGTCTAAAATATTATTTAAACTGCCAATTTTATAAACATAAATTTTTAGCACTATGCAAATTAGAACTGAAACAATAAAAATCATTCTTACGTGCTCAAAATTATTTTACCTTTCTAATTATTTTTACCTCCATATATTCTGTACATGTCCTACGAGAGTGAAAAAATACTGATTAATTATACTCATAATTAGGGAACCTTAATTTTAAAATAATCAAAAATACATATACTAAATACTATGCCTATCTGTTGCGTCAACTGACGATAGAGACTACTTGATTAACACAGGCGACACCTAGATATAATTCTCAAAGATTTATGGCATTTTCAAGCATTTCATCTTTAAATTTTATGTCCTGCCCTCTAAACACCATGTATTTAACATTACACCATAATTCAAAGTATTGCCCAAATTATTTTCAGATTTATCGGTGTCTCTCTTTAGCTGTGGTTGAGAAAATTGCCTGCTAAAAATGTCACCGCTGAGAATGTGACAACATAAAAATCTGATGTGGGCAGCACATGACTTTCCCTGCAGACTCAAATTCATATTTACTTTATTTCTTTAATAATTCGTTAGATTGAGTTTAATTGCACCAAATAACTCTAAATTTGCATTTTTATTCAATTTTTGTTTTTATTTGGTAATTCGACATTTTTTCGCAATCGGCGTAACAAAAATGCAAGAATATTCAAATATCTTGCGAACGGTTAGTCTTAAAGCATAATGGAGTGTGTTATATTCTTTTCCTCGTCAGAAATTGCGTATAAAACAAGAATTTAATTGATACATTTAAGCACACGTAGTCATTTTTTTTTTAGATTTTGGTCATTTTTGCGGGTCATTTCGCAAAACAGGCAGGTTGTTCTTTTCCGAATTGTACCAAAATCTAATCAGCACCAGAAAATCCCAGAAGTAACTTATCTACCAAATTTTGTGAAATTTGGTCAATTAGTATTTTAGCTGAGGTGGATACATCAAATTTTTGCGGGCCATTTCGTAAAATGAGGCAGGTTGTTCCTTTCCGAATCCTACCAAAATCTAATCAGCACCAAAGTATCCTACAATTAACTTATCTACCAAATTTTGTGAAATTTGGTCAATTAGTATTTCAGCTAGAGTGGATACATGATATTTTTACGGGACATTCTGCAAAAAAAGGCGGTTTCTGTACCAAAAGATTAATCAGCATCAAGGTCTCACTCAAGTGACTTACTAAATGTTATGAAATTCGGTCCAGTAGTTTTTAGTTAGAGTGGATATATACATTGCACAGACAGACACACACACAGGCACACAGCCAGACACACAGACAGACATACACACACAGACGTCACGCTAAAAATATTTTTTTCGTGTTCATGGGGTCTCGAAACGTGTAGATCCATCGAAAACTCGAATTGTGATTTCCCGTATGACTCCAATACTTTCCCTATACATTACCATGTATTGCAGGGAAAGTAAAAATCTGATGTGGGCAGCACATGACTTTCCCTGCAGACTTATATCGACGTTTTTTTTATTTTAATTAAATTTATTTCACTTTTAATTCAATTTTCGTTCTCAATCGGTAACCGGACTTATTTTCCAAGGTGGCGTAGAGAAAATACGAAAAACTAAAATATCTCGAGAACGGCTAGTCCTAATGTAATGGGGTTGATCTTATTATTTTCTTCGCTAAACATTACGTATTAAACAAGCATTTAATGGATATATTTGAGCATACGTAGTTCTTTAGTTTAGATTTGGACGATTTTTGCGGGACATTTTGCAAAAGAAGGCAGATTATTTTTTTTCCGAATCATACCAAAATCTAATCAGCACCAGGGCGACCCACAAATGAACCATCTGCTGAATTTTGTGAAATTCGGTCCATTAGTTTTTTGTTAGGATACAAGCTTTTGCAGGCCATTTCGCAAAAATTGGCGGGTTCTTTTATCCCGAATCGTACCCAAAACTAATCAGCACCAGACTCGGCCACAAGTGACTTACCTACCAAATTTTGTGAAATTCGGTCCATTAGTTTTTTAGTTACAGTGGATACAAAATCTGCACAGACTGACAGACAGACACACAGACCCACAAACACATAGGCAGACAGACATACACACAGACACAAAGACAGACGTCACGCTGAAAATGGTTTTCTTGTATTCTAGAGGTCTTGAAACGTGTAGATCCGTCGAAAACTCGAGTTGCGGTTTTCGACATGATTCCAATACTTTCCCTATATATTACCATGTATTGCAGGGAAAGTAAAAATCTGATGTGGGCAGCACATGACTTTCCCTGCAGACTTATATCCATGTTCTCTTTCTTTTAATTAAATTTATTTCACTTTTATTCAATTTTCGTTCTCATTCGGTAACCGGGCTTATTTTCAAAGGTGGCGTATTGAAAGTACGAAAAACTAAAATATCTCGAGAACGGCTAGTCCTAGTGTAATGGGGTTGGTCTTATTCTTTTCGTCGTTAAACATTACGTATTAAACGGGCATTTTATGGATATATCTGAGTATACCTAGTTCTTTAGTTTAGATTTTGAAGATTTTTGCGGGCCGTTTTGCAAAAAAAGGCAGGTTATTTTTTTCCGAATCGTACCAAAATCTAATCAGCACCAGAGTGACCTATACGTGACTTATCTACCGAATTTTGTGAAATTCGGTCCATTAGTTTTTCAGCTAGAGTGGATACAAGCTTTTGCGGGCCATTTCGCAAAAAAATGCGGGTTCTTTTATTCCGAATCGTACCCAAAACTAATCAGCACCAGCCCCGCCCACAAGTGACTTACCTACCAAATTTTGTGAAATTCGGTCCATTAGTTTTTTAGTTACAGTGGATACAAAATCTGCACAGACAGACAGACACACAGACAGACAGACAGACACACGCACAGACGTCACGCTAAAAATGGTTTTTTCGTATTCTAGAGGTCTCGAAACGTGTAGATCCGTCGAAAACTCGAGTTGTGATTTTCGGTATGATTCCAATACTTTCCCTATACATTACCATGTATTGCAGGGAAAGTAAAAAAGTGAGCGCTCCAGCTACGGACTGACTGTTTAGATAGTTTTCATGTGATGAACCGGAAGTAAAGTTACTTCCTTGAGCTGCATTATAATGCTTGTTGAAAATTCTAATCCTTTCTCCTACTTATAAAGAAATAGTGTAAAGCATTTGTAAATACTGAAATAAATCCCCGTAAAGCAAAACAAAATATTTTTTCAAAGAGGACATGAAATAGGCATAAAAAAACCATCATATAAAACGAAAATGGTCAAAAGCCATGATCTCGGACTGACATTATAACCTTGTGGTTAGGCGACCCTTAAGGTAACCTTCAGGGTCATCAGGGGGTCATCATCACCCCCACATGTAGCGGAGCTAAAACGTAGAACGCGCAAGAACGTGCGCACGATATTCGTGAGCTCCGATTGGCTCACGCGGACTCTTAATCCGCCAATGGGGAAATGATCGAAGTCAAGACTATAAAGAAGAAAGTAAAAGAAATTTTGCAACCCGGATACTTGAATATTCGTGACAGCTGGCTAGTTTCTGTCGTGCCCCATGTGATTTGGGATTTAAACGCTTAAAAGTCGTGATAAAATCTTATTTATGAATATTTGACTTATACTGTGCGTTCTGGTCTTTCCTGCACTTTAAAATAATGTGATATCAGGACAAGGAGAATTTTTCCTGCATGCAACTGTAGCATGCCATAGTATTTTATGCGAAGTTGGCGCAATTTTGGAATAATTCTTTGTATAAATCATTATCAAAATAACATTTTATTTGCCGTTAGAAATAGAAATGATATTATTTTCTAAAAATCAACAAGAGTATTTATTTAATTTTGCAAAAGTTTTCAAAAATGAATATATATATATATATATGTATATATATATATGTATATATATATATATATATATATATATATTTACATATATATATATATGTATACCCTGGTTCTACGATATATCTAGTCAACTGCAGATGACATACCAATCAAAGCCTTGGTGAAACCTTTGGTCCTCGATGGTTTTCAGGCCACATGAAGAAACAATTGACGTGCTTCAAAAAGTTTCCTATTGTTTATGTGGGGATAATAAAAAAAGAACGAAAGGTTTCATTAGAGATAGAATTTTTACCCTGAAAACTGGCTTCATTAAAAACGAAGGAAGAAAATGGTAACATAGGAAAACTGACACACACGCACATTATATATATCTTGTGTTTCAGAAACAAGCATTTTTGTGTTCATTTCGAAAAGATATATGGACCCGATGAGAATTTTTTCGAAATGAACTTTTCGTAAGCCTAATCTCGTAAGCCTAAATCTCCTCCATGTGCAAGCTTTTTTGCTTGATTTTTTTGTTTTCTTATTTGCATTCCTCATTTTTGAAATTTGTTGATTGTCTTTGTCCTTATGACTTGCATTATGCTTTATTATTTCCTCTTTTTGTCTTAATTTCTTTGTATTTGTAGAAAATTTTGGAATAGTGTATTATGAGTTACTACATACATTCTAACTTTGGATTTAATAATTTATTTTTATATATATATATATATATATATATATATATATATATATATATATATATATATATATATATATATATATATATATATATATATATAAATATATATATATATATAAATATATATATATATATATATATATATATATATATATATAAATATATAAATAAATATATATATATATATATATATAAATATATAAATAAATATATATATATATATATATATATATATATATAAAAATATATATATATATATATATATATATATATATATATAAAAATATATATATATATATATATATATATATAAAAATATATATATATATATAAAAATATATATATATATATATATATATATATATATATATATATATATATATATATATATATATAAAAATATATATATATATATATATATATATATATATAAATATATATATATATAAAAATATATATATATATATATATATATATATATATAAATATATATATATATATATATATATATATATATATATATATATATATATATATATATATATATACATATATATATATATATATATATATATATATATATATATATATATATACCTCCAAATCTATATATATATATATATATAAATATATATATATATAAAAATATATATATATATATATATATATATATATAAATATATATATATATATATATATATATATATATATATATATATATATATATATATATATATATACATATATATATATATATATATATATATATATATATATATATATATACCTCCAAATCTATATATATATATATATTGTACCTCCCCCCTTTTTCAATTTGATGATGTATTTACTTTCATATATATATATATATATATATATATATATATAAATCTACATATCTACATATAAATCTATATATATATAAATCTACACAGCATATCTACAGCAATATCCCGTTCCTTTTATGCTACATTATATTGATAATTTATACAGTAACAATAATGCTTATTGTTCAAAGTTAAAATCTAAAGATTTACTCATAATAGTTATGCATGATATTAAAAGACATAACTCTATTATGATAAAAAACGGACAGGAACTGATAAACCGACTAAAGTTTTGTCATAACGATATCAACTTTAAGAGTTACGACTTTCGAGATCTTTTTAACAATATTGATTTGGATAATTTACAATTGATTCTGAAAGATCTACATGAAGAATACGATCTAAAGCAATTTATAACTTATAGAAGATACATGGACTTGGTAGAATTGGTATTAAAGGAAAACATACTACACGACGGAAGCAATTTTTACAAACAAATCAAGGGCATACCTATGGGAGGGAGTTGCTCGTCAATACTAGCAGATATATATCTATCTAAATACGAAAGAGGCACTCATATCCTATCGGAAATGCCCTACTTCCGTTATGTCGATGATGTGATAATTGGGGGCTATGAAAACACCCCATGTTTTGACTTTTCATTCTACCCAAGCGAATTGGACCTTATTGAAAATCCAGCGTGTGAGGACGGATCGGTAAAATTCTTGGATTTAGCTATCAAAAAACACAAGAAATATGGAATATACACAGAGTTACACGACAAAAGAGATTCATACAGGATCAAGGTAAATCATATTATCGATTGGAATTCAAACCTTGCAAAGTATGTCTTCAGAAATATAATGATTGGACATTTTAGAAGAAACCAAAATTATAATACTTTTAGGAAAGACTGCATTTGCAAATGTAAAAAATTTGCAGATGAAGCTATAAAAAGAAATTATCCAGTCAATTTTGTACAACATTATTACAAATCCTTTTTTAAAGAAAATTTGTAATCTGATTGTTGATATAGAGATTTAATATTCATGACTGCGTAACTATTATCCTGATATTTCTCTGCGCATGAGCAACTTTACTTATATAAAGAGACGTTCCATCGGGTTGGACTAGCGGATGTTTCTTCTTCATGGATTCGTTTACTTCTTTGGTTCTGAGTCTGTTCTGGTGCTTTTATTTTCGCACATTTGGGAGGCTGACCATGGAATTATGTTGGTTCCGTGAGCGTTACCCGGGTTGTAAAAGCTGCTTTAAGCGGGAAAGGGGTGTCGCAATCCACCCCTACCATTCTTATGTAATTCATATGGTCACTCCCGTTCTTTTCTACTTTCATTCATGTATTCTACTAGGGAATTTGAGCAGCATTTGCGCCTCCTCCTTTGTAGTGAATAGTTCTTTAATTTCAGGCTTATTTGGCATATATCCTATTTTGTCTCACTTTATCGTAATAGTATATATATATATATATATATATATATATATATATATATATATATATATATATATATATATATATATATATATATATATATATATATATATATATATATATATCTACATATCTACATATAAATCTATATATATATAAATCTACACAGCATATCTACAGCAATATCCCGTTCCTTTTATGCTACATTATATTGATAATTTATACAGTAACAATAATGCTTATTGTTCAAAGTTAAAATCTTAGTGAACTTACACCCCAGTTGTAAACATGCATGTCATAATTGTCGCGGCATTGCACTCCTGGACACCAGCCCTGGCTGAAGCCAACCTCCGAAGTGACGATAACAATCATCATAAGACCTTTAAAAAAGAAAAGTCCAATGATAAGGTGCAGTCCATTACTGGATGACATTCTAGTCCTTCAGACTACTATGACCTTTATGTATCTGCGTGTAATCGTTCTGCGGTCCTGTTATTCATAGTATGCAAAGGACTAGAATGCCATCCAGTAATGGACTGCACTTTATCATTGGACTTTTCTTTTTCAAAGGTCTTTGATGATTGTTATCGTCACTTCAGAGGTTGGCTTAAGCCAGGGCTGGCGTCCAGGAGTGCAATGCCGCGGCATTTATGACAAGCTTGTTGACAACTGGGGTGTAAGGGCACAACCCCTTACCGCCATTAAGTAAGCTTCTCGCTAAGCCTTCCTTCTTTTTTCAATTCTAAAATTCTTTCTATACTATTTATATTTATAATAATATATATATAATATATATATATATATAATATATATATATATATATACTCACTCATATATTATCACTCATATATTACATGAAATGCCATATTTTCGTTATGTTGACGATGTCCTTATTGGGAAATATAAGAATGCACCCCAATTTGATTTTACTTTTAATCCAAAAGAACTGGAATTGATCGAGAATATAAGTAAAGAGGAAGATAGTGTTGATTTTCTAGACATCACTCTAAAACATGACAGTAGGTATGGTACTTATACCGTCTTATATGACAAGAGAAAACATTTCATTATGGAAATCAATCACATTATTGATTGGAGGTCTAATTTGACCAAAAACATTTTCAGAAATGTCGTCATTGGCCACCTCAAAAGAAATCAACGGATTAATACTTTCAAGTCTGATTGCATCATGCATAATAGGAATATTATGAAGGAGGCAATAAAACGGAATTATCCAATTGGCTTCCTGACATGTTATTATAATTCCCTATTTAATACAAAAAAGGGAGAAAATGCTTACTTAAAGTATATGGCAGAGGTATAGAACGTTGAAGGTGAAAATGACGAATGACGAATTACGCATGCGTAAACTGCTTTTATATATAATGCACTCTGGCATTTGCTGCGTTTTCATTTTTTTCCTCTCTATTGCGATCGTGGTTGATTCCTATTTGTTTACTTTGCACTTTTCGAGTGTTTTTGACTTGACACATTTACGGAAGTATGGCTACTGCATGGCATTGGTACCGTGAGTGTTGCCCGGGCATAAAAGCAGTCTTTTAAACGGGAAAGAGCGGTCGCCATCCCCCTCTACCATTTTATGCCTTGCACTTGGTCATTTCCCCCACTTTTTTCATATGAATCTTGTATCTTACTTTAGGAGAGTGTGCTGTTTTGCTGAGCCAACTTCTGGAGAATAAATGGATAACTGTGGAATTAATATGTTTACTATGCTATATATATATTCACATATATATATATATATATATATATATATATATATATATATATATATATATATATATATATATATATATATATATATATATATATATGTAATCATATGTTGGAAAATTCACTGTCTTCCTAGATTGAACGACGCTTCTGGGGTTCATAATAGAATATGAGCAGAATTCTTTGTGTTTGCATTCGAATAGCTTTTCTGAAATATCTTTTTTTTTTCTTTTTTTTTTTTTAAGAACAATTTTTTTTTAAATTCTAAGTGGGTGTTTCTTTTAAGAAAGTGTATATTCATCTTTATTGCAATGCCGTTATTTATGATCTACCTCTGATAGAACATAGCTTTAAAGACAATAACTTGAACTAAGCCGATGCTTCTTTAAAACCCTAGCAACGCATGACAAGTTTGTTCTAGTATCAAATACTACATGCTAAAGCATGTTCATTGAAATATATGCTTTAATGCAAAAATACAAATTTTTTACATTGGTCTAAACTCTAAATATATTTTTCTAAATAATTACCCGATTTTATACATAAGCGTTTTGTTCAAAACTTAAATTCAAAAGTATTTCGTTAGGCTCCTTGGGATTTAAATACTTAAATTGTAGATTTCAGTAACATCGCAAACAGAAATAGCGGATATTGGAGATTTTGTATTAAATTAGCGTCGCAAAAAATAAAATTATGTAGGCAGCACATGGCTTTCCCTACACTCTCAATTCATTTTCTCTTTATTTATTTAATAATTCATTAAATTGAGTTTTTAATGGAACAAAATAACAGGCATAAGTTTTTGAAATTACACCAAATTTCCAATTGTAATTCAACTTTTATTTTCATGTGAAACAACTAAAATATCTAGAGAACAACTAATCATGTATTAATGGGTTTAGTCTTATCCATTCATCGTCAAAATGTATGTATAAAACAAACATTTAATTGACACATTTAACATACGTAGTCTTTTATTTCAGATTTTTACGTCTTTTGCAAGCCATTTCATTAAAAAGGTAGGTTATTATTTCCCGAATAGTGCAAAAATCTAAGCAGCATCAGGGTAACCCATAAGAGATTTATATACTAAACTTTATGAAATTTGTTCACTTAGTTTTTTAGCTAGCGCGGATACGTACGAGTTTTGAGAGCCACTTTGAAAAAAATAGCAGGCTCTATTTTATCCAGAATCGTACCAAAATCTAATCAGTACCAGGGTAACCCATAAATGACGTACCCATAAAGTTTTATGTAATTCGGTCAATTATATTTTCAGTTAGAGAGGATAAATACATTGAACAGAGACTCACAGACGTCTAGCTAAAATAGTTTTTTTTTCGTGTTCTAAAGGTCCCAAAACGTGCAAGTCTGTCGAAAGCTCGAGGTGCGATTTTCAATGCGATTCCATTATTTTCCCTATATATTAGGACGTATTGTAACGAAAGTAAAATAAGCTATTGACGATAAATATAAAATAGTTATTTTTTAAGATTAGAAAATACAGGCTTTGATTTACAATTCATTTTCAATCAGCTGAAAAATAAACTTTAGCTCCCCGGTTTAGCCCAACTGTCCTCCATATAATATATTTAATTTTAAAGATAAAAATCCCGTTTCAATTTTTAATGCAAACGAATAAGCTTTTCATACACAAATAGTTCAATGAACTATATAGAAGGATAAAAACCATTTTCTGAAATATCAAAATATCGAGCTTTAAAATATGATTCATTTCACACTGAAATATTGCTGGATGTTCTGATGAATTACGTTCAAAATTTTCATCCGCCAGACAATGGATGTTTGGATTGTAAACATAAAACTACTCGAAAGTCTAAAAGTGAAATTGTGGGACGTGAAATAGAAAAAGGTAACTTACAGTTTAACTTACAATTAACATTAATTATTATTAAGCATTAAAGACATGGCCGTTAAAACTCATTAGTGGAATAAACATTTATATCGTACATCGCTCGTTGTTGTGCCGCAAAAAAACCCTCCAATTATTTTTACCTTTTGTGTAAGTCCTGAAAATAATTATTAATTAATATTAAAAGATTAGACTATTTTAAAACTTAAACAATATCATTTATTAACAACATCAATTTATCAAAAGCACCAATTTTCATAAATATCAATTTTCACTTATTATCAATTTTCATCTGATTATTTTAGCGAGGGGAGATATGCGACAAGAATTATTAGTTTTACCAATTTTTTGCCCAGATAGACAAGTTTGCTGTTTTAAGTCAAAATAAAATCAATTCAATTCATAAACAGTTCAGTTCAATTTATAAACAACAACTTCGAAAAATATGTTCAATGTTTTTGTATATATTCTGTTATTTTGGAGTTAACGTATTACCCAAAAACTAACTGGTCAAACAATTCACACATTATTTCCCCACTGTTTTGTCTAGACAGACAATTCCTAACAAACCCTGTTGTTTTAAGTCAGATTATAACAGCGGAGATGAAATCAAACCACGTTGATGAATATTATGAAAGCACTATCCACTCCTAATGCAATGGTTGACAGTTATTTAAAATTGTTCTCCTGCATTCAGAAATATCTTAAATGCATTTGGAGTTGTAGAAATGGCAATGTTTATAATTCAAACGCTTACGACGAATGTCAAACGTAAGAAACACTCGCCATCTCGATTCAAAATAATTATTGTTTTCCTTTTTTAAATTATTTCACGTTTTACATTTAGTAATTGTGTTACACTTTTAATTTTTTATCACCTAAACGTATATAATAATAACGTTTATATGTCATTTCATTTAAAAATCCGCTATCAAATAAAAAATCACATCTACAATTGATTCAAAATTAAGTTTCATTTTCTTAATGCTGAAGAAGCTAATGTATTTTCCCTAGACCGAACGCCTTAAAGTAGTTTAAAAATAAAGACAACTAAAAATTTGGCCATAATAAAAGTATTTTATTAAAATCTCCTTCTACGACGTATTAAGATTATACAGCATCCATCAGTGACGAAATGAAAATAAGTGGCGGACATGTGCGTACATACAAGCCATATCCGCCAGACAAAATTTACATACTAATTATTATACATTTTTAAATACGAGGCATTTAAAATATAATTTAATTTTAAAGCACAAAAAATACAATAAAACGAAAAAAGTTCATAAATTAAATAGTTACCATTAGAAAATGACGTCAAAAACAAAATAAAGCATCTACAAAATATTCAGAAAAATGTATAAAGGTTTGATACGTAATGAGTCGGGAACGAGACTTCCACCATAACTAAGGGTCTGGACGGGATCAAAATTGCAAATAGATTAACGGTAAAGATAAATAAAAATGGATTTATAAAGTAAAATAGTACATATAGTAGGCCTTTTTTTATTATATATTTCAATAATCGTATAAATTGTATTTGAATATCACATTTTTGTTAAGTTATATAGTCGATAAATACACAAAATATCTGCCAGACACAGAATGGCTGCAGGATCCATAGTCATTTTAAAGACATAACAGATTTCTATAAGCTCAAACATTGCAAATCCATCAAATTCTAAGAGTATGATTGTAGACCCCAACATAATACTTCTCTTTAAATATTACTAAGCACTTACTGTGGAGTAGAGAATGTATAAACATCAAAATCGCTTTCATCACACCACATTTTCTCGAGAACAGAATCTGCTTGCCATCAGAGCAGTCTTTATTAAATGTCACTGGAGGATATACTCCTCTCCAACAGTTTTAAGTTTTCAGAATTTCAAATTTGAACACTGATAAAAAAATGTTTAAGGGTGTATTATATCAACCTTAAACGAACACGCCGAATAAATATAGATCTAGAACCATCTTTGCAAAATGATGTACATAAGCATGTGCGAGAACTGCTCAAAGAAAACAAATATATTGTACATGCTGCAAATTAGTAGAATTCCTTCCAGAGTTTCCTCTTGTGAATTAGGATGAAATTATTTGGAGTGTGGCTTAACTCGACTTTTTTATACTGGAATTCAATTTTGAATAGTCTGCGATTATTTTATTTTTTGCAAATTTTGCAAGATAAATTTGAAAAAACTGTATCGGTGGTATAATGATTGCAAGTTATTCTTCGAGTGTCACCTTTCATTTTAAAGGGATTTAAAAATATTTCGATTGATATTAAGTCTGACAATGTACCACTAGGATGGGAGTGGGTAACTTGCCCCCCGAGAGGGCTAGTGGCGTCATTAATAAAAAATCGCATGCCGGCTGTTCATTACAAACATGGAAATTGTTGAGTTTCGTGATCATTCCGCCATAAATAACCCCTTTATGCAAATTATGTCAAATTTCGTCCTATGCTGCCACGTTAAGGAAATAAAAAATTTCGAATAATGTTTAAAGCTTTCGCTTGAATTTCAAAAAACTATATCTCATTGTCAGTTACAGATTTTTCGTTAAAAATCCGAATATAAAGCTTCCTGAAGCAAGTTTGCTCTTGAATTTCAAAAATCACATCCACTTCTAGAGCTTTTGATAACACATTTGGATATCAAATTTTGTGAAAATCTACTAATATATATGTGTGGCAACTATAGTGTACACAAGAAATCGACCGGCGACAGACAGACGGACGGATTCTAAAAATAGCCAAAACGTGTTTTGAAGGTTTTAACACATATATTGCTAACGAAATCTCGAAATCGAAAATTTTCGTGAAAACAATACTTTATCTGTACTGCCTTTTTACTTTCCACGTAAACATAATATATAATGAAAGTATTGTGACGGGGTCGAAAATTCGAATTCGAGTTTTCGACGGGAGAACACGTTTCAAGTATCCCTGATCACGAATCAAACATTTTTGAGGTGTGTGAGTGAAAGTATGTGTGTGTATGTGTGTGTGTGTGTGTGTGTGTGAAAGTATGTGTGTGTATGTGTGTGTGTGTGTGTGTGAAAGTATGTGTGTGTATGTGTGTGTGAAAGTATGTGTGTGTGTGTGTGAAAGTATGTGTGTGTGTGTGTGTGTGTGAAAGTATGTGTGTGTGTGTGAGTGTGTGAAAGTATGTGTGTGTGTCAGTGAGTCTGTGGAAACGATAACTGACGAACGAATGGACCGATTCGAACGAAATTTGGTAATAAAATCACAATCCGTAAACAAAGCCTATTGGTTTCATACGCAATCTAATGTTCAGAACCCTCCTAAATTTTCTAGTGAAAATTTGAAAAAATCGTCAAAAAATGAAAATCGCTAATAAAGTTAAGCAAATAGACATTTCTTATGTAATTTTTCCTTAGAAAAGAATTGACATAAATTTTAGAACGCTAACATGCACCGTTCTAGTGATATTTCACATTTTTCAAAAAAAATTATCAAAAAGGCATATAAAATAAATGCGGAAAATAAAGGCGGCATGTCGCCAACTTGGCGGCATTTTTAATTGTTGCCAAATTAACAAAAATCTCGCCAAATGGATAAAAATGACGCTAAATCAATGAAAATGACGACTAATTGAAAAAAATTCAATATCTTGGAAAGAATATAAGTATTTCCTATAAGAATAAAATTTTTTTAACTGTAATTGTATTAAATTTATTGCATTATATAGGGAAAGTCATGTGTTGCCCACATCAGATTTTTTTTGTTATGTGATAAAATAGAAAGTGATCTCAACAAACTAAAAACAGTATGTTGAGAAGTTTATAACTTGCCCATATCAAATAACTTAAAGTCAAATCGATATTCCTAATATAAACACCATCATTCAATTGTTGAATAAAGAAAATATTTTTTTTAAAAACTTAACATGAAGCTTTTCTAATATTGATCTTTCTTAATAAAAACTTATTAGTAGACAGCATTTGATTGGTATTCTGCTCCACCTAAACTCCGCAGGGACTACGTCCCATTCCAGAAGCTCCAGACGAAGCAATTGAAAAATTGTAGAATGTTTTAAAGTGCACATTTGGGAATTTTTATCGGTTTTAAAGGTAGTTAAGAGACTAAGGGAAAATACCATAAATATCTTGTAAAAACGACCTATAGCAATTTCTAAAGCAAGTTTATACGGTCATCTTGTAAATGGGTTTCGAAATGAAGATTGGTAAAAGGTTTTTATAGCATGGAATTGTTTCAAATTTACGTTCCAAGTCGCAACCAAAGGCGTTACGTTTTCTCAAGAGAAGGTCATAATATGTGGATAAAATATTCTTGTATGGATGCACTACAACTGCAGTATTTGTTAACTAATGCCCATCTGATAATTGTTTCATTAAAGAATAACTTGGGATCAGCGATTCATGATATGGAATTTTAAATTTGTAACTAATTTTATCAATCTTAAAGTTGAATGCTTTTAATTGGATGTGTCAGCACATTTATTAAAAATCTGATGTGGGCAACACATGACTTTCCTTATATAACGCAATGCACTTACTACTTTTACAGTAAAAATAATAGATTTTTCTTCTAATAGATACTTTATTCTTTCCAAGATATTGCATTTTCGCCAATCAGTTGTCATTTTCATTGATTTAGCGTTATTTTTATCCATTTGGCGAGATTTTCGTTGATTAGACAACATTTTAAAAAGTCGCCAAGTTGGCGACATTCCTCCAAATTTGGCGTCAAAATCTCGCCAAGCGTTATGGACGGAGAAATAAGCTCTTCTTATTTTCATATAAATGATTATTGGCGTTCAAATCTAAAGTATTACTCAAAGTACCTTTTCTCATGAATGGAATGAACTAGATCCACGAGAATGATGTCACCCAATATATCGCATGATATTACATAGAAAAAGTGAACATGTTTCTTAACAGTTAATAGATTTTATTTAATTTATGGGATTTTTTGAAAAATTTATTTTAAAAATGTGCAATATCTCGCGAACGGTTCATGCTAGCGACCTAAAGTTTATGTCAATTGTACATAAGAAATGTCTAGTTGCGTAACTTTATTAATGCTATTGATTTTTTGATGAATTTTTCAAAATTTCACTAGAAAATTTAGATGGGTTCTGAATATTCGATTACGTATGAAAACAATAGGCTTCCAGTATTCATGGATTGAATATTTTGTACTAAATTTCATTTGAATCGCTCTATTCGTTCGTGAGATATCGTCTCCATAGACTCACTGACACACACACACACACACGCGCGCGCGCACACACACACACACACACACACACATACTTTCACACACACACACACATACACAGACATCACCTCAAAACTGTTTGATTCGTGATCAGGGATGCTTGAAACGTACTCTCCCGTCGAAAACTCGAATTCGAATTTTCGACCCCGTCACAATACTTTCCTTATACATTGTGTATTTAAGGAAAATAAAAATGGGAAAATATCAATGCCTCATGCGATTCGCAGAAATGTGAGAATTGTGATTTGATAAAACTCGTTTTTTCCCTTCTTAAATGCTTGTGAAGAGTGCGCAGAAATATTTCAGTTTCACATATATAGTTCATACATATATATATATATATATATATATATATATATATATATATATATATATATATATATATATATATATATATATATATATATATATATATATATATATATATATATATATATATATATATATATATATATATATATATATATATATATATATATATATGTATATTTAGTTCAAATGTATGGATATTTAGTTTTAGAGGTATTTCAGCTTCATAATCTTATGCCATTTAATGATTCAAAAAGCAACTTCATGTAGCCATGGAGAGAAGCGGGTAATTTCGGTTTGAATATCGTTAAAAGTGAATATTAAAAAGCTACTTCTGGAAGAAGTAACTGCTGGCTATGGGCATCTCCTGGAGTGTAGACTGCTTTCCAGGGTGGATGGCTTCTTCTATAGTTATGGACCCACCCACAGCCGGTCTACACTCAGGCCGTGGCGCCAGAATCATGGTGTGACTCTAGAGGGGGAACTCTCGCTAACTCGGGAAAACTTGCAAATTGGGAGTTAAAAAGTATTTCAAAATAATTTCACTTTTACTCATTCCTATGCATGAATTTTAGCACAGTTAATTTCATAAAGATTATCTAAACTTAGATGGGGGGGGGGGGTATATTTTTTTACTGGAGCATCCAGAGAGCAAGAACTACTCTGTCTAAATGATCACAAAATTATACATAATCTAGATCCTTTTACAGTTGCAAACCCAGTGTTAATGAATATAAAGTAACTTTAATTTTTTTTCTACTACTGTAAACAACGCAATTAATATGACATCAAAATTTCTACAACTATATGTATAATAGCAAAAAAATATTGTGTGACAATTCTATTTTTACATATAATTTGAAATATTTTCACATTGCTGATGAGAAAAATCACTTCAATTGATTTCTAATAAATATTTTAGGTTCATTAGGATTTAAGGAAGCAAAATTTATTGCCAAACTTACTTTAAAATACAATCGCAGATGTAATGGACAATTTTACAACATATTATAGTATAATGTGTGGTATAATATATTTATGCAACAATTCTATAAAATGCATCAATATCTCCACTGTTTCTATCTCAGTTACGTATGGTGATATCAATATGAAAATTTCTAAAAATAAAAAAAATTATAGTAGTCTGCTGAAAACAAGAACTGGTAAGTAAATACACTGTAGATAATACATTGAAACTCCTTTTAAGAAAACTGATGAAATAACGTATGAATATGAGATATTACTATATAGTATATAAATGCGTTTCAGTTACTTAGAAACAAAAATAATACTTTAGAAAGTAAATTTTTTATATTTTTTATATTTTATATTTTATATTTGAAGGTTCATGAACAACGCAAGTCCAACATGATTCCATTTCTTGATTTGTATCTAAATATCTCAAAGTTAGGTTTAATATGATATGATGATTTCAAAGTTGTATAAATTCTGTAAATCAGAAAAAATGTACCTCTTTAAGGCTTTCATTATTTTGGAAATCAGGGTACTGCAATGCTTAAATTTGCCTCTTTAAGGTTTTCATTATTTTGGAAATCAGAGAACTGCGATTTAGTGTCTTTTACATTTAACCAATTATTTCTTATAGATTTTAATAAATGAACAGGATCATACATCAAGTATAGAGGTATATCAGGATTACTTTGATAATATACAGCATCATTAAATTTATCGTGTATCTTAAAAAAAGCAAACATGCCTCTATTAATATTGTTGTTATCAGTAATAACAGATAATACATTAAGGTCAAGTTCTTTTAACTTGCAAGTTAAAATAGATGCCAAATTATAGAGATTTTGTCCCTATTACGTCTTTATATTTTGAAAACATAGATGTAATCAAAAACACTTGGGCAGCTTTCGCTTTTTCATTACTATCAAAACAATCACCGGAAACTTTACCACATTTAAACATATACTTAGGATCAACATAAATCTCATCAACTAAGAGAGAGACAAATTTTGGGTCTCCGTTTAAACATTGTACCCTACGTTTGAAATAACTATTACACGGATTAAAAAAATCTGAATCCACATTTAACTTTTTTGAAATTCTACTTAATGTTCTCACATGAGGCAATGTCAACACCTTTGAATTCCTATATGCCTTATAGCATGAAGAACAAGATCAGTATATTTTAAAGCATAGAATAAACAGTTCTTGTGAAAATCGAAGCAATTTCTAAACGTACCTGCTTCTGTTTCTCCAACAGCTTCACTGCGGCTTCGATATAATTAAGTTGTGATGGAGTAAAATGCACAGTTTCACATGCACTTAATAATAAATCCAAATCACGTTTATTTGTAATTAGGCTAAATTGTATTCCACATTTTTGTAACTGCTTCTCACTGCACTGGACATTTTTAAAGAACACATCGAACGTTTTTTCTTGGCATATGCTGATACTCGCAATAACACATGACACAGATGATGCATTAATGCGAACTTTAAGAGATATAAACTATTTAAAAAATAGCTCTGAAACATCCATGAGCGTTAGGTAAATGATAATAAAACATAAGAACAACTTATTATGCACAAAACACGATGCTATAAAACTAATAGAACATTCCGAAAACCTCAAAAACGTTTTGCAATCATCAACCACTCCACGAGGGACACTGACCGCGCTTGGATTTTTGTTCTCTCCTTCTTTTCGAATGCTCCCCTCTTACAGTGACGTCACGACAAGTTCTCCTCAGTGGCGCCACGGCCTGTGTGTTGACCGGCTGTGACCCACCTCATCTGAGGATTAAACTGATTGAGACTGTAGTACATGACGTTGCTATTTACTTGGGTAACCAGATTTGGGATCTTCGTACTGGTAGACGAACTCTTCCAGATAGCTTGGTGAACTTGATTTTGTAATATATGCCCAAATCCATCTGGAACTGGAATTTGCTCATCAGGTGTTCTTAGGACATTACTCGATTGTCTCATCTACCACGTCACTGGGGATGGGACCTTTCTGTACGAAAATTTGGTAACATAGAGCTATCGACATAAAGTTCACACTGATCATGGCAACAGTTACCTTACACCTTTCTGGTAGGTCGGACGGTCTTGGTCTCAACAACAACAACACTGATCATGGCGGTAACTTAGCTTTGTAGGTTACGGGATCCCATCTAATAAATTGATAATTTAAAATGATGGGCATCCAACTACCACAATATTTGGAACTTATAACGAAAATAAGACATAAAGTGAAGTATAATGAAAACATATCTGAATAATATCTTTTTAACCAATTTCATTTATTGAAAATAGTTAGGTTCATTTCTAAGGTTATAATTGTATAAACAGCTAACAAATTGCATTCGGAGTTTAGTAAGCCAATGAAATGTAAAGCACTTCGAACTGCAGTAAAATCTAACAAAGCACTTTGGATATAAAACAATATACAACAAGTATATAAAGTTCTTAATCAGCTTAAGAAGCAAAAGGCATTATATTTTTTACCATGATTGCGACAAAGCAGTTGCAAAAAATATATATTTCGTTAGTTAACAGCATATAAAAGTTGAATAAAGTATCAGTCAGTTTCAAAGACGAAAAAAGAGCTTCCCCTTCAGCATAAATCAGACGAAGCACCAGAACTATGGAAAGAAAGAACGTGTCCTAGCACAAGTAGCAGAAATATATCCTAAAAGAAGTAAAATAAATAAGTTTTGATTTTTCTTGTCTGTTTTAAAATAATTTTTACGAACGAACGAATGTCAATGCAATCTGCCAAAAGAAACATACAGCTTTGCTTTTATATAAAGACATCAATGAGTTAATGCATCTTATAAATGAATTCTGTATTCGTGTACTTCCCTGACAAAAGCTGGATTAGCAATATAAAGTAATTCCAAACTAATTTAGACTTTCTGGAGAGCACTAAATCAACGTGCGCTTGCGGTCCTTACGTTCAACAGGTTGCGCAGCTCTTGGATACAGGGTGGAAACGACTGTTATAAAGCGGGTAATTCTTGCTGAATGAGTAAGAAATATGTAATCTGAAACTATGAAGTTTTAATGACATCAAATGTGTTAAAATGTGCTGCATACAGATATTCCTTGCAATACACAGGCTATAAAACCCCGTAAACGTATTACATCAAATATTAAACCGCATATGCATTACAGAAATAACTTTTTTGCTTTCTGGTAGAAACTGGATTTTATTTGAAATCCATAGCAATCATCCCTCTAGATATTCCAACTCAATACTTTTGAAACAAGAAAAACCTAAGACAAAGGCTAGCACTATTATTTAAAGGAAATGAAAGAAGACTTAAACTTTCAATAAAGAACTTTTAAAGCCTTTTCCGGTAATGATTTTTACCCGTTTACGCATTGATTTTTCGTGAGTTAGAAACCCATTATATAGCTTTCAGACGATACTTTCACAGCACCAGAAACCAATGAGTTTGAAATTCGAGAGTAAAGCTCGAGAGAACAAAATTAAAGTTTAGTGAGTGTTTTAGAGTAAACCTTGGGGAATTTCTATCGGTTTTATATCCAGTAGCAGTCCAATACATTATGTGATAGGGTGCTTTTAATATAAAAAAAATACAATTCACTCGTTAATGTAGTTTATATAAAGTCAATAAGTTTGAGTGAATGTACATAATCTTATATCATACAGAGGTGGACCCTTTCGGATTGTGATATTGAAATAGATAAAGTTTTGCATGTTCTACTAGAAAAGTTCCCTCCAATGTGTGAACGACGTATATATGTATTTATATTCTTTCAATTTATGGTTTATTTTTTTATTTTGGTATATTGTTTGTGTTCTTCTGTTCTTTAATTCTTTTCTTATGTGTCTTTAATGTTTGGTCAACCGCTCATTTGATCAAATAGTGTTCATGGCCTACTAGGTATTTTTGGAGTTTTGATAGATACTAAAGGACATAGAAATTGCAACACAATGAAACTTTGGCCGTATAATTATGCAAATTGCGATACAAACGCAGTTAGTAGATTAATCCAACTGATCTGAAATACAAGTAGGTTATGTGATTAGAGCGCGAGATAAAAATGATAGAAATGAGGAGCTGTTACTGTCTATTGCCAAAGGTAAGTAGTTTTCCGAGCAGTTTTTCATTTCAAAAGACACGTGTTGTTAAAGATATGCCTAAACGATGACGTCAAAGTCCGTTTCAGCATTTGGATGATCATGCGAGGGGTTTCATTTCAGACTTGAGAACGGCTAGATGCTCGTACCGACGTATCGCCCCTGGAACACACGTAGATACGTCCAATGTGCAAATGATTTGGAGAAAATAGATTGAAGAAGGGTATGTGATTCTTCGCAGTGGTACAGGTTCATCAAGACGTATGTTAATACCCGTTGATCGATGCATTCGAAGTCATGAGGTGGCGGCCCCACAAACGTTGACCTCCGACATTCTGCAGAACTTGCAAGGTACATTGGATGCTCCAATAACAGCGAGAACAGTTTTTTGACGATTGACCGATATCATCTTGCACTCAAATAGTCCATTAAGAAGACTGTCCCTGACGGCCAGATACCGACGTGAGAGATTGCAAAGGTGTCAGGCACGAGACTATTTTTCCTGTGCTTAGAAAATATATTTGGATTGTTAAAAAAATAAATAGATACATCTCTGCGCATTCGTGTACAAGCTTGTATATAAAAAGTAGGCGACTATAGGTGTTTCGACAGCATAATGGATCCCCAGGATTATGTAAATAAACAAAATACAATGTGTTTTATTCGACAGATAAAATACTACTGCTGGAATAAATAATACACATTGCTTCTTCTGGCCTGACCACAAGGGCGTCATTGAAACATGTGTATTGTTAACTTTATGTCTACTAACAAGGAAGTACATAGGTTTTGTTCTCACAAGCAGAAGTTACATTAATTTTGTCTAGCTGCGTCATGTATTTTATGTAGGTACACCCCTCATATATATATATATATATATATATATATATATATATATATATATATATATATATATATATATATATATATATATATATATATATATATATATATATATATATATATATATATATATATATATATATATATATATTAAATATAAATTAAGGTATATATATATAAATTACATGTTGGAAAATTCACTGTTTTCCTAGATTGAACGGCACTTCTGGGATTCATGATAGAATACAAGCAGAATTCTTTGTGTTTGCATTCGAATTGAACAGCTTTTCTGAGGTTTTTTTTTTTCTAAGAGCGATATTTTCATTCTAACTGGGTATATATTTTAAGAAAGTGTATATTCATCATTATTGCAAGCGGTTCTTTATGATCTACTTCTGATAGAACATAGTTTTACAGACAATAACCTGAGCTAAGCGGATAATTCTTTAAATCCCTAGCGACGCATGACAAGTTTGTTCTAGTATTAAATATTACATACTAAAGCATGTTCATTTAAATATATGTTTTAATACGAAAATATAATTTTTTCACCTGTTGTTAAAAATATGGCTATCCAATAACACCAAAGTCCGTTTCAGCATTTGGACGATCAAGCGAGGGGATTCATTTTAGGCCTACGTACATCTGGGTGGTCATACCAGTGAATCGCCTCTGAAACACACGTAGATACGTCTACTGTGCAAAGGATTTGGAAAAAATAGATTGAAGAAAGACATGTGATTTATCGCAGTGGTACAGGTTCATTGAAACAGACGTCAACACGCGTTGATCGATGCATTGGAAGGCATACGATGACGGTCTCACAATCATCGGCTTTCGACATTCTGCAGAACTTGCAGGGTACATTCGATGCTCCAGTAACACGAAAACAGTTTTAGACGGTTGGCCGAAAGCCTCTTGCGCTCAAATCGTCCATTAAGAAGACTATCACTGACGACAAGATACCGACGTGAGAGATTGCAATGGTATCGGATCCGAGTCTCTTGGACGTCTGAATGGGACAGGGAAGGGTTCAGCAACGAGTCTCAGTTCTATTAGTCGGATGGCAGTCGTCGTGTTAGATTCTGGAAACGACGTGGAAACAGATACAATCCTGCTAGGACTGGTGAAAGCTATATTGCTCGACAGCGCGGCATCATGATTTGCGGTGCCATCGGCTTCGATAGCCAAACCCCTCAGGCTCGTATTAGAGGCACAATGACTGCGCGACGATATGTGGATGAGGTTCTACGGCCGGTTGCACTTTCCTTCCATCAGCGGTTGCAAAATGATTTTTACAGCAAGATAACGCGCGACCGCACACGGCAACTATCAGAAGACATTCCTTGAAAGATACGCAGGTGCTTTCTTGGCCGTCAGTGTCTCCAGATCTCTGACTCATCGAGTATGTATGGGACGTGATTGGTCGTCGTTTGCCTACCCTGCCCCTGCTTCAAGCGGAGGACGACCTTTGGAGGATGGTTGAAGGTAAATGGTCATCCATCCCTCAAGAAACTATCCGCATGATCATTGCATTTAATTATTTAAGTGTTGCTGCGTGTATCGCCGCTTGAGGTGGTCTTACTGCCTCCTGATCATCCTGCCTATGTCATGTCTGTATTGCATTATCCTTCTGAAATTGTCATCACTTATTTATATACACCATCTCGGTCTATGTGTCCTTTATCATCACAGTCTATTCGCTCTTTCATGGTGTTACATTTTCTGTGTTAGGTAGTTCGCTTATATCGAACATATGTTCTTCAGTATTTGATAGATTTAGTATTTATTTATGTTATATCGAAGCTGATTTTTTAAGCATGTGATAGTCTGATGTTATATCTGTTATTTGTAAGCACCAATTTTTTTCGCCAATTTTCTCCCCAAAGATGCTGTTACTGCATGTTTTATAGCAGTCATATATGTTATACAAATACTCCATGTATTATTACATGCTTTATTTTTGTTTTTATATATTTTTGAAGTAATTTTCTTTTTAAAATAGTTTTTCTTCGGTGTAGTATTTGATGGCCGAAAGATCCTTTACAATCACCGACTAGGTATTGACGTTACTAGTTTCGAAGTCAATTCCTTTTATAAAGTAACAAAAGGTGATATATGTGCATTAAAGAAAAGAGCACATAAAGAAAATACACATACGATTTTGTCTGACCACTTTCAATAACAAACTTGGTTTGTAAAATAATTTGATACATAAAAATGTAAAATAATTTGGTTAAGTTAGAGATCATCGCATAATGTACACTGGCGGAAAATAAAATCCCAACACCAAGAAAAAATTAGTTTTAAAGCAATGAAATTTAGGCAAAGCAATTGTTTAGATAACATATTTATTTGATTAAAGTTTCAAGGTCACAGGTTAAAGTCTGGGCGAGGAGAGCCATTTCAAATGTGAAATGGTTGTACAATACTAACCACTGTAGTCGCCACGAATTTGAATGCAAGCATGCAAACGTGGATGCATTGTGTCGTACAAGTGCCGTATGTTATTTGGGGGATGAAGTTCCACGTATGTTGTACTTGGTCAGTCAAATCAGCAACGGTTAATGCTGGTTGTGGATGACGCTGGATGTGTCTTCCAATAATGTCCCAAACGTGTTCGATGGGAGAAAGATTTGGTGATCTTGCAGGCCCAGGCAACATATCGACACTCTGTAGAGCACGTTGGGTGACAGAAGCAGTATTAGGACGATCGTTACCCTGTCAGAAAACACCCTCTTGAATACTGCTCATGAATGGCAGCAAAACCGATTCAATCACCTGTCTGATATACAAATTTGCTGTCAAGGTGTTAGGAGAAACATTAGGAGTGTTCCTGCTGTCATAGGAAATGGCTCCCCAGACCATAACTCCTGGTGTAGGTCCAGTGTGTCTACGCAGAAGACAGCGTGGTTCCGAAAGCTCACCTGACCTCCTTCTTACCACCATACGACGATCACTTGCACCAAGATAGAAACGACTCTCATCTGGGAATACAACAGATCTCCACTCCGCCCTTCAATGAGCTCTAACTTGACAACACTGAGGTCGCAGATGGCAGTGATTCGCAGTTAGTGGTATAAACTCTACAGGCCGTCTGTCTTGAGCTGTCCCTCAAGTAATCGATTTCTCACTGTTCATTGTGTCATTCTGGAGCCAACAGAAGCTCTAATTACTGCTGCAGATGCAGTACGATCCGCCACAGCCATGCGGCGAATACGGCGGTCTTCCCTCTCAGTTGTGGCCCGTGTGCGGCCGGACTCCGGACTTCTGGAGACAGTGCCTTCCAGTGACCACTTCTGCCAACAATCATGCACAGTGGATACATCCGTTCCAAGTCTTTTTGCAATATCGCAGAAATAAAATACACGTTCTCGTAGCCCTATTATACGGCCTCGTTCCAACTCAGTAAGCTGCTGATACTTCCTTCTTCGTCTCCTTAAAGGTATTCTTGACTCAAATTTAGCTCACAACGTCCAATCCGGACGATAAATAACGCTCACGAAGTAAGCTTGCGTATTTAAAGTAACGCTCGCGTATTTAAAGCCACGCACCCGTATTTAAAGCAAACGTGATTTGCATGATCATAGTGGCGCTACTAGCGCCACTCATAATCGTCTAGTGCGAAATTTGAATAAGCGTCATCTTTCATATGTGCAAAACCGCGCCTCCCAAATTTCGTTTATCTAGCACAACTCCTTCTTGGTGTTGGGATTTTATTTTCCGCCAGTGTATCTTAGTAAAGAAGGCGGGGTAAAGCAAGCGTAAATCAATGCCGTTCAACAACGACCTCGGTCTGTATATTATTTATTTACACCATCTATACAAATCGTATTAAAAAATTCAAATCAACCAAATCAAAAAATCAATTTTGGGGAAATTATCGTCGGACAATTTCAGCAAATAAGGTTTGCACGTTAAATTTTTATCTGACGACACTAAGCAATGACACGCACCCCACATCTGTAAAACATTATTTTATACAATATAATCAAATTAAATAAAGAAAACTATTAATTTTTAGAGGCTTTACTATCGGACAAAGCATGTGGACAGACATAGGGGCAACAGTTCCTTTGTTGCAATAAACCCATTATGTATTTGTTTCAAAAATTCTTTGTGTCACTGCCGTCAGTTTTGAAACGACTGATAATCCCAAAGAAAAAGTGATAGACACAAGTCTTAAAAATTGAGATGCTTATGATGCTGAGTGTCAATGGATTCAGAAGTAATCCATCATGATTAGAAAAATAAAGAGGGAAATATAAAAGTAAAACCTATGATAAATTTAGAACTTGCAAATGAAAAAATAAGATTAAAATCCATCGAGGCTAGTCAAAATCATATATGTATTTT
The DNA here is from genome assembly GCA_951213105.1 of Amaurobius ferox. Classification (NCBI taxonomy): domain Eukaryota; kingdom Metazoa; phylum Arthropoda; class Arachnida; order Araneae; family Amaurobiidae; genus Amaurobius; species Amaurobius ferox. The sequence goes on from OX578145.1 coordinate 26,709,427, forward strand.
ATACCAAGGTATCACAAAACAGCACATAAGAAATGAATGAAATCATACCAAGCCCAACAATTTAACTCAACCCCACAGAAAATTTCCGAAAGACACGAGAAACTAAAAATAAAATATATAAAACTACGGAGCTACTTTTCAAACAGCAGAAAATTAGGGTCACTGGATGTTACTATTCGATAAATTCATTAGCATGATTTTCGCGGATCTAGTTCGTCCCATTCACGAGAGAAGAAAATTTGAACGCTTCCGTAACGCTCGTCGATGTCTGTAACGCTTGTCTATACACTTGGTGAACTTGTTGAATATATTAGCGAAATATCGCCCCAGATTGACGAAAATATAGTCAAAATTACATAAAACGGTGCAATCTAATCAGTACCAGGGTAACCCATGAGTGACTTACCTACCCAAATTTGTGAAAGTTCGTCGATTGGATTATGATATAAAGTGGCGATATATATTGTAGCCACACCCTACAGACAAACAGATCGATACACATATATACACATACAGTTAAATTGACCGACACACATACACATACACACTATATATATATATATATATATATATATAATATATATATATATATATATATATACATACATATACATATATAACATATATATATATAAAAAAAAAATATATATATATATATATATATATATATATATATATATATATATATATATATGCACACACACACATATATATATATATATATATATATATCACGATGATAAAATGTTTTGACCCCACTCCAGAATTTTCCCTATACGTTACCATGTAGTGTAGGGAGAGTAATATAATCAAATATTTACAATATATAACGAATTAACATATTCAAAAACGAGTTAACGTTCCAAACATATAGGATATGTTATTATAAACAGTAAGTATGATCTGGATGAAGTGATCGCGATGAGTCTCTCAAATGTGTTAAAAAGCTTATATACTTCTTTTAACTGATTTATCCACAGAAAGTTTTAGAAATCAAATATATCGAGGCCAAAACAGAAACAATCACTTTCTTTTATTGGATTACTATAGATTTTCGCAATGCCCATTGGCATGTGTCTCACGAATTCCATTTCGCTGAGACTTAATTCTTTTGATATATTGCATTAGTTTGATTCCTAAAATCTATTTCCAATAGCAATCCACGTTTTGAATTACGTCGTTCATTATTGCGCCTCGGAATTTCATATTCCTGGTTTATTACTGTCCAATTTAACACTAATACAATCCCTTGATAAGTAGAAGAAAAGTAATCACACTTAATGGTTTCATTAACTTTCGTCAACTGACGAAAGTCAATGAACGTTAGCAATTGAATTTATATGGGGTATAATTTATATGGGACATTAACTTCTGAATAACAATGGACAGCCAAGAAAATCGACTTTATGCTTTTAAATGCTTAATGCCACGAATAGTTTCCTTATATAATTAATATAAATTTGTAAGGAAAGTGCGACACAGGATCGAAAATTCAATTTCACTGTTCGACAAATGTGCAAGTTTTTGAGCATTTCTTAACTTAAATCGGAAATGTTCCATTTTATATCTTGTGTATGCGTGTATTGTTATAGGTATAGGTGCTCGTCCATAAAACTGTGGAAGATATATCAAACGAATACATCGTTCCGAAAAGCATTTAGCACGATTACTACAATCTTTAGGGTTATCGTAAAGTATTTTTCAACAGAAAATGGGGTGATATACACATGGAGGAGAACGATATTTCGATTCAACCGAACCTAGGACCGCATTCAACTCTGCCAGATTAGATTAAAATTACATATCCACGCTGATCCTTCAACAGCGAAAAAATATACTTAACTCATTTAGGAAGATTCAAAGTAGCTGCTCAAAGTGGCTTCCGAGGGCGTCGTTTTACAGCCGACATCGGCGAATGAAAGACTGTCCACCCTCTCGCAGACTCCTGGTGTGGTGTTGATCTTGTCGCTGCATCCATTCTCAAAACGATATTTTCTGGGAAGTCCAGAGGTGTCTCGTATACCAATGTGTTCATGGGCCCCCAGAAGAAGATATCCTGTGGAACAAGGCCCGGGGAGAGTGGAGGCCAAGCCATAGGTCCAAACCCAATACTCCGCTCAGGATATGTCGTATTTAGGAAGTATGGGACCTTGGTGGAAAATAAGTGGACGTGGTGGATCTGTGACTTTTCTTTTATATTCCCGAGACCGTAATCCACTGGACTTCATCTCCTGAGAGCACACGGAAACATTGGTATACGAAACATCTGTGGGCTCTCTGGAAGATCGCGGAGCAAGACTCGTTGTTTCTGCGGACAAGATCAACACTACACCAGGAATTTTCGAAAGGGCGCTACAGTCTTTCATACTCCGGTGTCGGCAGTGAGACGGCGCCCTCGGACGCCACGTTGAGCAGCAACTTTGAGTCGTTCTCAAATGCGAATGGGCATGTGAAACTGTTAAATGAGTTCAATATATATTTTTTCACTGTTGAAGGATCAACATGGATATGTAACTTTACCTTTTTCTGACACTATGACTGGAATGCGGTTCTATGCTCTATTGCAAATATTGTTAGTCTTGATGTATACTGTCACCCCCAATTTTTGTTGGATTAGTTCACAATTACCCTGCATAAATACTGCAACCTAATCTCTGCATAAATAAGAATGCTGGCACCGCAACCGCAATTTGGCAAATTTCGAAGGCCAGTCGGCAATGTCGGAGAAATTCTCTGATATAAACTGTTTTCTATTTAAACATCATTTCAAGAAATATTTAATATCAAAATCAAAGATATAACATATGAGCTGCGAATTTGCGTCCTGGACAGACAAACAATAGCACGACCACGGATTATTGTAGGCATATACCTACATAGTTGAATTTTTGCAAGACTTGGCACTTCGGTGTAGTTTATGAGTTATTCTACTTTTTATGCACATCTGCAGTAAAAAAAGAAAAAAAAAACTTCTATAATGGACGCGCCCCTCGAGTTTCTGTCCCTCGTATCGCAATAACTATAGCATACAAAAATATATAATTAGAAACATTTGTAGATAAATGTTAGGGGGATACGATGAAAAACATCGTTTTTCGATTTTAGCTTTAATTTGATTTAAAACAGCTTTCGAAACGAGCTCAGTAAGTTGGAAGCCTCGCGAAAAAAAAAAAAAAAAAGGGAATTATGGGGATTGCGAATCTATAACAGATATAATTACAAAACTGGCAATATTTTCAGTATTGAAGTCTGCACAATAAACATAAATTGCCTAAGAGTAAGTACTTCGTAACATTTTAATACCTAAAACATTATTCTTACATTAATGAATATCAGCCGAATATGAAGAACTAACTGATACTTAAGATACGATGACTAACATCCCTTCGATCCCAAAACACACCGTAATGTAGCATGGCCGATTCCTTGGTCCCGTGGCCATACTACTTCGAACTGAAAAACCATTGCCCGATCCATTGGAAAACTGCTCCAATAATTCCTTTCATCCACGAATCTCAAAGTCCACCGTTATATAGATCTGGCCAATCGCGAGAGTGGGCTTCTTCTGAACCGAATTTAAAATATCTACATAAATAATAACAAAGAATCCGCACAAATACTAAAATGCTTCCTAATTGACACATTTTCTCAACAAGCTAGTAAATTAATGCTCTCATTACACACAAATAAAAAAAAACATATGCAACTGCTTTACTTGTATTTAATCCCTTCCAAAAACACTTTTATATCACATCGACGCAGTATAAATTATGGTTTACTCAAGTTTTCAATGTATTCCTTTATCTGGGCACTAATTGTGCCATTCTTGTTAACAGGCGAATTTCGAAGCGAAAAATCTTGGTTGAATATTTAATACGACAACTCTGTTGTCATGTTACTCTCCGGGAGGCTTCGTGACCTGTCAATTGCAATACTTGTTTTAATCAAGTCAGAGATTGGGATTAGATGCTACTGTTTACTTTTCTGTGAGTGATTAACGAGTTGTTTCTAAGAACATCTTCACTAATTAATAGCCTTGCTCCGTTAGGTAAATAAAATAATGTGTTAGATACGTTTTTATTTACCGAAGTTGAATAGATTTTAGGATTCTTTAGAATTAAAATTAGATCTATGTGGAATTTATTTTTTTTAATCCTGATATGGCAAATGTAATAAATATATATGTGTAATTATATTTATTTAAAACAGATATACTCGACGTTGTTTTAAACATTTGTAAATTCGATGAACACTTCTATTTTTAAAATAACATATGTAGTTATATAAAACAGAAGAATTATGGACTAAACTATCAACCGGCTTTTAACGTGAAATAGAATATTTTTCCTCCAGAATAATTGTGACAAAGCACAGAAGATCCACTATCTTCCTGGGTAATAAGTAAACAAATAGTAATGCAATTTTGTTAAACATACTGACATGTAGTCATTCAGTTGGTCATATTTCATTTGAAAGCGAATTTATAATAGGACGCTGGCATGTGCAGTTTCTGAGTAAATAAAATAATGTGTTAGATACGTTTTTATTTACCGAAGTTGAATAGATTTTAGGATTCTTTAGAATTAAAATTAGATCTATGTGGAATTTATTTTTTTTAATCCTGATATGGCAAATGTAATAAATATATATGTGTAATTATATTTATTTAAAACAGATATACTCGACGTTGTTTTAAACATTTGTAAATTCGATGAACACACCTATTTTTAAAATAACATATGTAGTTATATAAAACAGAAGAATTATGGACTAAACTATCAACCGGCTTTTAACGTGAAATATAATATTTTTCCTCCAGAATAATTGTGACAAAGCACAGAAGATCCACTATCTTCCTGGGTAATAAGTAAACAAATAGTAATGCAATTTTGTTAAACATACTGACATGTAGTCATTCAGTTGGTCATATTTTATTTGAAAGCGAATTTATAATAGGACGCTGGCATGTGCAGTTTCTGAGAAATTGCTCGCTTTTGACATAGAATAAAATAAATAGATAGAAAAAATAAATATGGTCATAATTATTAAATTAGTAAATATTTTGGAAATACTTTGAATTAAAATTGAACCGTTTATAATTATTACTGAAGCCGCACTCGAAATATTGATAACTAGAACGAATTTCCCTATATCGTATATAAATGATTATTATTACTCACTTCACCACACAAACTATTAGCAGAGAAAAACAAAACAAACATTACGGTTGTTTGAAATTGTAATTGGAAACTAACTTTAGAAGTTATTATCGTAGAAACATAATTTTTTTTAGGAATGCTTAGGGTTCATGGAGAAAATTTATCTGTTTTACGCATCAGATCTCTAATGTTGATGTTGTTGTTGTTACTAATCCCCCGTGGTGAAGGAGCGCCTCAGATCTCTTATACATTAACTAAAAAAAATATTTAATTTAGTAGTTTAACCCTTTTTCGAAATCAATCTTACTTATATTGTTTTCCTTAAATTGTTATTCTGATTGCATATACTGTTTATATAATTCCCCAATATAACTTACCCAAACAATGCTTAATTTCCAATCCCCACCTTGACTCCAACCTTGTTCCTATGCTCTCCTTCTCACTTCGTCATTTTAAAATCAAGGAAACTTTAACATAAACAATTAATACCATCCCGCAACTGTTACCCGTAAATTGGGGAAATTCACAGCAGCGTCAATTCACATTCTTTCAAGGTCATACATGTCCCCACCATCATGCAAGGCGGTGCAAGATTTGAATATATCTAGCGTGGGAAAATTGAAAAAGGAAGGGTTAACAAGGATTGAGCTTTCCACACTCTCATAATGCTGACCAAGACAAAGCAATTTAATTTCTCTGAACCCTCAACCTATATCTTCTCCTTAACCGGTTTTCCTATCTTTATTCAAGGTGATGAATACGTTCTTTTAACAAAAGCCATATTGCCACTATTACTAAGTTCAATAAGTATCTTGCTGTGACCTACTCTTAAATGTTTTCTCTGCGGGACCATTGGTCATTGAAGACTTCAACTTCAGTTGTGACCTATCTTGAAATTGCGAGAGCGAAAGTCCCTGGAGCACCGTGGTGCTAGGAAGTGCACAAGAGCTTAAGAAAACAAATGCGAGGATTTCTAAAATCCTTTCGCCGTGACTTTGGGTTTTGGTAGAGATTTAGAAAGTGAAATTGTTCGTTGTTATTAGAGATATTTATCACTCGTTCGCTTTTCAGTAGTTTAAAATATATCGAAAGTGGTTTGAGGAGAAGGAAATAATGTTTAATAATGATGTTTTGTTGTTTGCGAAACCTACATTTGGAAATTACATCTCCTTAATTGGATTTCTCTTTTTAAACTACGAAGCTTTAAAATATAAATTGGATTTGAAAAGTTGGTTGTTGTTAGAAATAAATTATATTGGTGGAGAAAATAGTTCTTATTAAGCTCTTCGAACAGTATTATCATATTTCTCAAATTATGTCAAATGTGATTATATTAATATATCCACCCATGTTCCCTCCTTCATATTTACACAAGATAATGTGAAATAATTAAAGTAAACGACAAAAATTCACTATCATTATGCTTCATAAAGATCTAAAGTATAATTTATTTGATGTTTACTACAGAAAAAAATTATGAATTAAAGAATAGAAAATAAAAATATCTGCATTTTTTCTTAAAATACGTAATCCGTCCTAGTAAGACGCAGTGAAATAAAAGAAGCGGGGGGGGGACAGATATATAAACCCACCCCTAAACTAAATATATTATGCTAATATTTTGTAGAACCTCATCATTTCACAAGCACATTTTTATTTAATTTCCAATGGCGGGTACAAAAGACAATTGGAGCTAATAAAAATATAACATAAATAGAAATTAGAAAAATTATAGACACAAAAGAAAGTCTATAGACCACTCTTACGGTCCATTGCTTACCAGTATCGCCCCCACTCAGATGTTGCGGCAAGAGCCGGCAGTGGAGAAGGTGAGTCTTGTCCATTACTTCCTGAAGGTCACATACTTTGCCAAAATGGTTGTCAAATATATGAGTGCGATGAACATGTTTGCAAGGCAATCATGGCCAGTAGCAAGGCGGAATTCCGCTACAGCTCTCCTCCTAGGCCTGCCTTGTATGTCTGAAATAGTGTTCCTCAAAAATTTGTAAGAATTCCCCTCTAAAAGTTCTTTTGATAGGTTATTTTTAAAGGTATTTTTGATTAACAACTGGAATCTCAGCGCTTGGTGAAATTTTGGGGAATGGGGCTGAAAATTTTGGCTGCTCCGTTTTTGGTCAGAAAATCGGCTCTCTCATTGCCGTTGATACCGCAGTAGCCAAAGATGCACTGAAAGAAAGTCACTTTATTACGGCTGAATGAACTTCTTAAAAAGGATTGGCATTTCTGAATGTCTGCTGATTGAGGGGTTTCGGCAGAGTCAATTGCGTGCAAGGCAGCTCTCGAGTCAAAAAGCATTTCACAAAAACATCTATTAAGTGTTTCAGCATAGAAGAAATGAGCTTGGTAATTTCATATTCAAGTATTTTGTTATATCCTTCGAATACTGCCGCGTATAATAGGGTACGTCCTGGTATTGCTGTCCGTTGGCATATAATTTTATCCTCGTAGCATTATAAGTTTTCTAAGTTTAAAGCAGAACTAAGGGTTGTAATGAAAAGTGTTATTGAATAATTAGCTTTAAGCTAATCAGTCTTGAACGCGAGTGGTAACTAGAGACATTATCTTGTAAAAAACAAGTCTTGCCCTCAATTATACTGATGCCAGTTTTCATAAATGGTCTCCAAGCATATCGTGAGAGTCGAATGAGTTGAGGGAGGAGAGCCATGTCCAAAGGTACCCGTAGGGGAGTGCAAGAGGGGGGGGGGACACTTGCTCCTTTGGACATTCGAGATCATATAGGTGGGCATCAACCTAGTCGATGCTGTACGTCTTATCCTTGAGTTCGTCCCACTGATGTCAGTGTTTTTGCCTCCCCTTGGGAAATATTCTATGACTGATCATGGTCATAAATCTCATTATTGATTTTATCCGAAAGCAGTCCATACCATTACGGAGCCTGTACCGTGCTGCCTACTGGCGATAAAGTGCTCTACTTTTCGCAGCTAATTCCATTAATAGCAAATGCCTTTTGAACCATCAATATAGAATTTTATCTCATTTCAGAAAAGTACTTTCTTCCATCTAGGTCTCCAAGGTACGTCATATAAACAAATTCCAAACCAACTACTTTATGTTTTTCTGCCAACTCAAGTTTCTTTATCACTTTATACCAAAGGAGATGCGACTTGAATTGAAGTTGACCTTGTACTGTTGAATAATGACAATTAAGAGGAATTTCCTAAGAAATATGACTCGCTGGATTCGGATTATTATCTTGTCATCTGAGGTATGGTGTGTTTTGAATGTCTGCTTCGTTTCGCTGTTTCGTATTCTGGGAATTCAGATTTTTTTTCAAGATAAGTATTTATACAGTTTATTGAACTTCCAATCTCTCTTGCAATTTTTTGTGGACTCAGGATATGTATGTCTTTAATAGCTGATCAATGGCATCGGTTTTCAAAACTAGAAGTTGCACCTTTTTACCAATTTAAGCAATAGTTTAGACCTCAACTACTGAAATTTTATTTACGTTAGTAACAAATAAACCAGAGAATGTTTTCTTCTTGAACACAAGCACATTAACAAAATTAAAGCTACTTAACATAGACTGTTGGTTGGTGTCAATCAAAATTTTTAAACATGCACGTGTTGAGATTCAAACGAAATATCCGTTTTATCGAATTACCAATAATTCCCCTCAAAACTACATTATTATTAATTATGCTAGTTATAAAATAGTCATTATTATAATTGATATTGATCATTTTTATATACTATCTTACAAGTGTACATAAAGTTCAACTTCAGATTTCCTAAAGTAATATAAAATGAAATTTTTTCGAAAACTGTAAAATTCTTAATTTCTTATTATAACAATCGAGTTTCAGAGGTCCCGTAATATTAGTTATAAACATATTTCACGGTATTCTATTCTGTTTAATTAGTTATTATTTTTATTTTCGTAATAAATAACTATAATTATTTTTCAATGAATATAATTGTATTGGGAGCACTTTATTCTACATTTTTCTATTTGTTAGCTTCATCTGATCAAGGTAGGTATAACGAACGTGTTTCAGTGATTCCGTGATGTTTGTTATAATGGAATTCTACTGTACTCCCATTTGTTTAATTCACAAAATATTATTTTTATTTTTGTATTTAATAAGTATAGTCATCATTATAGTTATTAATTTGTTCATAGTTATCAATGATAGTTATCAATTTGCTGGCTTCTGATCAAGCTGTAAAGATGAAAATGTGATCAAATTGTAAAGATGAAAATGTGTTCAAGCTGTAAAGATGAATATCTGATCAAGCTATGATCAAGCTGTAAAGATGAGTATATGATTAAGATAAAACATTGTAAAGATAAAACATTGAAAGACTATGTTTCTAAAGTCAGATGCATTTTCCTTCTCCAGCCATAAAGCAAATGAAGATGCCACCAAATACTTGAAAGTTGAAATTACCTTCTTTTCTCTTTCACTGCATTATCGATTTTCATCTCAAATCTTGTATCTTCCAAAATTATTACTCTTTGTAAAGAATACATTACCTCTCAAAATGAATTCTAACAATTTTGGGGAGTAAAATTTAACAATGAATTTTAACATATATTAACATATATTAATTTTAACATATTTAACATATGATTTATGCAAATTTAATAAAGCCTTAAAATATAATTCGATTGAATATGAAAATTATAGAAAACTAATGCAGTACGTTGTAAATATTGTTTGTTGCAGATAATGAAAATTTACAGTGCAATCCTGTTACTTCAGTATTGAGAGGTGTAATATTAATTTTTATTCTAGCATCCAGTTACTTAATTTCTTCACAAGTAACTATAATAATATTTCAGTTACTTGCTAACAGAATTATGATAAATTATTCAGTATATTCCCAATGTGATATTACTCAACTTTGTTTATTGAAGTTAACTCATTTTATACACAACTCAATTATGTAACGCATATTTAAATTCAAATTAAATTGATCATATTGATTTGGTTTTAACTTTCTTTTATAAAATATTTTAGTAATCATCTGAAGACGATTTCTTCCAATACAACAAATCATATTTATCAAATATCACATCCATTATAAGGTGTTACATCGAAGCTCCGGTTACAAAGACAGTTAAGCTTTACCAAAAGACAAAAAACGTTCGTAACAACCCGAGGGAGGGTCAGAGCTCAAGCGGAGGGGGAAAAGAGCAATCAAGGATCGTGCCGAAGCGTCCACCCCATGCAAGGGTCACACGTGGGCTCTCCAAGAACCAAACAACAATGAACAAAACGCGGAGAGAGTGGGCTTATTTGGGTGAAACCTTCAACAGGTGCAGCATACGCATAACGCGCCGTCCAGAGACAAAGTTGGAGTCTTAGTTTTTATTCAGTATAACTGTGCGGGATGTTTAAGCAAGGGATTCATCGTGGGTTTAGTGATAGCAAGACACTTGCAGGTAAATAACTTTACCTTATTGAATTATATATATATATATATATATATATATATATATATATATATATATATATATATATATGCATAATTATATAGCTCGATAATTAAAATATATATTTTATGTATATAAGTATACATTTGTCCACATTTTTCTTGTAAGCAGTGAATGAATTATGTCAATTAATTATGGCTAATTAGAATATTTTTTTTATATTTTTTAATATTCTGATTTGTATTGTGGTGCATAAAAGTGTACGGCGTTTGTATTTATGTTGCGATTGAAAATTTTCAATATTAAAAAAGTATACAAGTTGATAAAAAATACGGTGTTAAGTATTTTGTTAATGAAGCATTATGAACCATTTAATGAAAGAGTTATAAAAAAGTAAATTCCGATAAGTACTGATTTTAGACGTAAAACAGTGAAGTAAATTATGCAGAATTTATTAAAGGTTTTAAACATTGAACATATTTTCCTCAAAACTACAATGTGTCACGTTGCGTGAAATTTAGATTAAAAGTTAAAAACTAAAATCCTAAAATTTTCAAGGTAAAAAAAAATAAAAAATATTTATAAAATTATAAAATTATTTTGTAAATTATACAATGCGTTATGTTAAAAAAATGTATTTATAAATTTAGGTGTAAGTTAAAACGTACTTTATTATGATTATGTGTGTAAAATATGATGTGCATATGTGCTATAATTTAGCCTGTGGTTTGCAAACAACATATGTATGTATTAATTTTTCTATCTGTATGTAAAAAAAAAAAATGTGTCGTAGTATTATGGTTTTTCAAACTCGCAGGTAAATATTGTACGATTCTAACCTGAAAATGTTCAGTTTCTATGATTATGAATTTATATACAGAGTTTTGAATTCAGGGTGAAAAATAAATGAATTTTATCCGTCAGGGGAGAGCTTTCCTTCTTGATAGAAATTAGTTTTATAAATTGAATTACGAATGTATAATTTTTACACTGCAATTATTATTTACATAATTTATGTAAAATTGGATAATAATTTACTGCTTGCCAATATTCATGTTTTGGATTCTCTAGCAAAATTGCTTTTTATCTCCGAGTGGTGTCAAAAAATAAAAAACAATATATGTTTAACAGGAGTTTTCAATTTGACAAAATAATTTTATTAATTAGATACTGGTAGCCACATGCACTAAAAATATATTAAATTTCAGTTTTTCTCTTTAAAGTCAAATTTTGCACTAAAAATATTCTAAATTTCAGTTTTTTTCTTTAAAGTCAAATTTTGCACATAAAATACACACAATGATAACACACATACATTATAATTGTATAAAGAAGATAAAAGCTAATGCCATTGAAAAAATATTTGCTCAATATTAGTTATTATATAAATATTATACGAATAAAGTTAATATAATGATTAATAATTTATTAATATAATTATTAATTAATAATAATAATTTTGAAAATACTTCAAAAGAATAATATTTTTATTTTCACTCTGGAAAATTGCCGTATTACTTTATTAACAATTCTTAATATCTACGCATTAAAAATAATTTGAATTATCATATATTGTACTATTGAATTTTTTATATATTTAACGGCATTGTATAAATTTAATAAATTAAGTGTGTAATTAAATGTTTTAATGAAAGTAAAATAATTGTGCCAAATTTTCTTACTGATACAGATCTCAAGATATGCAAAATACTTTTTGAAATATATATGTTATGCAGTCGTAATTTCAGCAGCGAATGCGGCAATGTTTTGCTATATATTCATTACATGGTTTTTCAGAATTTAATTTTCATTATTGAATATAATATGAAATTGGATATTTTGATTAGTTGAAATTTAAACTAATGCAACGCTACGCCATTTTATTAGTAAATAAATTCTTGCACATAATTTAGAGTGCTGTAAAAATTTTGAAATGTATATCCAAAATTTATTTCAATGTATTCATAAGATTAAAAAGCTATGGTCACATTTTTGGGCATGACACTTAAAATTAGCGTGCATAAGGTATTTCGAAATTTCCTTTAAAATTGTTTTTTATGTTAGATTTCGATATGACCTTGGTCTACAGCAATTTACTTAGCGACCCATTACTAAGAATGATGTTTGTTGAAGTTATGTAACAGCCCCCTTTCCGTTATTTTTCATGCCAATTAGTTTTAATTACTTTTTGAAATGTTAGATAATTTTTCTAGTTTCACAGCAGTTTGTATATTTAAATTTTATATTTAATTCATAAACATTCTTATGACACTGGTTGTTTTACTTTTTTTTTTTTGCGAAAAAACAGTAAAATAAAAGTGCTAATAACTTGGTTTTTGGCATAGCGTAGACAGTGCAATTAGAGTGGTATTATTTCGGCATAAGAACTCTAAACTATTGTAATTTTACAATTTATCTTTTAATGTAAAACATTAAAATGAAATGCGCCAATAATTTCACAAATGCGCAATTTGAAAACAAATGATACGAACGCAGTTGCATATTTTGAAAACGGATTTTGGGAGGCCTTGTAGTTGGCATTAATCTAAAGGGTTTTTTTCAGCAATTTTTTTATTTGCAATTATATAATTTTTTAGGTTTACAAATTTCTAAAACATGTAATTTTATATTTTATCTTTTTGAGTAATAAGTATTAAAATCAAAACTTGCAATACCGTGGCTTTTGAAGTAACGTAGATAAGAAGACATTATTTTGAATACACATTTAGAATGGTTTGGTTCCTATATTTGTCTGAAAGTTTTACAGAAGTGCTTTTATTTAAATCTGCATTATCTATTTATGAAAATAATTATAATCAATTCACTTTTATATAATAATGATAAAACTTTAAAATGCAGCATATAAATTGGGTGGCTGTAGATTTAACGTAAATAAAGCAGTACCTCATTTTTTCAGGGCTTTTTTTGTCGGCGATGGCCTTTTTATAGAATGTTTTGATGGTATTACATGTGGAAAATGAATTAAAGATGTAAACTTTACTTGCATTGCGAAACGCCCGGTAGTAGAAAATATTAAAATATAAAACTTCCAAAAAATGCATATTTACTGAAAATAGGAGGTAAATATCACCTTAGTTCATTTGGACGTATAGACGGTCTTCATCAGAGGTATATAATAAATATACAGCACACCAGAGCTTTAAATAAATTCAAATCACATAATAAATTCGCATTACCAAAGGCAAGAAATTTCAAATTATGAGAATCAGTACAAGCTCAATATAAATTCAAACAATCAAATATAAGATACTAAAACCCATGTAGGAAAACACATTTAGCCAGACCTTAAATTTTAAATATTTAGGTACGCAAACAATTTTAGTTTTAATATAGATTTAATTTTCATGGAATCAAGGATATGACATCTAGCCAAAACCGTGATTCTGGACGTGGTAAAAGTTATAAATTAAATCTTGATAGAGATAAATAAACAAGGATTCATAAAGTAAAATGCTCTGGTCGTTATTGCAACGCGTTAAAATAAACATATTGTCACAGTTTGAGATAAAGCGGTGGATACGTTTTCGTTCTATATATCGGGGGTATGTTTAATTAAAGTACTGTAGCATACCGTTTAGTACTAATAATCGTCAGGTAAAATAAGGGGGACAATAATTTGAAATTTCTTGTTGATATTTCTTTGACATTATGGAAATTTAACCTGTGAGTTGGTTGTATTTAAAGTTCCATTGTGCTGTGCCATATGCGTGAAGAGCAACTATAAGCTCGAAAGCTTATAAAGCACTAAATATTGTAATTTTATGTCCTATATATATTAGACAAACTTTTATTTGAAAGTTCTTGTTATTAGTACTTAAAATCTGCAAATGTTTTCAATTGAGGGATTATTATTAGGGAAAATATTTGCCGGAAAATTTTGTTGTGTGGAAGTTGCAGCTAAGGACAAAATGCGACTCTGTAAGAAATTATACCTAACTTTTTATCGGAATTTATAATGCTCAAGGTCTTGAACGAGTGTATCAAATAAATATGTTATTCATATTAAATTAAAGACAAAAATTAAATTAAATAATTATTATTAATTCGCAAATATCTATTACATAAAAATATAATAAACTAAGAATTTAGCTTTCCTACATTTAGTAACACCAGATAGCTAAATCATTATACGCAAAAAGTACAAACCCTGCTGTACATTTCAAAATCTTCTTTTAAAAAAATCTAAAACTTTTATCCTGCCACACAATTTCTATTTTCTGATTACATTTCTAGATAGAATTTGTTTCCATTCTATCCTATGAAAATTTCAATGCTTTCAAATCAGACTTTGCGATAAAATATAAACAAAGTGTCAACGTTATTCCAAGAAAAACTTTTTGATACATTACACTTTAGATTTTTCGGTCTAGAAATTTTTCTTCGTGAAAGAAATGTCAGCTACGCTTTGATATCCTTCCTTTTCAAAATAAAAGATTTTCAGATAATGCATACTTGAGTATCTCACTCCTGCATGATTTACATTTTTCGTACATTCGAGGAAAGTATATGATGGTGAAGGTAAAACTATTATTTATTACTTCAGTTTCTTGAGATGTATAAAAATAAATATATTGCAAATATTTCTAGAAATTATTTAAAAGTAGTTTCCAATGTTTAATTTTTATTGAGTTTTTGGTGAAAGGTAATTTTATAACGGTTTGTAACGTTATAACTGAACTAATCAAGTACTTTTGATTTCAGTATTTAAAAAAGTTTGAATTTCATCATTTCAAAACATTGAAATCAAAATAGACCTACGTTTATGAGATTTTCGGTAAAAAATCATTTAGTCCCAACAGCAATAATTTGATCTCAAAAATTCTTACGCGTACATAGAAATCCCTACAACTGGTCATACTTTGTAGAAAGTGGCCTTTTACCACTGTTTAGAGGTGAAGGCAGCTCAATACAAACATATAAGGAATTTAATGAAATGAAAGCACAAACCTTCTTAAAGCACGGTTTTTCTGACCAGTGTTTTTCATACAACGTTTTTCAAAGTGTGTTTCGCGGAACCTTGTGTTCCGCGACAGGGCTTTTATCCCCAACGTGATTGTTTTATGTAATTTTCATAAAAATTGAAATATCGCGTAAAATTTCGAATACTTTATTTAAATCACAATGGGCTGTTTCTCATTTTGGGGTTCCGACATCAAATTGAATTTCAAAACGACTGCGCGACCCAAAATTTTTGAAAAATACTGCTGTAGTACATTCGAAACAGTAGTCTTTTAGAACCGCCCAATGTTGATAAAATTCTCAGCTCTCAGGATTACAGTGAAGCAAACCTTGTTCTATAACAGGCGTCTTACACAAGTGTTGACAATATTTGGATTAATTGGATTCGAATCATAATGAAAAATAAGCTAGATCTCATGGATAGATATTATAAGAAGTTACAGACTTAGCCATTTCATGGTTATATTAACTCTAAAGGCTCTCTCTTTAGATTCTAAAAGTTAAAAAAGAAAATCAAGTTCTAGCAGAAAAAATAGCTAAACCTTCAATCCTGTAGCAAACTAGCAATTTCAGTTCTAATGCCCTTTTAATTCATTAGCAAGCACTAAAACATTAAAACAAAAATTTTAGAATTTTTCTGGTAAAAGTTACAAGATATTTAATTCACACTAACTATTATTCAGATAATTTTTTATCACAACTCCTCATTGACAACAGTTGAGTGTTCAGAATCACAATGGAGCAACTTGTGCCCTATAGCAAGTTGCTCATACAACTAAAAAAGGCTCAACAACGAGGTCATAGCCCCTTTAAGTTAGAATTTTTATTTTAGAAATTTTAAAACCTTTACTCCAAACCTACATCAGTGCAGGACATTTCATCTCCATCCACGCTTAACAACATTCTAAACATTCAGAATTTCAGTATAGCGACTTCTGCCTTATAATAAGACGTTGCATAGAACCAAAAGTGACCATTTGATAACCGGTTGAGGAGTAATCACTACATTATAATAAGTGCATTTCGAAAAAAAAAATCCCAACTCCATATATACGTTTTTGGTAGCATTTTTAGTATTCAACTTTTCGATTTTGGTGTATTGATCAAAATATAAGTACAATTAAATAACGATACGAACGTATGTTTTCATATGTCCTTCAATTCTAGTGATTTATCTAGGCTTATTAATTCGTGCTGCACATCTTTCATGTAAAGTAATTCTGCCACTGCACTCTCCTCAATCAGTCATACTACCACTTCCCAGAACATAAGTACGCCTTTGTGTCACACTTAAACATTTTAATTATTGATTAAAGAGTATTATCTTCAATGAAGAAATTAGCTTAGAAAAACATAGCCTGTCTGTGTTATGATCAGGGCCGCCTACAAAGGGGGCACGGGTATGCATTGTATAGTTGGTCGGGAGCTTGGTATCCGTGCTGCGAAAACAGTTTCTTGTAAAATACGGATATTAGGAGGTCCACGCATTTGCTGCATAACCCTGGGACATTTTTTCAGGTGTACAGTTTACGATCACTAAGGACAGGTTTATGGTGAAATTATCAATTATTTTCATATTTAGTATATTTTATAGTTCGTAAGTTCGATATTTTTATATTTTGTTAGCGATTTTATTTTATTTAAATAGAAATTAACTCGAAATGTCTATAAATAATGCGAGATTACTTTTAAAACTATTGATAGTTTTAAATCTATCTATCCGTGTAAATACAAATATATGTGAACCTGTTTCGCTTTTATTATGACTCAGCAGTTTATAAGCGTCATTGAGTCAGTCACGTCTTCGTTTTTATTTATTTTCGTTATGAGAAAAAAATGAAACGAGTCGAAGAGATACTTCCATCTAGCATCTGCTCCCTAATTTGTAACAGAATTTAAACGATTCTAGTGGCAAAAAATGTAGCAAACGAACATATCTCTTTTAAGTGCATCATTAAACAAGAACGGAAGAACGCCAAAAGTGAAAGCGAAACAAAATTAAATAAAAAAGAAAAAGAAGCTAGTTCCGGAATCGTCGCTTGCCTTATTTCCGGATGCAGTGGAGGAAAATTGCACAAAGGGAAAGTGGCAACAATGCTTTGTTCGCATCGGTGTTCTTGATTTGGCGCCTTATCGCGCTTTTTAAATTATCCAACCTTAATTCTTTTACTCATCTTGATGCGTTAATAAAAATATATGGGTAGCACATATCTTTCCCCATAGACTCAAATTTATTTATATCAAAATTTATATACATTAGTTTCAGTTTCATTATACAAAATAAGACACAGAATAATAAATAAACAGGATTATGAGAAGATATACAAGTGTCATTCTTCAGTTTAATCGTCTAATTTGTTTGTAAGGGCTCTAACTTTTGAAGCCACTCTCTCATCAGTATAAAACTTTCCAGATCTATTTACTGATACATCATCTTGGGAAGTGTTGATTTTTTGAAGACTATTGATGATTTTATTGAACAACGTTCAATAATCTGAAAGGGAGAAATAGCGGAATTTGCTTTTTATAAATAATAAATATTAGGTTAACGTTATCGCTTCATTTTAATACAATGATGTTTCATTTTAATACAATGATGTTTCATTTTAATACAACTGTTTTGAATAAGTAAGTCTATAAGTAAGGCTATAGACAAAATTTTCCAATTTGATTTCATTATAATAAATGTGTGTTAATTTTTGTTAATATTCACAAAGCCTATTATAAACAAATAATTTTATTTTAAATATAATACGGACACATGTATGCTAGTGCACTACTCGATGAGGGTTATGCATTAACTAGTTTTATATGATACAAATTTAAATTTGCAGTTTAAAATAAAATTGCTTTTGCATTTGATGACTTGTGCATCTTAGAAACGCTAGATGGCTAATATTAAAAAACATTGAAATATCTTGAGAACAATTTATTTTAACATAATGGAATTAGTTTTATTAACGTAGTCATCAAAAATTACATGTAAAGAAGTATGAATTTAAGCATATTACATTCCGCGAGCTAAGCTAATAGTAATTGTGACTTCTACTACATTTCCTAATAGAGAATCTTTTTGCAGTAAATTAAGGTACCATATGTCCTAATAGATATTACTTTTTACAGCTGATTAAGTAACATTTATACGTTAACTGGGGTAGCCTAAGAAATTAATGGTGATTGTGATTTAATTACAAGCCGAGTTTACAACATAGAACATCGTTGGGTTCCAAGATAACAGAAATTATTTTTCTCGTTCTATTAATGTGTGGATGGTTGTGTGTTTATCAAATCATCGGATCTAGGTTATTTCAAAAATGACTGCAGCGATTTAGACCTAAATTTGGTGGCAAGTTTCATATATAATGTAGATGGGAACACACAAAAAAAAAAACACGAAAAATGTGTATTATTCAGGTATAAAACGTTATTAAAACCGTTGACACTTATCTTAATCTCAACAAGAAAGATCAATAATGCATAAAGCATTGATTATGGAACACTTTTCAATTTCAATGCAATTTCATTTAAACATCTCTAAAATGCGATACACTCCTAGGTAATATTTTGAAAATTATCACAATTCTCCATTGATTTATTATATTTGAAAACTTAAAATTTAATCGAGAAAAATGAACTTCATTCAAATGGCGTCATTAAAATATAAATTGCCTGGTTTAAACATCTCTAAAATGCGATACATTACTCGGTACTATTTTTAAAATATTCATAATACTATAATAATTTATTATATTTGAAAACTTCATCGAAAACAACTGAAATTTATTCAAATGACGTCAGCGAAATATAACACACATGGCTCTCTCTATAAAAGCAGCATTTCATTCATAAACATTTTTCCATTCAATTCATTCAACACAATACTATATTAATTTATTTTATTTAAAGACTTAGGACAATGGATGTACAAGTAATTAAACTCTATGCTTAAAACTGCATCGAAGAAATCGACCTTTACTCTGTAAAATCAATGAATATTTTATTTATATCAGCTATATTGCAGACTCCATGAGGTAATAATTCTGCGTTAAAGAAATACAGCAATTTTTATACAACTCATTCTACATATTTTTCTGTTTACATTTTATATAAGTGAAAAATAGGCTTTGTTGCAGACATAATCAAATTTGGATGATCATTTAAACTGAAATATATTATAATTGCGTTGTTTCAGTATGACGATGCACAGAATTTAAGCCAAAATAAAGCGGTTTTAGGACGGATACAACACTCAATATGAATTAAAAAGAACTTTAAAAATCATGATTTTGAGACAAAATTGATGCCATATTTCAATTTTGAAGTGGGTCACGTGATCGCTTCATATAAGAGGTGTAATTGTTATTTTAATTTTTATTTAAAAAACTACTGAATATAATTTGCTGAAATTTTTTATATATTTTATGGGATAATTTTAATATTACCTAAAATTTTCGAAGCAATTTGTGAATTTTAAATCCGCTTAAAAAATGTTTGAAAAATTAGGTCCCATAGGGTTCAATGTATTTCATTTTTTCAACCCGGGTTCAATCCAAAACTAATTGGGTGATAGTATTCATTTATATTCCCATAGGTCCTACGGACCGTCTGAACAACATACTAAAATTTCATTTTGATTAAGTTACTTTTACGGCAGTTATCGTGATAACGGACAGACAGACAGACATACAGAACAAAGTTATAAACACTTTTCAACTTTGTTGTAAAGTGTTAAAAACGGATTAAAATATTGTGACTGATTTTGGGTATTACATCGTGTATATTGAGTAGATATGAATACAGAAAACACATTTTCTAAAGTGTATATTGTTTGGATCTGGTGTCGGATACCCACAAATTGAATAGTCTATTTCCCCAATCCTCTAGACTTTTGTTAATATTTTAAAACATTTGCCGAACCATGAAATAAATTATAAAACATATATTACGGACACATGAATGCTGGTACATTAAGCGATGCATAACGAAGCATAAGCGAACATATTTTCTAAAGTGTATATAGTTTGGATCTGGTGTCGGATACCCACAAATTGAATAGTTTATTGCCCAAATCCTCTAGATTTTTGTTAATATTTTAAAACATTTGACGAACCATGAAAGAAATTATAAAACATATATTACGGACACATGAATGCTGGTACATTAAGCGATGCCTTATTAATTGAGGGTAAACTTAGTTTTAAATTGTATAAAATTTGCAGTTAAAAAACAATTGATTTTCCATTTGGCAACCCAAGTATTTTAGGACGCCAGATGACTAAAATTCCCAAACACCAAAATATCTCAAAAGCGGTTTTTTTCTTACATAATGGAAGCAATTTTATTCGTTCCGTTTTAAAAAAAATTCCGTATAAATATTTATGGCATTAAATATATTTATTTTTTCATTTCATATTTTTTCGATTTTCAAGACAGGGATTTTGATATAAAATCCTAAGTACACCAAAATCTAATTAAATTTAATAAGCAAATTGAATAGAGTAATTAAATATTTAAAATTTCCATACATGGTTTTAATACATATATATATATATATATATATATAATTAAACTGATAGATCAACAATTGAATCCTACAAGATACTGTATTGCACATAAGACTAATCATTTAAAGTCATTAATATATCTAAATGGTATGTGCTTATGGATATATAGATATATACTTGGTTCTATACTTTATCAACAGAAAATTAAAAGTTTAAAGCGAAAAAAGAAAAATCACTTATACATATGATCATGGTGTATGTTCAACTCGACGAGGAAAAAAATCATCTCTTTTCAAAATGGTAATTCCCTATCCTGTTACGCTCATTGCTTCAACTCTGAATTAATTTTTATGCAGTCTGTACACGCAATTTCTTCCTCATTTCCATTCACTTTCCTTTCAGCTTCTGATACAGCAGTCATTATTTAAGAACTATTTCCATTGTTTTTCATCCACTTCTGCCCAATGTCCGGTTTCCTACATCCGCCTGTAGAGGGCACCACCCGTAGTCCACTATGTCAAGGATGGACACGCTAAAGAAAAAACCCGTCTCACCAAGGTCAGACTTCTGTTCCGGGTCACTGTTATATGAAATTTGCTACTGTTGGGGCGCTTTGGCTCCTTTTTAAACCAAGAAGTTGAAGGAATGTCTCAGGGTTTTTCCTATCATGAACACGACTTTTTGAACTTTTTCCTCCACCAGTATTTCAAGGTTCTGAACTTTTCAAACGTTCCAGTTGTTTTTGTATTGTTTGTGATCTATTGATCTGTAAGCTATTTATCTAAATTACTAGACGAAAAAATTTGTGCATTATGATATATTAGTTGTTCGCGGCGCTTTAAACATTTCTCTGCAGTAAATTACTGGGGAAAATATGTATTTTATGCATAATGATGAATCGAAAGATTCCTTTTTATGGTATACTATATTGATATATAATTTGGGGAAAGCATGTCGCTATTAATTGCAATGGAATTTAACTTCTAAAAATATTATTATACCAATCGTGCTTTCTATTTAAAAAATTACAACTAATTGGAAAACTATTTCAGAATCGTTCAACATATATTTCTGGATGCACGAAAAACACTTTATATCGACTTGATGCCATTCATTGCTGAGTATTCAAAGAAACTCCATTCTGAATAATATAGAATCTTAGCGATAAACAATTTATAGCAATAAACAAATCAATTATCATTTTACACTAATATGCAACTCCTAATAGCAAGAAAATAGTAAATAAGTTAATAATAAACATAAAACTCTTATAGAATTATTCGACCTTGAATTTAATATTCTAGCAACGATTTTCTCAAGATGAGAGCAGACAATAGTACCAGATTCGAAATTCTACAAAACGATATGTATCCATACTCCATACAGTGAATTTCCGAAGGCTTCCATTATTGAACGGAATACAATTCTATCATAGTACTTTTCAAATTGTGAGTAGCTAAAGATGCATTAAGACTTTACTCAACGGCTCTTTGTAAGAACTGAATTCAAAAATTATATTAAACTGAGGAGGTTTTAAAAACTCGAATTTCTCGAAATATTTTATAATATTTAAGTGTTAATTAATTAAATTAAATTTTATTAAGTTTTAAATATAAATAATATAAACTTTAATTATGCAAATATTTTTATCTTGAAGTATAACTTCTTGAATGGATACTTTTCCATCATGATTTTCTGGAAGCATAGTTTAGTTGCATTCATTCGCGCAAAAATTCCTGAACATTATTCAATTTTTTAAAATATTATTATCAGATTCACCTTATTGAAAAAATTATCATTTATCTACAGATATTCACTTATTAACCATACAAATTATGGGTAATAGTCCTTTATTCGTTTGATTGTTTGAGTAATGTTATAAACCATCTATTGCTTTTGAATTTTCTCTGTCTACTCATTTTAATGTTATAAACACAAAGCCGTCTGTAAGGACGGTCCCGAAATTTGGAAGACACTTCTATTGCAGATACCAGCATCCATGAGCTGGTTTTGTTCCCATTACGCGCTGGTCATTCCGCCGATAGATGCCAAAAGGTGATGGCTGTCAATAGGTGATAGCTGCCAATAAGTGATAGTTGCCAATAGGCGATAGCTGTAAGTTTAGCAAGACATTTGCTACAGGCGATACATTTTACGAACATTAATGGGGACTTCTTGATAAGGGCTGAAATAGTCAGTTCCCGTAGAAGTTCTCAAAAATTGTTACTTATAGCAAGTTTCTTGCTGTCAGTGCAGATATCGGCTATTCCATGCTGACGAGCGCATAATAAGCACAATACTGGTTCATATTTGCTGGTATCTGCAGTAGGAATGTCTGCACGTCTTTTCAGGGGTTCATAATACATGCATTGCAGAATGACCCAATAAATTCGGGTGTCTATAAAGTCTTACCTATATTGAAAAAAATAAATATAAACATTCTATGTAAGTTGAAGTAAAATAGTTGGCAACATAATATAGCACCACTGAACGTATTTGTCGTGCAATCATTTGCGAGCAATACCATTTTTGTACCTGTAATACAAAGTTTTGCAACGTGGGAAAGTCTTTATGAACACCATGGATATTGCCCTATAATATCAAACATATTTTTTAAATTCAGCATCGATTACTTATTCACTTAATGATTCATTCCACTTACAAAAATCCATCTAATGACCAAGAAGCAGTCTGATTACTATGCAGATCTACGCGTCTCATATCCGCTTACCCCTTTTCACCCCAGGTAGCAAAACGGTAAGCGGAGAGAGTAAGATGCCAGCGAATCTGCTGTTTTTGACTTTCCGATTCTCTTCAGCCGGACCCGCTGTTTGAACTTGTGAACCCGGAGAAAGAGTGGAGTTGTTATTGGGGATTATTTGTGTTCTTCATGTGGTGATGCATGTCCGCTTTTCACGCTTGGATGGCTCCAATGGAAAGTTCGGTTGGATATTATGAGGGAAAGTTGTACGGATGTACATGTTTACTTTTTAAGGAAATACATGACTCTGTACATAATTTATGATGTTTGGTATAAACTATAAAGTATTTAATTTTGGGGGAAATTGATAACAGAAATCGGAATCTTTAAATTATTTCATTAAAATACACTAGAAATTTTTATTACACAAAACTAGAAACTGTATATGGTTCTCCCTGGGAGTTAATAAGCAAACTTCGAATTAAAATTACACCGGGAAATACAGCGAAATATTGGGAAAAAAGAGCGTTTTTATGATACGTCTGCATATAACAAAATATATGTAGCTTGTTGTGCTGTCGTGATACGTGCTAAAGCGTGCAGGACACATGCAATCCGGGTACATAGTCTTCGATAGCTCAGATTTAAATAATATGGTATTTAAAGCTAAGCTGTAGCATAATTAGTAATTGATATTGAAAATTACTAAACTTATATATTTTATGTACACTTCCGATTTAAAACACCTCCGATTAAGAAACACCTCTTTTAAAAATACCTGCGATTGAGAAAACTAAACAGGACCATGGTTAATTCAAAGTGCGAAAAGAAAAAAAAAACATTCTTTATCCGAGAGTTATAATTCATAAAATTAGATGCTATCTCAACGAGTTTTCAGTTCTAAAGTATTTTCATCATATTTGTATAATTTTAGCGCAGTATTTATAATGATAAATATAATAATAGAAAATAAAATTTAAAAAAAAAATGATTGAAAATTAGATTTGCAGTCTTAAAAATTTGAATTTTAATCCCGAGTCACTATGGTGACAGCTGTCTGGAACACACATGGAATATTTGACTACAGCTGTAATGAAAATAACAATTTGACGAAATGGCGGAAAATGATCGATTTTCGCTTTTTTAACAGTTTCCAATATAGTTGAAAAATGTTTATGACTTTGTTTAATTTACCTGCCTGTCTGTCTGTCCGTTTGCACAACTGCCGTAAAAATGACTTTATCAAAGTGAAATTTTATTATGTTGAAGGGACGGTCTGTGGGACATATGGGGATGTAAATGAATAATATCACACAATTAGTTTTGGATCGAACCCGGATTGAAGAAATGAAATACATTGAACCGTATGGGACTCAATTTTTCAAGCATTTTTTAATCATATGTAAAATTTACAAGTTTCTTCAAAAGTTGTAGGAAATATTCAAATCATCCCATAAAATATAAAAAAATTCAGTAAAATATGTTCAGCAGTTCTTTAAATAAAATTTAAAATAATAATTACACCCATATGATTTTAGTCGGACGGTCTGGGTTTCAACAACAACGACAACCCATATGATTTTAAGAGGTCACGTGATCCATTTAAAAATGAAATAGGGCATCCATATTTTTTCCCAGAGTGAAAATCGGGATTTTTTATATTTTGTGTTGCATTAGTCCTAAAACCGCTTTATTTTGCGCAATTTATGTGCATCTATATTCTGCGGCAAAGCAATTGCAATATTTTTGAGATTAAATGATCATCAAATTTTGATTATTTCTACAACGAAGCCTTATTTTAACGTATGCAGAAGGTAAACAATTTAAGCGATTGTAAAATGAGTTGTATAAGACTTGCTTTTTTTCTAACGCAAAATTAGTTAGCTCTGGAGTTTGACATATAGGTGATATGAATGAAATATTAATTGATTTTACATAGAGAAGCAGGCGATTTAATAGCATTGACTTTTTCAGTGAAGTTTTAAGCATGGAGTTAGAAAGTACTTTTACCTCAATTGTTTTAAGTTTTTAAGTAAAATGAATTATTGTAGTATTGTGATAATTTTAAAAATATCACCGCTGAATGAAAGAAATGGAATAAAAGTGTATGAATGAACTATTTATTGCTTTTACATGGAGAGCCAGACGATTTATATTTCGATGACTTCATTTTTCAACTAATTTCTTTCGATGAAGTTTTAAGTTTTCAAATACAATAAATTATTATAGTATAGTGATAATTGTAAATATATCATCGCTGCATGTATCGCATTTCAGTGATGTTTAGATAAAATTGCATTGCAGTTGGAAAGTGTTTCATAATCAATGCTTTATGCATGATTTAACATTCTTGTTTTGGATGGCATATTAGGTTTTCAAATATAATGAATTACAGTAGTCCTGTGATAATTTAAAATATATCAGCGTTGAATGTATCGCATTTTAGAGATGTTTAAATAAAATTGCATTTCAGATATAAAATGTTTCATAATCGATGATTTATGCATGATTGATCTCTTTTGTTAAGTTCATGACTTTTAAGGTAATCAGTATTAAAATAAAAACTTGATGAGGTCAGTCGCGCTCAGCTACATACGTATGTACCGAATTTCGCTGTTGTAGTAAGCTTTAATATTTTGCTTCAGGAGATACGCAAACATACATGTGAATTCTTAGATTATTGAGGCAGATATGTTTCTATTTTTACTTTCCTTGTATACATAATGTTTAATGTATAAGGAAAGTACTGTGACGAAGTCGAAAATTCGAATTCGAGTTTTCGACGGGAGAGTACGTTTCAAGCACCCCTGATCACAAATCAAACATTTTTGAAGTGATGTCTGTGTGTGAGTGTGTGTGTGTGTGTGTGTGAAAGTATGTACATGTGTGTGGAAGTATGTGTGTGTGTGTGCGTGTGTGTGAAAGTATTTGTGTGTGTGTGTGTGTGAAAGTATGCGTGCCAGTGAGACTGTGGAGACGATAACTCACGAACGAATGAACCGATTCGAATGACATTTGGTACAAAAATCACAATCCGTAAACACTAGAAGCCTATTGTTTTTATACGCAATCGAATGTTCAGAACCTTCTTAAATTTTTGAGTGAAATTTTGAAAAAATCGTCAAAAACTCAAAACCGCTAATAATGTTACGCAAATAGACATTTCTTATGTAATTTTTCATTAGAAAACGATTGACATAAATTTTAAAACTCTAAAATAAACCGTTCTCGAGATACTGCACATTTAAAAAAAATACCAAAAAGTCATATAAAATAAAAAAAAATATTTCCTATTGAGAAATATGTTCACTTTTTATATGTAATACCAAGCGATAAATTTGGTGACATATATTCTCGTGGAAGTAGCTCGTTCCATTCATGAAAAAATATACTTTGAGTAAGACTTTTGTATTTGAACTCCGTTTAATAGCCGTTAATAGCCATTCATCTGCTGTAAGAATAACTTATTTCTCCTTCCATAACGCTTGGCAAGATTTTGGCGGCGAATTTGGTGGAATGTCGCCAACTTGGCGACATTTTTAATTGTTGCCAAATAAACAAAAATCTCGCCAAACGGATAAAAATCACGCTAAATCAATGAAAATGACGACAAATTGAAGAAAATTCAATATCTTGGAAAGAATATAAGTATCTACTATAAGAATGACTTTTTTTAACTGTAAAAGTAGTAAATTCATTGTATTATATAAGCAAAGTCATGTGATGCCCACATCAGGTTTTTTTAACTGTAAAAGTAGTAAATTCATTGCATTATATAGGATAAGTTATGTGTTGCCCACATCAGATTTTTGGTGTAATCGTGATGGATATTTTGTCTCACATAATAATCTGAAGAATACAACTCTTTTTTTTTACTTTGAAACTGATTAATACACACTAACCATTTATCTTATGACGTTACTAACGTATTATTTTTTTTAAAGATATTTTAAGACAGAACATTTTGAGAAAATTTGTGCATTTTAATTATGAATTTATTTAAGATTTAATATGGTTTTTTCCCTAGTTACTACTTTAAAATATAGTAAAATATTTTTAACATGCACTTTAATCGCTTGCATTTCCTTATAATACATGGTTTTAAAATTGCTAATATTAAATTATACTAGCAGATTTCTGGCGAGTTACTGCTAAAAATGTGATCGCTAGCTGGGAGCACCACAGTTAGTAGTAAATATAGATCGGTAAGTGTAAATGCTTTTAGACTGACTTGAAGGTAGTGTAGATCGTATTTACTTCAGTCTTCATTGAAAGAGGAAGTTAATTCAGTATTAAGACGAAAGTATAACAATAATTTTATCGCGCAAGTTATACCAGTGATGGCACTTCCTACTGTAAAATATTAGCGTAAATACAGTTTTAACGTACGATATTTTCCTCGTGAAATTTAAGTTGTACATTCCATATAATTTATGCATTATATAAAACAATACAATAATCACCAGGTGTGAATCAGATAAAACTGCAGGAAATCAAACCGTTACCAACAATAGATGGTAAAATTAACGTACTCATATCTCGGGTTTCAATGAATAGAAAGTTTTAAATTGTCCGTCACTTGAGCGATAACGTCTGTCCTAATTTTGTCCTAAGACAAGGCATGGGCAAACCGGAAAGTAGGTTAACGTGAGCCGATGGCTAACAAACCAACTCACCTAGCCTACAGAGTCCCAAATGGCATTGAGTGATAGCCGTTATGGCATCGGAAAGAGTCTTTGTTGTACTTCCGTGTTTCACTGAAGTCATTGAAGAAACCGAACAGAATTTATGCTTGTGGTCAACGTGATTTTATGAGAATAAAATGGATATCGTTAAAGGTAGGTTATAATGTAAATACCAATGTAAATACCGTACTTTGAATGTGTATTTTAATTATTGCTATAATATAATTTTAAGCAATGCCTTTAGTATTTTGACCAAATATGTAATGAAGAAACATTTTGATCAAATACAATTGATATATGCTGCCGCTTAAGATGCTACTACACAATACAAAATTAAATTTTGATAACCATTCTGCAACCTTTTCTCATTTTTTCTTCAGCTACTTTGTTGATAATTTCGACGAACTGATAAGAAAAGCCACAATTACAGGCGTGCATAGAACTTCTAGCTTCATTTCTGAAATATTGCGCTAATTGTTGCTATATATATATATATATATATATATATATATATATATATATATATATATATATATATATATATATAATCCAAGAAAAAGAAGAATTAAAGGAACTTGGGATAACCAAATGCTTTGCATTTAATGGTTGGGGAGGATTGCGACTCCCCCTCCCGTTTAAAGCTGCTTTTCCAGCCTAGGCAAACGCTCACGGTACCAATACAAAGCAAAGGTTGGTCCCCATTGCGTGCTAATACGAAGGCACCCGAATACGGAAGAACAAGACCAACCAAACAGAAGGAAACTGGACCAAAAGTGAATCTTGCCCAACTCGCTATCTTATATATGTTCAACTTACGCATGCGTGCAATCTTAGCAGGTACGCATAAACTTTATTTACCCGCAGATTGAAGAAGTAAACTGTCAAAATCTACCTGATCCTTGAAAATCGATCTATAACAATCCTTTAAGAAATATAAAGGATAATGTTTATATAAAGCCTCTTTTATGATTTTTATATTGCTATTATTGCAATCTTTTTTAAACGTGTTGTAAATTTGATTTCTCTTGAAGTGTCCGAGTATGATATTTCTGAAAATATTTTTGGTAAGATTTGTTTTCCAATCGATGAGATGATTGATCTTAATTTTATATAATTCTCTTTTGTCATATAACGTTGTATAATGGCCATATAATCCATGTTTTTTTATTGAGATGTCCAGAAAATTTACCGCTTCATTTTCTTCTTTACAATTTTCTATTAATTCCAATTCCGGTGGGTAAAAAGTGAAATCGAAATTGGTGGTGGCTTCATAACACCCCAATAGCACATCGTCAACAAACCGGAAATATGGTATCTCAGACAAAATATGGGTTCCTTTTTCATATGTTGAGAGGTAAATATCAGCCAAGATTGATGAGCAGGCTCCTCCCATTGGAATTCCCTTTATTTGTCGGTAATAATTTTTTCCGTTAATTTTTTCCTAGGCTGGAAAAGCAGCTTTAAACGGGAGGGGGAGTCGCAATCCTCCCCAACCATTAAATGCAAAGCATTTGGTTATCCCAAGTTCCTTTAATTCTTCTTTTTCTTGGATTACATTCTGCTTCGGAGTATAGAGCGGCTTGGCGCCTTTTCCTGAGTAGTGCTTTTGAATTTTGTGGATATGCATAGGAATTCTATTTGAATTTGTTTACTGGCTTTTATATGATATATATATATATATATATATATATAAATATATATATATATATATAAATATACATATATATATATAAATATACATATATATATAAATATACATATATATATATATATATATATATATATATATATATATATATATATAAGCAACGATTTATGAGCATTAAACTATCACAAGTGAAGTAAATTCAAACATTAGGATTTTTATGGTGATAAAGAAGCCAATAGGTTTTGGTATCCAAAAAGGATTTTAATCATAATAACATGGATTTCAATAGTCTTGAATATATAGTTTTTAAAGTAATAATTAACCATAAGTGAAATGATTTCAAACATTAGTATATTTATGGCGATGGAGTTGCCAATAGGTCTTGAGTCCATATTTAAAAATACAGACACTCTGACTAGTATTTCAAACATTAGTTTTGAATAGAAAGGGTTTAAAAGGATTAAATGACTAATTGTGAGGTAATTTTACACACAGGTTTTTATATGGAAATAATGCGGTTTATGGGTCTTATATCCAATGTTTAAAAAATATCCTCTCAGACTGGGATTTCATTAGTCTTAAGAATTTTGTATTTTAAATTATTTGTTATATTTTTACAGAATGCTTCATGGATAGTTTTAGCGTAGAAAAGTAAACTTTTAGATTTTACATGTTATTGAAATTGTATATGTATGTATTTTTACGGATTTATAAAGGGTCATGAAGGAAATCGTATAGGGAGTATCGGTTACCGGGAGCGTTTGCCATGGCGGAAAGAGCTTTAACCGGAGTGCTGGGGGTCGCAACTCCCCCCGGCCGGTACTTCTGTCACATATCTAGAATCTGTACGAGTACATTGCTACTTGTCCTTTTTGGGAATTTATATATATATATATATATATATATATATGTATATATATAAATACTATCGCCATTGTCAGGAACTGGCTATTCTATCGGTTTTAATTCCAGTTGTTTCGTTGTCCTGCCGAGAACGCAATTTCGAACTATCCACCCTTTTTTATGTAGTTTTAATTGATTGTTATCCATGTCTTGATCTTTAATCTTGAGCTAATTATTATTGCCTTTCCTCATTTTTGTCGTATTTGCTTTTCCATTTTATATATATTTATATATATATATATATATATATATATATATATATATATATATATATATATATATATATATATATACCTGTATAATTCTGATTTATATAATATATGATATAATATATATATATATATATATATATACATATATATACATATATATATATATATATATATATATATATATATATATATATATATATATATTATATATATATATATATATATATATATATATATATATATATATCATATAAAACGAAGTGAAAACTTTTATACAACGGAAATTCTTATACTTCAAGTGTTGGCGCAAAGCAGCACATGCACAAAAATTATCATATAAGATTCAAATAAAAGAGGGAAACGACCAATTGCATAGCATAAATGGCAGAGGTGAATTGCGACACCTCTTTCCCGGTTAGAAGCGTGCTTAAAGCGTTAAAAGCACGCTTCTAACCGGGAAAGAGGTGTCGCAATCCACCTCTGCCATTTATGCTATGCAATTGGTCGTTTCCCTCTTTTATTTGAATCTTATATATATATATATATATACAAGATCAATTATTTTACCCACTGGAATACCAACTTGAGTTTAAACGTACAACGTAATTTAATCGTAAATCACTTGAACAGATACAGATTATTAAACTCATCTATTACAGAATTTAATAAATGCATGATGCATTTAATCAACGGAACTCGGGAACAATCATATCCCTTCCGCTTTGTACAGCACTATTATGATGTTTTTTGCAGAAATTATAGTGATAAAAATTATGTTAATTTATCCGACATCATACAATACAACTCAACTCTTACTTAGGATTATCTGATTGATGCACATCCAGATGGCTCTATAAGTTAGACGCGACTTTTTTTATGTATGCTTTCCTATTCGAAGTTTATACGCTTTATGCAACTCTTCCATGATTCTCGTCTTGCTGGTTAGTAAAATTTTCAATTTTTGTTATTTTGATCATTTTTATGTTGTCTGGGATTCGGCCATTTTTTCCCCACGGGCATGATCGATTGTTGTTTCGGGCGTGCAGAGCCTCTGGGAGCGTTTTCATGAAGTCAAAGCTAGCTTCTAACCAGGAAATAGGGGTCGCAATCCCCCTTGACCTTTCTGCAACCCTGTAAACACAATCATTCCACCTATATATTTTCTTTTTTCATTTTAAATCTTATATATATATATATATATATATATATATATATATATATATATATATATATATATATATATTACAGGATGTCCCAAAAACGTTGACCTCGGATTTTATTCCTAAAATATTGATTTTAGACATACATAATAAATTGCAAAGTTACGTAGAAAAGGTACATAATTTTATGAAATCGATTAAAATTTTCAAGGGACTTAAATTTTAAGATGTACAAAATTTAAATTTTTATACGGCTCCCGTACAAAAACATTTTCAATGAGTAAAATGTGTCCCATACATTAATAAGTTGATGTTCAAAATTTCAGTATTTTATCATAAAGAGTCCCAGAGATATGAAAAGCTAAAATTGCTGACTGAAACACCTATTTAATGGATCGACATGGGTTATCAGAAGGGAAAAATCATGTTGGCAGATCGTGTTTCCGGGGTCATACATAAATTACGAAAGAAATCAATGATTACATAAATAAATAATAATCTTGCTATTTATTGGTACAAAAGCATCTACACTGTGCAGAAATAATAACTTTACACTAAAATTACAAAACTTGTTCAAAATGTTTTCTATCTGTGCCAAATATCCATTAAAGGTAAGTGGCAGATATTATTTGCCTATGATGCCTTTCTGAGTTGAGTTATTTTCTATCTTGCTGTAAGCATTTACATTTTAATTTGTGATTAATGCCTCACAAAATTTGTTTAAACGTATCTCTGGGACTTATTACGATAAAATGCTAAAATTTTGTACATCACCTTATTAGTGTATGGAGCACATTTTACTCATTGGAAATCTTTTTGTACGGGGGCCGCATAAAAATTTAAATTTTGTATTTCTTCAAATTTAATCCTCTGAAAATTTTTATCTATTTGATAAAATGTTTTACCTTTTTTTACGCAATTTTGTCATTTATTATATATGTCTGAGATCAATATTTAAGGAATAAAATCCGAGGTCAATGTTTTGGGACACCCTGTATATATATATATATATATATATATATATATATATATATACATACAGAAATATTATATCTCCGTTACGTCGACGATTTGATCATTGGATACGAAGACGAACACTTTCAAATGGATTTCAATTTCTATCCTGCTAATTTTACCATATACCTACGTTATGTGGATGATTTGATAGTCGGATATGAAGATGAGAATTATAGAATGAATTTTGATTTCTACCCACCAAACTTAATTTTGAAAGAAAATCCAACTACACTTAAAAATGTAGTGGAATTTTTAGATTTAAGCATCGATTTCAGTAAAATACCTGCAAATTTTACTATCTATGATAAAAGAAAAAGTTTTAATATACCTATCAACAGTCTGATAAATTGGAATTCCAATCTTCACTTGAATATATTTAGGAGGAATTCTTGGGGGATTGGCTGGAATACAGAGAATTATCAACAATGAAGATATCCGTATTGATTTTGATAGGACATTTCTACAACAAGCATATCTACAGCAATACCCCATTCCTTTCATGCTACATTATATTGATAATTTCTATGGTAATAATAATGCATATTGTTCAAAGTTAAAACCAATTTTATACCAATTTGGTCGATGAAGGTTCGCATACTATGAATAACAGGACCGCAGAACGATAACACGCAGATATATACAGGTCATTGTAGTCTGAAGGACTAGTTTGCCATCCAGTAATGGTCTTCATCCTATCATTGGACTTTTATTTTTCAACGGTCTTGTGATGATTGGTATTGTCACTCCGGAGGTTGGCTTCAGCCAGGGCTGGCGTCCAGGAGTGCAATGCCGCGGCATTTATGACATGCATGTTGATAACAGGGGTGTAAGGTCACAACCCCTTACCGCCATTAAGTAAGCTTCTCGCTAAGCCTTCCTTCTTTTTTCAAATTTTAAATGCTTTTTATACTTTTTATATTTATATCGTGTATAGTATTTGTAGCTGCTTTGCGCATAAATGCTATAACACTTTCAATATCTTTAATAACTTCCAATTTCCATCTTATATATATATATATATATATATATATATATATATATATATATATATATATATATATATATATATATATATATATATATATATATATATATATATATATATATGTATATAATGTGTGTGTATTTCAGTAATATGCTTGCAAATGTTGTATAATGTACTGCCAATTAATTCTTTGCATTTTTAATAAATTTTTGAGCATCCAGAAATCAAGAAATATACTTGTAGAATATATTTCTACCTAGCCGGATTCACCAATTTAATGGCTTATTATTAATCAGTATGTAAAATATGTTCCTAAATAAACTTCGACTGCTCCGTTAAATTGCATAATATCTTGGTGTAATACTTAATACAATCTTGCGTGATTTTTGTAGTTTATAAGTCTATGTATGCAATGGCTTTGTTTATTTCAAAGTAATTTTTTAAGTAAAATACAGAAAGTCAGAATTACGTATTTTTAATTTTCTGTTCATCTTGCCCCTGATTGTCTGGGGGGGGGGTTACGGCTCAGCAGATGAATAGTCTTCTCTTTTGTGTGATGATAAATTTAGTTAATAAATGTTAGGAATATTTGGCATTACACATCTATAACTTATAAATTAAATCGAATTAAAAGAATCTTTTAAAGATGTACCGTCGTAGTAACATTGAATAAACGAATGAATGAATACATAATTGCATGAAATATCCAGCAACGTCGGATACATTTTTTTTCATTTTTAGAGAATTTTAAGCAGGCTGCGTATAAGACTGAATTTCTTGGTGGCCATCGATTGCAGAATTGCGCAAATAGCAAATGTTCTTACTGTTTTTGTAGATTTTGACGATTTCAAACTGACGAGAGTATAATAAGCGATAACAGGTTTACAGATCGCTACTGTCTGCAATATGAGCGTGATCACACTATGATCGGTTATGATTATTCTGTATAGTTCTATTACACCCAAATCAAAGGTACTAGCAGAAACAACAGATCACCGTACTTATCATTCCGGGATAGAGGCCAGACTCAACGGATAGCTTATTTGTGCTGGCTATGTTACTAAAGCCAATTGACATACACGTTTTTAATAACTGCACTGTTTGTCATTCATATCTTGTAGTAAACAAGTGACACGAATCTTAATTGGATAAACTGATAATGGATATTGCTTTTATTGAGTGTGATGGATAATCTTATTGCACAAGCATATGTTTGACTGACATAGTTAATAAGAATATCTTGAACCTTGTTATTAACTAATATTATGCTTGGAGATGTCAAAAATGTCGTAAACATTTCAGAAACACAGTCCCTACCATACGGAATCCATGCCATATCTCATCTTACTTTAGATTATACCACTGAATGTCAATAATTGCTTTTCCTGGTTATTTACTAGATCGTTAAACAAATCATATTCGCAGAAAGGGAATGTGATAAATAATAGTGTAAATATAATAATAATGTAAATAATAGTGTAAATATCAGATTTATTACTTTCCTTATATATATAGTATAATATATAAGGAAAGTATTGTGACGGGGTCGAAAATTCGAATTTGAGTTTTCGACGGGAGGGTATGTTTCAAGCCTCCTTGAAGACGAATCAAACGTTTTTAAGGTGATGCCTGCGTGTGTGTGTGTGTGTCAGTGAATCTATGGAGGCGATATCTCACGAACGAATGGAGCGATTGGAACGAAATTTGGTACAAAAATTACTGAATACCGGACGCGTACTGAATACAGGACGCGCTGAATACAGGAATCGCTGAATACAGGACGCGTATTGTTTTTTAGACGCAAGCGAATGTTCAGAACCCTCCTAAATTTTAGAGTTAAATTTTGAAAAAAATCATAAAAAAATCCTTTAATGTAGTTACGTAAATAGACATTTCATTAGAAAATGGTCAACATAAACTTTAGAATGCTAGCATGAAACAATCTTGAGATATTGCGGTTTTCAAATATTTATCAAAATATCACATAAAATAGAAAAAAATATTAACTATTGTGAAATATGTTCACTTTTCATATACAATATCATGCAATAAACTTGGTGACATCATTAGGGTGGATCTAGTTCGTTCCATTTTTGAGAGCAGATATATTGGGTAATGCTTTTGTATTTGGACGCCAAGTCACTTATCTGCTATAAGAATAACTTAATTCTCCGTTCATAACGCTTGATGAGATTTTGGCGACAAATTTGGTGGAATGTCTCCAACTCTGCGACTTTTATAAATGTTGACAAATTAGCGAAAGTGTTGCCAAATCTCGGCAATATCTTGGAAATAATATAAGAATCTACTATAAGAATAACCTATTTTTCCGTCCGTAACGTTTAGCAAAATTTTGGTGACGAATTTGTAGGAATATCCCCAACTTGGTGACTTTTCAAATATGGCCAAATTGACGAAAATGTCACTCAATTGATAAAAATTCGCTAAATTGATGAAACTTATGTTAAATCAATGAAATGACGACTAATTGGTGAAAGTTCAATATCTTGGAAAGAACATAGAAATAGACAATAAGAATAATCCATTTCTTTTCCCGTTTATCCGTAACCATTAGCGAGAAATTTAGCGGGACGTCACCAACATGGCGACATTTTTAGATGTTGCCAAAGTTACAAAAATGTCGCCAAATTGATAAAAATGACCCCAAATGTGCAGTTCAACGTTAAAAACAAAGTACCGTGGATCTTATACATTATTTTTTACTGTAAAATTAGTAAATTCATTTCATTGCATAAGGAAAGTCACGTGGTACTTACATCAGATTTTTTTGGACAGGATTTGGCGTTACCTGAGATTTAAACCAGATATTGATTTAATTCATTCATGAAAGTTTTCTAAAGTCGTAGCCACGCTAGTTAGCAATAACTTGTTTAAGCAAACGAACAAATAATATAAGTGCACCCTAAGTAAGTGATTTGGACGGCTGAGTAGACTCATGGTGCTCTAACCGCTTTAATTTAGAATATCAGGGAGTTACAAGAGAGGCAATTTAAAAGATAAGAAAGAAATTATTGCTGAAAATGTGGGCAGAATATTGGACTATTAATGATTTAATAAAAGTAATGGATAATCGTACAAAAATGATTTTCACCCCCTAGCAGTGGATTTGAAATATTAGGATAACAGACTATGTAGCAAAGTGACATTTCTGAAAATAGTTAATTTTAAATATATTGTCGAATAATTAGGAATCGACAATGCATCCATTATGGAAGGCATTTATTATACACAATACAGTTATTTGTGAATGGCTGCCCTATTTAGGGATGCTAAACTAAGCAATACCTGCATACACAGGAATTTAATACATAGTGCCTGCAGTATTTTATACCTGCATACACAGGAATTTAATACATAGTGTGTGTGTGTGTGTCAGTGAATCTATGGAGGCGATATCTCACGAACGAATGGAGCGATTGGAACGAAATTTGGTACAAAAATTACTGAATAATTGATCCAAATCGCCCTTCCTCAGCAACAATGATCGTTTGATTTCAGGAGACAATATTACCACGTACATTGACAAGCATTACAGGCGTCATCAATTTACAGCATCTGACAACCGATGAAGTACCACGGGTATTTATTGCCATCCATGAAAGCGTTTTTTGAGTTCGTAATGTCCATATCTACTAATTAGATAATGCTCAACAACTTTATAACTGCCATTTTCCCTTTATCTCGTTTTTTGCCACGTTCTTGCTCCTAACCTTCTTCATTTCTCCGCTGAGGGCGTTGCAATCACTTTTATTCTATGGGAAATATTGATTTTCCTGTAGATGAACTTAAAGGATACACTGGTAGTGAATTTTAATTAAGAAGGTATTTGGGTACTTAATGACTTTGCTTGGAACGCGGAATTCTTTATATTTAGATTCATACTTCCTTTATATTTGTCTTTATGACACTTCAAGATTCAGAAATAATTCTCAAGATTTTCCCGAGAACATTATTCATCTACATCTAAACAAGAACTGTTCAAGAGAGCGGAATAGTTGAGAATGTTACTTTGTCTATTGATTCAAACATTTTGTCGAAACAAGTGGGACGCCCGAGAGGCGCGTGTATGTTATTAGCAATTCGTCTTACAAATGTTTTGAAGCTGTGTTCATTGTTCGACTTAAATGTTTCGAAATCCAATTAAAAGACCTAGTTTTCATTTCCCAGAAGACAATGTAGAACAAGTGCTGATTATAAATTCTTCTTGCAAGGACATATAATGTTGAAACAATTTTTAAATTGGTACTGCAGATAATTTAAATTTTCAAAAATGTTATTGAGATTCCTCTTATAATTATCAGCTTAATTATAATTGTTGCTCAGGAAATATAAATTTTAAATGGATCAATAAAGAAACCCCAACGTAAAATCTTGTGTGAATGAAATTAAAAAAGTTGACAACCGTTTCTAAGATATGTAATGTGTTTTCTTCTGCAGAACAAAAGGAAGTGGTATACTACCTAGTGAAGGAAAGGCGAATCAATAGATAAAAAATCTGATGTGGGCAGCACATGATTTTTCTTATATAATGCAATGAATTTACGACTGTTACAGTGATAAAAATATATATTATTTTTATAGTAGTTATTTATATTCTTTCCAAGGTATTGAATTTTCATCAATGAGTCGTCATTTTCCATGTCGTTATCATCAATGAGTCGTCATTGATTTAGCGTCATTTTTATCCATTTGGCGAGTTTTTCGTTAATTTAGCAACATTTAAAAAAGTCGCCAAGTTGGCGACATTTCACCAAATTCGTCGCCAAAATCTCTCCAAGCGTTAGGGACGAAGAAATAAGTTATACAGCAGATAAAGGACTATTGGCGTTCAAATGCAAAAGTATTACTCAAAGTACCCTTTTTTTCTGAATGGAATGAGCTAGATCCACGAGAATGATGTCACCCAATTTACCGCATGGTGTTACATGTGAAAAGAGAACATGTTTCTCAATAGGAAATTTATTTTTTATTTTATATGATTTATGATAATTTTTTGTTAAATGTGCAATATCTCGAGAACGGTTCATGTTAGCGTTCTGAAATTTATGTCAATCGTTTTCTAATATAAAAATTACATAAACAAGTTAAAGTATAAAGTTACGCAAATAGACATTAGACCGAAATGTCTATTTGCATAACTTTATTAGCGGTTTTGATTTCTTGACGATTTTTTCAAAATTTCACTTAAAACTTTAGGGGTTCTGAACATTCGATTGCGTATAAAAACTAATGGCTTCCAGTGTTTACGGATTGCGATTTTTGTACCAAATGTCGCTCGTATTGGTCCATTCGTTCGTCAGCTATATTGTCCACAGACTCTCTCTCTCTCACACGCACACACACACACATACTTTCACACACACACATACATCACTTCAAAAACGTTCAATTCGTGATCAGGGATTCTTGAAACGTGCTCTCCCGTAGAAAACTTTAATTCGAATTTTCGACCTCGTCATAATTATTTCCTTATACATTATGTAGATAAGGAAAGTAACTTGAAAACTAGAAACGAAGACCGGAATTAAAAACCAAGGTAAAAATGGACTCAAAATGAAGGGTCTTATATCCAGTAATATTTAGCATCAATTTTACCTATTACAATTTTTTGGGTGCGAAATTATTATCTGATTTTTGTATTTCATTTCTGCGTTATTTTATGTTGCGTTTATTTATTGTTTTATTTATTATATAGGTGTAACGTCACAATACCTATTTATTTAGAAACTGTTACTAACGGATACAATTTTGAGAAATACTAACGTATTTTAAAGCATTTGCGCTTAATGTCACTTACTGAAATGTTTGATTTTGCAAGTAAAATATTAAATATACGATTGCATAACTTCCCACACTCTTAATAAATGAAGTAACTAAAAACAATGCATAATGAGTATTGTGAAATTTTGAATAGAAAACATTTGGTATTACGTTTGACGACGTGTCTGTGAAGTTGGCCATATGATGCGTATCTTGACGAAGTATTTTCGATGAGAATATATTGTTGAGGTAGGTAGGTCACAGATTTTCAAAATTGAAATTAGGACAAATCAATTGGTTAACCCCAGTTTTATGTGAACTCTGCCGACAGAACTTTACCCATTTCCCCATAAAATGAGGTCATTATAGAGGATAAAATTAGATGTCGTAAGTTCAGTCAAAGACTATCTGAAAACTGAAGAAACTTTTACTTCCTGATTTGGAGATGTCACTTCTGATTAAAAAATTTACATTTCTCTAGTAGCATATATTTCTCAATATCAGCTACAGATAAAACGTAGATGAGGACTAATATAGATTCTTAATCTAATTCCGGAGGAGGTTGGATATTTATTAGTTTTCCACTGTCAGTTCACTAGATGTCACTTCCGATGAAAATTATACATTTCTCTTGCAACATCTACTTATCAGTATCAGCTACAAACAAAGCTTAGATGAATAATAATATAGATCCAGCATTCAATTCCATATGAGATTGAATCTTTACTAAAAATTCCCACTTCCATTTCTGGAGATGTCACATCCGATTTAAAAAAATGCATTTCC
This sequence comes from Amaurobius ferox, assembly GCA_951213105.1. Classification (NCBI taxonomy): domain Eukaryota; kingdom Metazoa; phylum Arthropoda; class Arachnida; order Araneae; family Amaurobiidae; genus Amaurobius; species Amaurobius ferox. The sequence goes on from OX578145.1 coordinate 26,750,370, forward strand.
CTTGCAACATCTATTTCTCAGTATCAGCTATAGATGAAGCTTAGATGAAGACTAATATAGATTCAGCATTCAACTCCAGATGCGGTTGCATGTTTACTAAAGATTACCACTTCCATTTCTGGAGATGTCACTTCAAGATTAAAAAAAATTACATTTCCCTTGCAACATCTATTTCTCAGTATCAGCTACAGATGAAGCTTAGATGAAGACTAATATAGATTCAGCATTCAACTCCAGATGCGGTTGAATGTTTAGTAAAGATTCCCACATCCATTTCTGGAGATGTCACTTCAAGATTAAAAAAAAATTACATTTCCCTTGCAACATCTATTTCTAATACCAACTACAGATAAAGCTTGGATGAAGACAAATATGGATTCAGCATCTAATTCCGGGTAGAATGTTTACTAATGAATGGCATTTCTAGTGCTGAAGATGTTACTTCCAGTTTTTCGATAAATGGTATGACTGTTAGTGTGCCAAGAAATATAAAAGTACTTCATAATTTCGCAAAAATAGAAATGTACATCCCACTTGCTACCATATAAAGACCCCTTCATCATTTTCTTGCAATTACTTTTAACTTTTCTAGAAAATATATCAATGTTGAAGATATTTGTATGATCCAAGCTATTCTAAAATCAGTAGACCTGTGATGTTAATAAAATAATTTAACATAAAAATACTAAAAGTGAATGAAATGTACAATATTTTAAAATATATTACCTATGTAAGATACATACGTGCAAAGTATAACATTTTAAATGTTTGCTTATTTCTAAATTAGTTGAACATTTACAACCATATTATTAAATATGAAGTCATGGTCGCTCAAAGGGGAGAACACTCTACCCTTGGATATTCAAGATAACAAAGGCGAGCATCAATGTAGACGATGTTATATATTTTAATCTTTAGTTTACACCACCACCCCTCCACATTTTCGCAAACGTTTTACATTCGCACATGTATGAAAAAGTGCACTAAAAATTTGTGAGAAATATGGAACATAAGCTTAGTTGAAAATCACTATAGTCAAAAATGTCCCTAAACAATATTGCTTATTAATTATTTACAAATAATGCACTATGAAAACTTAAAAATATTTGATAATTACAATATCCAAAGAATCCGCTAGAAAATTATCAACCTTTTTTATTTAGCTGAGATTTTCGTCTAACAAGGGATTTTAAAAGGAAATGTAAATAATTCATTCTAAAACTCCTAAATACACAAGCGGATACTTCGCCATATTGATGCCTATATGAAGAGCTAAATCTACTTTGCAAACTATTGAAGATTAATGGTAATCATTATTAGTATATTTTTTTCGCCTTGAGATTGTTTAAAATTAGGTAAATCCTAGGTTATTCGTGAAAAATGACTCAAATTCTTTAGTATTATAAATAATGATTATTTTCTACAAATAGGAATTAATAGAATCATGTTTGACCCAAAATGGAGGATCCATTAGGTTTGCACAACCCATCCTCACCTACCCATCATTGATGAAATTTCACGTCCTATATCCAATCATTGATTGGTTATAAAGGGTTGAAAATGGGAAAGCAATAGCCACACTTTCTATAAGATAGCTTCTCTTGTTAGTTAATATGTTAGGGAGGAGTTTAACAAATGGGTCGCCAATGGGTCTTAATGACATGTTTAATGGTTCTTAATGCCAAATTTAATGGGTCTTAATGCCACGTTTCGCCTTATAGAAGACGAAGGCTGGGTGATTTTAGCTTCCGAAACATTAAAATATGTTTTTTAACCTTTTGCTTACGGGTGGAACAGCGTCAATTCCGAACGAAGAACCTCTCACAAATGACATAACCTATCCCAAACAGTTCTATCCCCCTTTGCAAGCATTGGTGTCCAGTGCCTCCATTGCCATTGGCGTCCAGTGACGTCCTATGCCTGAAAAGGGGGATCGGCCTGTTTGGGATAGGATATGTCAAAAACCTGTCTTTTTGAGAGGTTCTTTGTTTGGGATGGACGCTGTCCCACCCTTAAACAAAAGGTTAATGGGAAGTATAGTTTGAATCGTGCCACTTTAAGCAAGTAAAATGCAACAATTTCTAAATAATACACATGGCTTCGCAAAGCTATTTAAAAATTATAATAAATAAAAGCAAGTTTAAATAATTATTTAAATTAGATTTTAAGTAGGGGAGGCTCAGCTTTTTGGACTCAATGGAAGCTACGCCACTGGTATGTTGTTGAAACGCTCTGTGGGACATATGGGAATGTAAATGAATAATATCACCCAATTAATTTTGTATTGAACCTGGATAGAAAAAGTGGAATATATGACCTAACTGACCCTATGTGACCTAATTTTTTAAACATTTTTTAAGCGAAATTATAATTCACAAATTGCTTCGAAGATTTCAGGAAATATCCAAACTATCTCATAAAAATATACAAAACAGTCAGCAAAATATTTTCGGTATTTTTTTTAATAAAACTTAATAATTACACCCTTATAATATGAAGAGATCACGAGACTTACTTCATATGCCATCCATGCTTTTTTCCCAGAGTAAAAATCTTATTTTTTAAAGTTCTTTTAAATTTATATTTAGTGTTGCAAAAGTCGTAAACCCGTTTTATTTTTGCGTATTTTCTGTGCATCTATATTCTGCGCAATCACAATTAAAATATTTTTGAGTTTAAATGATCATCAAACTTTGATTATTTCTGCAGCAAAGCCTAATTTTAATGGATGCAGAATGTAAACAAGTGATTGTGAGGTAAGTTGAGAAGAATTGCTGAATTTTTTTCAAGCAATATTATTTAATTCTGGAGTCTGGAATAAAAGTGTATGAATGAAATATTCACTGCTTTTACATAGAGAGCCGGAAGATTTATATTTCGATGATGTCATTTGCATAATGTTCATTTTTTTCGACGAAGTTTTAAGTTTTCAAATAAAATAAATTACCGTAGTTCTGTGATAATTAAAATAATATTGCTGAATGCATCGTATTTTAGAGATTTTTAAATAAAATTGCATTTAAGTTGGAAAGGGTTTCAGAATCAATGCTTTATGCTGGAGTGATATTTCTTGTCATAACATATAATTGTTTTGAGCGATGTTGCGTTCACAGGCTCATAGACACAACGAGAAACAAAATGGTTTATTGGTTTATCGAAGAAATGGTTTATCGAAGAAATGGTTTATTAGAATTTCTAGATGTACAAGACGTGTAAATAAATTAATATTTTCGAGTCGAATATATGATATCATAATATTTTTCTCTATGTTACGCATCTTAAGGAAATTGATATATAACATAAATATTTATCTTTCTCACGCCTCAGAAATCACAGAAGTCGTTGATAATATTTTGTCTGAAACATTTCTAATCTACATTTAACAAAAGGTTCAGAACAATCAAAAAGCTAAGAAAGCCATTTTGTCTATTGATCCAGACGGTTTGTTAAAACAACTGAAACGCCTGAGGCGTATATATATTATTAAGACTCACATTGTTTCGAAAGCCAATTAAAAGGCTGAATATCATTTATCAAAATACACTTCAAAACGACTGGTTTTTTAAAATTCTTCGGGCAATGTCATATAATAGGAAACATTTTAAAGTAGATAGCAAATATGTGTAAAAGCGTGTTTTGGTACGGTACATATTATTTGTCTTTGAGACGCATGAAATGTCATTAATATACGCATTGTAAATTTGAAATGGGAACATTAACTGAATCCTAGTGAGGCAACTACATAGGTCCTATCTAGTTGTAGCACTAGGATTCATAGGACATCCTATATTATAGTATATACTATATTATAGGACATACTATATATTATACATAATGTATTATAGGTCACACACACTATATAATGGGTCCTATATTATAGGGCAAATGTGTTTAGTTTTATCTGTAAAATTCAAGTTTATTGTTCAATTTCACTATACGAGGTTCCTAGGAAATTTTTAAGGTAGCAAATAACATTGTAAGGCAATGCCCATGAGTGTAAACTTTACGTTTATCTATAGGAAATTAACTGTGCCCAATGAAATGAAAGTGATTACAGCACCCCTAGCTGATATTTTTGAAATTTAGTATAGCAAACTCAGCAAAAAAATGAGATAGCCAAATTATTTATTTAGAAATAATTGGCATCAAGATAGCACGGAACGTGTATATGGAAAGCAACAAATTGTTGTTAAAAAGTCGTACCATGAGAGACGGTAACGACATTGCTACAAGGAAGTTTTGAACTTCCATGATAATATTCTCTTTTGGTGGATCTATTGCAACAATTATGGAGATAGGCCCTTGCAGATCAGAAGCACAAATTTTCCTATGTACCCTCTGAACATATCTGGCCAGATATTGACCAGCGCCGGTACACTAAAGTGAAGCATACTGTATTTCAAGAGCTGGGCCAAACAGAAAGGCAAGGGCAAAATTGATCCGAAAGGTAGCCCCTGTGCGGTCACGGTCTCACACCAAAGTAAAAGACTGAAAATATATGCATTTTGGTTGATGAATAACAGAAGAATACTTGAATTTTCATAAATCTTAAATTTATTGAACATTGGTAATAAATAATTTATTAAGTTTCCAACGATGGATATTCCCCTTTATGTCAGTTGAGATATTCCGAAGAAAATATAATTTTTAAAGATAAAATACTTTTTAAATACATAAAAAAAAATACATTTTGGTTGATGAGTAACAGAAGAATACTTGAATTTTCATAAATCTTAAATTTATTGAACATTGGTAATAAATAATTTATTAAGTTTCCAACGATGGATATTCCCCTTTATGTCAGTTGAGATATTCCGAAGAAAATATAATTTTTAAAGATAAAATACTTTTTTTGCATAAGTCTCTCTATATTATATTTAGACATAAAATATTAATTAATTCCACTCCAAGAGGACCAACCGTCTAGATAAAAATAAACTATTGAAATCAATTTAAAAAGAATAATTGACAAAAAGTGAAAGCATGAGAGAAATATCCTATATTCAAAATTTAACTGATAATGAATTGTTAGCTGATGAAGTTTGCTAACAAAGAATATTTTGTGATTTTTATATGCAACATTTCAAATGTAAATTTCAGTTTCGATAAATTTAGCTTTTATAGACACACTTGTGGACGCAATTTCAATATAGAAATCCAATTTGCAAGACATTTCTGAAAAAGTGATTACAATTTAACACGTTTTCATAACGTTCATATTTGGCGTTACAAATTGATCCGCGTCTGATTTATGCAGTGGAACTCATTTATAGCGAGCTCGGTTGTAGTGACGTACGGATTATTACGATTTTTTTTCTGTCATCTTGATTCTGCCATATTTCTATACTTTTAAACTCATCACTTATAGCGAACAATGGTACTTCACCTGTACACCGGATATTAGCATGTTTAACGTGTGGGGAAGGTAAAGGAAAATGTATTCATTTGAGCATACGCATTTTTTTATTTTTAGATTTTAGCGATTTTTACCGTCCATTTGGTAAAATACGGCAGTTTCCTCCTTTCCGAATCTAACCAAAATCTAAGCAGCAGCAGGACATCTTCCCTCACAGCAAAGATCGTAACATGTGTGACAGTGACGTTGTAGTCACGTGACACATGGGCCACAATGTGACATCATATTTGTGACTTCTATGCGACGTTACGTAGTAGTAACTTTGTAACTTCATTGTGACTATATTCTGTGACGTTTCCACAATTTAATTAACACGTAACAAAGGGACGACATTACAATCACAATTACAATGTGACGTCACAAACAAGTTAATATGCGACGTCACAAACAACTATGAAAATGACCAAAATGACTTCACCGTGACCTCAATATGACATTGCTGAGACGTACTGCGACGTCCTGTGATGTCCCAAAGTCACAGTGTGCCGTAAATCTTACGTCACTGTGAAAAAAAATGCTGTTAGGGTTATAAGTGACTTATCTATCAAATTTCGTAAAATTCGTCAAGTTATTCTTTAGCTAGAGTGGGTACATGAGATTTTTGCGGAATATTTCGTAAACGAGGCAGGTTGTTTTCTTTCGAATCGTACCAAAATCCAATTAGCAGAGTATCCGACAAGTGACTTAACTACCAAATTTTGTGAAATTTGGTCAATTAGTATTTCAGTTATAGTGGATACATGTGATTTTGCGGGCCATTTAGCAAAAAAGGAGGGTTCTTTTTCCCGAACCGTACCAAAACATAATCAGCACCAGGGACATACACAAGTGACTTACCAAATTTTATGAAGTTTGGTCCATTAGTTTTTGAGTTAGAGTGGATACATTCATTATACAGACAGACACATAGACGTCACGCTAAAAATAGTTCCTTTGTATTCGAGAGGTCCCATAATGCTTAGATCCGTCGAAAACTCGAGTTGTAATTTTCAGCATGATTCCAATACTTTCCCTATACATTATGATGTATTGAAGGGAAAGTAAAAATCTGGTGTGGGCAGCACATGACTTTCTCTGCAGACTTATATTCACTTTCTCTTTATTCAAATGAAATGTAATTCACTTCTAATTCACTTTTCGTTATCATTTGGTAACTGGACTTATTTTCAAAGGTGGCGTAGAGAAAATACGAAAAAACTAAAATATCTCGAGAACGGCTAGTCCTAGTGTAATGAGGTTGGTCTTATTCTTTTCTTCGTTAAAAATTACGTATAAAACAAACATTTAATGCGTATATTTGAGCATATGTAGTTTTTTGTTTTAGATTTTGAAGATTTATAAGGGGGATTTTGGAATAAAAGGCAATTACGTTTTCTGAATCATACCAAAATCTAATGAGCACCAGGGTAACCCACAATCAACTTAGCTACCTAATTTTATGAAATTCGGTCCATTAGTTCTTCAACTAGAGTGTGATACAGGCTTTTGCGAGACATTTCGCAAAACAAAGGCGGGATTTTTAATTCCGAAGCGTACCCAAAACCAATCAGTACCAGACTCGCCCGCAAGTAACTTACCTACCAAATTTTATGAAAGTTAGTCAATTAGTTTTTTAGTTAGAGTGAATACAAAATCTGCACAGACAGACAGACAGACACACACACACCCAGATATCACGTTAAAAATAGTAATTTCGTATTCTAGAGGTCTCGAAACGCGTATATCCGTGAAAACTCGAGTTGCGATTTTCGGCATGATTCCAATACTTTCCCTATACATTACCATCTATTGCAGATAAAGTTAAAATAGTGTGCATTAATTAACATCTTATCTTAATGGCTACAGTTTGACATTTTATATTATTCAATTGAAATTTTAATAGACATTAATATTTCTATCATAAAATAGTTCTGGAACAATGCGCCTTAGAAATGTATTTCATACGAATAAACATCGCATCATTATTTAGACTTCAGTTTTTATTCACGTTCAATGAACAAAGGAAACAATATAAGCCAGAAACTTGTAAACAAAGAAAAACACTTGATATCAGACAAAAGATAATTACTTTCGTATCTGATTCTTATTAGAACACGTCTTTCTTATAATTTCTCATTAAAATTTGGGAAGTTTAATGAGAATCTCAAGTGTTTTGTTTGTTTAAAATAATATAGGGACATTGTTTCGTTACTCATTTGTTTAAAGTTTTCATATAGAGTATTGTATGCCAGTATATGGGATTGTTATTTAAATTACCCACATGTTGATTAATAATCAGAAAATAAAAAAGTGAAATTATTCAGAAAATAATGTAACAATACTGAGGGGGTACTTAAGGCTACTGAATATATAAAGAATGGCGAAATATAAATGATAGCTGTATTTGGAGGTATCTGCTCATAGTAATTTTTTGTTTAAAGATAACATTGCTTAAACAAGTTTTTTAACACTTTCCAACATGGTTGTTAAGTGTTTATGACTTTGTTCATTACGTCCATTCGCACGATAACTGCCGTGAAAATGACTTTATCAAAATGGAATTTTAAAAAGCTGTTGTGACGGTCTGCAGGACATATGGGAATGTAAATGAATAATATCATCAATCAGTTTTGGATTGAACCCGGTTTGAAAAAATAAAGTGTATTGAACCTTATAGGACCTAATTTTTCAAACATTTTTCAAGCGGTGTTAAAATTCACAAATTGTTTTGAAAATTTTAGAAATTATTCAAATTATCATATAAAATGTGTAAAAAAAAATCAACAAATATGTTATGTAGTTTTTTAAATAAAAAGTGAAGTAATAATTACAACCGTATTGTATGAAGATATCACTCGACTCATTGCAAAATAAAATAGTGCATCCATTTTCTTTTCGCTTAGTGAAAATCGTGATTTTAAAGAATTCTTATATTTATATTTAGTGTTTTCAACCGTCTTAAAACAGCTTTATTTTTGCATTTTATCTGTGTATCTAAATTATGTGCCTACCCAAATACAATATTTTTTTAGTTTAAATGATCACTAAACTTTGATCACTTCAACAACGAAGCCTTATTTTAACGAATGTAGAATGTAAACAGATCACGCGATTGTAAGATGAGTTGTATAAGAAGTGCTGAATTTTTTTAACGAACAATTATTTAGCTCTTGATTCTGGAATATAAATGATATGAATGAAATATCTCAGTAGCTTATAAGGCTGAAAACATTGCACAACATCGTCGATGGGACAGAAGTATCATCGATGGAATACAACCAAAGAGAGTAGTATTTTTGTACTCCTGAGAGCGTATAAAATGTTTATAAACACATATTTTCAGGCCCTTCAGTAGCCCCCAGTTGGGTAGAATCTTACAGAAGTTTTACTCTTGCACTGATGAAGGGGATCTAGCGCATCCTTGAAACAGTTTATGCTGCTATATTGGGTTATATTGTGTTATATACGTTGCTTAAGATTTCCTTAAGGAATTATGTGGTTTTAAAAGGGCGTTTTGTAGTAACACTTTATCCACAATATTCATGTTTTATTTTATAACTTTTAGCTAATTGATTAAATCTTAAGAAGACGGTGGACGCTGATTTTTTTTTATTTATTTATTGACTTAGAAACGTGAAAATTTATAAATATTCCTATTAACTTTATACAATACCATTAATTTTTTTTTTCAATTTTGCTATAATTTTGTATTTTTTTTTAACTTAATTTTTTTAACGAAAATTTGAAAATACTGCTTGCGTGCCATTTGTTCACGTTTTTGATTAATTTTACATTATGATCACTCAAAAACACATTATGAACAAATTTGGGTATTCAATTTTAAATCCTTTAAAAAGTTAATTTTTAAAAAATATTTTTCTGCATTTAAACTTAATTTTCATCATCTAATTAGTTTCTTATTCACTTTTAATTACCTTAATAAAGTCCAATTATAAAATACATATCCAGATTTATTAAAAGGTATGAAAGGTATCTTCTTGCCAAATGCCATGCATCTCGGACAAAAATTAAGACGCATGGAGCATTTTAAAAATGTAAAACCTTTGAAAATTCTGTTTCGAAAAAAATGCATTCAACCTTTTGCTTACGGGTGGGACAGTGTCCATCCCAAACAAAGAACCTCCAAAAAGACAGGTATTTGACATACCCTATCCCAAACATTTCGACCCCCTTTGCAGGCATTGGCGTCCATGGAAATCGCTGACGTCGAAGGGGGTCGAACTGTTTTGGATAGGGTATGTCAAATACCTGTCTTTTTGGGAGGTTTTTCGTTTAGGATGGACGCTGTCCCACACGTAAGCAGATGTTAAATGTGTAAAATAATGCTATATGTTAATACATATTTTAGTCTATTTCTGCTCATTTCAACGTCCACCGTCCCCTTAAACAAGAGTGAAAGTTCCATATGTTCATCGAAGTTTCTTCGTAAGCGTGCAGATATGCTTATCAGACCATTAGCTCAGAAATTATTCACCAGTCGCTTGAGGAACAGTGTATCAAAAGCAATTTAATGTGATAATTTTGAATCGTTTTACTAAGGTAAATGCTAATACGATTTAATATATAAAATTTAGACTAAAATATCTGTTTTGAAGACATCTTTGACATAAAAAGTCAAACTTCAAGATCTCTTACATTTATTAACTTTCAGAGAATAAAAATGTTCCATCTATTTTTCACGAGTATTCAATAGTTATGTAAATAAAAAAGACCATTTCCAACAAGTCTTAAAACAATTCTATACATCTTCCATTTATCTATTCTATTCTCATCTAAATACATACCCTGTATTAATATCAGATGCAATATATTTTTATGACAGTACATATATCTCAGTAGTTTAATCACCGCAGCGCTTTATGCCTCAATAAATAGAAAGTAATTAGCCCTGCAATTCTACCGTTCAGACAAATAGACTATCCAAAGACCTTGTCACTAGCACTTAACGATCGAACATTTTTCTTGAAAGGCGAGTTTTACGATAGCACAATGAATTGTCTTCTGCCATTAAGGAATAAACGAGGTTATAGTGGTGAGATATATAAAGGCTTCCAAAAGATATGACTTTTCTGCAAATAAAACGACGCGGATGTCTTCGTGGGTAATAAAATGTCTTCAAAGGTATAATTTTTTACCGTGTCATAAAAGACAGATCATAGCTAAGTATAAATAAAAATAATAAAATATTAAAATGCTGATTGTGAAAAAACAATTAGTATTTTCCTAAAGAAAGCTGACATGATCACATCGTGGGTAATAAAATGTCGCCACAGGTATAATTTTATACCTAATCATATATAACAAATCATAGCTGGGTATAAATAAAGATCACAAAATATACAACTGCTGCTTGTGAAAATAAGACAATTAGTATTTTCTAAAGAAAGCTGACATGATCTCTTCGTGCACAATAAAATATCGCCAAAGGTATAATTTTATACCGAATCATATATGACAAATCATAGCTAGGTACAAATAAAAATCACAAATATAAAACTGCTGCTTGTGAAAATAACACAATTAGTATTTTCTTAAAGAAAACTGACATGATCACTTAATGGGTAATAAAATGTCGCCAAAGGTATACTTTAACACCGAATCATAAATGGCAGATCATAGTTAAGCATAAATAAAAATCGCAAAATATAAAAATTGCTGCTAGTGAGAATGAAAGCAGACGTAGGTAATAAAATGTAGTCAAAGTTATAATTTTATATCGAATCATATATGGCAGATCATAGCTAGGAATAAATAAAGATCACAAATATAAAACTTCTGCTTGTGAAAATAACACAAATAGTACTTCCTTAAAAAAATCAGACACATGCAAATTTCTTGGCAATAATTGTTTCCAGGGAGTTTTGATCCCTCTTCATTTGGTCAAACAGTGTGTTTACTTAACAAACGCCAATAAAAACTGTAAGGCGGCAGGAGTAAGGAATAGCAGAGTACATTGGAACATCAAAGAGTAGATTTGTATTGGGGGTAACAGACATTGGAATGAGATCCCAGTCGTAAAACTATCAACACCAATTGACAAGGTAGCCACACCTTAGCCCTCAAAAGCGAAAGAAATACAGCTACAAAGACAAGGATTGAAATGCAACAGGAAGACAAGGATTGAAATTATATTTATACAAATCTGAGGGGAAGAAGAAATTAAAATGAATTAATTACAACAATAAGAAAAATATATTTGAACTTGACAGAAAAGCTGTCGAGTAATTAAATATGTTTTGACGAGGATGAAGTAATTACTCGGGGTATCCGGATAAAATCGGAGCGTAACGATAAACGTAAACACTTTGAACGCTTGCTTTATGTTTACAAAGTTACATAGATATTTTAGTTTTAGAAAGCTCTTATAGTTTTCGAGCAATCGCCTTCTCAAATAGAAATATATTTTAAATATGCAATGCTTATATCTCGAAAACTAAAATCCAGTTACGATCAATAATCGAGTAAAGCGAAACTTGCAGTTTATATATAATTGAATTTCGAACCAAGTCCTTCGTTTTTTAAATGTAGTGGTTATAATTTAATAGTTCATTATTTTTCATTATTTTGGATATGTGGGTTTTATTTCAATATTTTCATACATTGAACTGTTTTGAAGGAGTTTTATTATTCAAGACTGGAGTCACCGTCGTTTTGATGTGTACAACATGCATGGTTGTGGTGGCTCTGAAATGAGTGAGTTTTTACCGCACTTAACTTACATTCACTTGAAAATTTTCTGAATTAAAAATATAGATATACACAGTAATCGACCAAAATGTTTAGTAGGAAATTCAGTTCCTAGATTAATAATTTACTTTTACAACGCTATTAAACTTTTTGAAGAATCGTTTTGTCAATTTCAAGAAGATTGATAATTTTCTGTTTTGCAAGATTGTAATGCACATTTATCAAAAACTAAAAATGCTTGAAAAAATGTAATTTACAGCCCTTTGAAAGCTCTTCAAGTATATATAATTGGATTTTGGATTAGATTATATATTTTTCAAATATAGTGGCTGTAATTTCGATATTTTAACGCTTTGAACAATTTTGAAATTGGGGTCTGAATTTCGATATTTTAATATTTTGAACTGTTTTGAAAATATCTAAAGAAGACAAACCATTCCTAACATGCTATTCACGCAAAACCATATCAGCTTCATTGCGCTGGAGCAGCTGCCGATTTTTTTCCGTACATTTTCAAACACTTGTGTTGAAATCATAGCGAGACTTATCTTTGGCAACTTTAATCTCATGAATGATGTGATTTTAACTCTTGGGATCATCCTCAATTGCTTTATGTGTGACTATAAACTTGCCCATTGCAGTGTGCGCTAGATCTTTAAATTCGAAGCCCGCTGCGTAGAAAAATTGGATTCACTGGCAGTATATCTGTCGAAGTAATCGTGGCTCAAACCCAGCTTTTTACGTGTCTCTACCATTGATGCTATTATTTTCCTCAACCAGGATATTTATAATAGTTTCTCCAGATCAAATAAATCTATGTTGAGGGTCCTAACGGGTATACGAAAATATTCTCCAATTGTGGACGTAAGTTAATTTATGATTTTTCAAATCAAATGAAAGTATTGTTGTATGCCTTTACCTTTTATTCCTTCACGTTTCCTTTATTCATCTCCCTTTTACTTTTTTACTGGCTCTGCTGTTTCGTATTAAATCGCTTGACAGAAAATAATTAAACGTCGTTTAACACTACCTAAGATTCACGTTGTTATTAAATGGAAATTAAGAACATCTCGTTAAAAATGTTAACTGACAAATGTGTTTGGATTTTTTTTTTAAATCTTGCTGGCAAATTATATGTTTTAAGTCTTGAATTTACATTATTGTATGCTAGCTCTATAGCCTTTCATAAATAAAAAAAATATTTAAATAAAGTGGTAGAAAAGTTCTGGATTTGATTTTTGGTATTTCAATAATGAATAGCAAAACCAATTTGTTAGACCCATTTTCTTATTTTATTGAAAATTATGGACTTGCATCTTGTTAAGTATTTCAAACAGTGAATTTTAAGGGAATTTTTAATTGTATATTGTAATTCGTGATTATTAAATTTTGATTGACATATGCGGATTTATGATTTTTTTTTCTATAATTCTAAAATATTTAAGTAAATTAACACCGGAGAAGATCTGAATTTGATTTATTTTTAAAAAGCAAAATCATTTTAATTGATTTGATATGAGTTATCCAGATTTCAGAAGTTTATCCAGAAACACGCAAATGTCTGTGAAGAAGGACATAAAGGATTAAACTTTATTAGACTTTCCCTATAATGGAACTGGGTGAAATGAAACAGCTATTAATTATAGTAAACAAACAGCCCTAGAATGTTAAAAAAATGTTTGTATATCACTGTTATTTATATCCAATTGTAATATTGTAATACATCATATAATTATATTTTACTTAAATTGGAGAAATAAAATGCATAAAGTCAACAATATTTCACTTGCTAGTTTGCTGTAAAATGAATTGAATTATGCTTGCCAATTTACATATAATACATAGCTAAAACTTTTCAGACATATAAACTAAAGTAATAGTGGAACTGCAAAAAATATTGAATAAACAAGAATTTCATTATTTTTTAAAGTAATTAAGTCTTTAGAAAGACGTAATTTGGAGATATTTAAAATAAATTTAACAACCTATATGTAGCTTCTGTTTTCAACAAATATTTATGTTTGTATGAAAGAATTGATCTGATTTTGATTAAAATTACTTACTTTTCTTAAAATTCTAATTATTTTTATAATTCTATAAATTTATAAAATTTAACACAGAATTATTTCCATTATTATTGACCAAATGTTTTTAAAGAGACAGAAGATGGAACAAATGTTTCTTACATCTTGCTGGCACATACTTGCAACTTTCTTTTCTGAACATTCATCAGCATACTTCTTTAGGCGTAGGAAACAATAGTACATAGGCAACTTTGAAATACATTTTTCTGTGTGTGCTTTTACATTGTTTCCTTTATGAATCATCTACTTACACTCTTACCTCATTATGCGAGTTCTATTATGCTTCTCTTTGAATCTCTTTTTTAAAACGTAACGTCAGTTCAAAGTAAATGTTTTACATGAAGGCGGTAGAAGAAGAAAATATCAGTAGAAATCTGATGTGGACAGCACATGACTTTCGCAGCAGACTCAAATTCATGTTCTCTTTATTTCTTTCGTGTTTCATTAAAATGGGTTTAATTGTATTTTCTTTACAAAATCTTCCGGCAACTTAATTCTTTACGAACGTGGATGATTGCGGCATTAATGATACTGAAATATAAATTTCCCCTCATATCTACGATTTATCACAGAGGTTAAAACTCACAAAGTGCTGTGATGAACACGAAGCTATCCTGTATAATGCAGAAGAATGAGCTGAAGATCGGAAGTTGAACATTATTAATTGGAATATGAAGAACGCAGTTGCACTTCGAATAGAGAAATGAATATGTTTTTCTCGATAATTCGATGGGTGGACGTTGCCAGCCAACGATCGGTGTTTTGATACCCTGACGTTACACTAGTTATTCACAAAAACGACAGAGAAACATGGCTTTGAAGCTTAGATGCAGTACATGCCGGAGGTATACAGGGTGTCTCCAAAAGACTAAAACGCGCTTTATTTCTTTACTTGTCATTGACACCCAGACCGTCCGACCTACCAGAAAGGTGTCAGGCAACTGTTTGGACGGCCGATTTCTTTACTTGTTGGAGTTGTTGGAGATTTTGTGATATGTCACAAATCGTATACACAATTCTTGTGATATGTCACAAATTTACATTTCTAATTTGATATATGGTCCCCATTCACGATGTTCAATTTTCAAAATAATATAACTCCCTCAATTTTAAAGATACAGATATGCGGGTCTTTTTAAAGATCTTGTTGCATTAAAAATAAAAAAAAATTCTGATTGACCAAATTTGTCTAAGGGGGTCGTATAAAAATTTAAAAAGTGTAACTTTTTGAAAATTAATGGGGGGACTATTTCATTAACGTAGTCTTATTTCCTACCTTATTTTCAACATGTTTGCAATTTACATTGCCCACTTATCTCTAACAGGTAAAGAATTAAAGCGTGTTTCAAGCTTTTTGGGACACCTTGTATACTATATCGCGGAAATGCACATGCATTTTTCTATGTATCTACAATTTATGGTTTTTGCTTCAATTCATAAAGATTTTTGTCAAATACGATTGATTGTAAGCAGTATGTAAAAATAAAAGAAAAATTGACAATTTTTGGTCCAAAAATCCAAAATTGCACATTCTTCGATAATATGAAGAAATCGCTCGCTTCACTTCAAATAAAACAGTTGAAGAAGTAATATCAGAATATCAGATCAATAAATAGAGCGACATCTCGCCATGCTGAAAAGAGGGGTTTGATTCACCGTTAGAACGAGAACCTTTTTTTACAAATCTTTCTCGGCACTCTGTTTTGACGATATTCTCCTACTTCTACTCCTTTTAAATACAAATAAAATATTTATTAAATTCTAAACTTTAGGAAAACTACATCGAAAAAATCTACTTCCACGTCTTTCCACGTCTTCATCTTTGACAACAAAACATTTCAGATGTTTTGCAGGTTCAAAAGTCTTTTCTCTTAGGATTGAAAGCCTCGAAAAATGTTTCGTGAGAAAACATGGAAATAAGTATTTTTAGCTTTGTCAAGATTTAAAAATATCATAACATAGAAAATATATATTTAGAAAATTTTCAGAACTGGCGGTTAGATAGTAAGATTTTGGAAATATGAAGAAAATATTTATTTTGCTTTGTGTACTTTTTGAAGAATTGCGACGAAGAACACGCTTTATTTGTTTTATTAGAACTTCTTTGGAATATAATAATATTTTACCGAGTAAGTTGTTTGTGTTAATTAATGTAGTTTGTTTTGAATTAACGACAGAATACATCCGACTTTTACAGAATATATCTTAATTATGCAGATATCTATAAAATTAAACATAATGATCTGATAAAATATTATATTTCTTCGATATATAAGATTATTGCAAGTAATAATTTATACAGGTTAAAGTTATTTATATATTTTTAGAAGAACCTACAGTAATTATGGATTTCTTGAGTAAAATCGATATAATCGTTTAACCTTATTAAGTATTGTATTACCTTGTAATAAAATTTCAAGGGAACAACGTGCGAGACCAGAAATAACATTATAATTAGTCTAATGCGCGATGATGTGAGACTAGCCAAATAAAGGGCTAGACTGATAGACGACAGAGTCGACATTAAATTGTTGTTGTTGAGACCCATACCTTCCGACCTACCAGAAAGGTGTAAGGTAACCGTTTGGACGGTCGGGAAATGCCACCCAATTTAGACCGGAACCCAGTGGGGAAGGCATCCATAGGGACCGTACCCTCCTTCCCCTACCACCAACCTCTCGGAAGGACTTAAGGACCCACGTGTTTAACGTGATCGTACTCTGCATGAACACGGCGGCAGTTGTGGCAGAGTGCAAATCCAGCGCACAAACCACCGGGCTGCCGCGCCGAAATATGCCAACAGCAGGCGGTGTTCCCAGGTGGTCACCCACCCAAGTACTAACCGCGCTAGGTGCTGCTTGACTTCGGTGATCTAACGAGAACAGGTGTTTTCAGCAAGGTATGGCCGTTGGCCTGACATTAAATTGTGGAAATGTTTTTTATGATTCATAAATAAACTAATTTGCGAAGAAGCCAACGGCCAGCGGAGACAAAAACTTTAGAATGGGTTCGGCCCACACCCATTGTCCAACCCGAAGTGATGGTTCATTAAGGAGGGGAGTGCGATGCCCAACCACAGACGCACAGAAAACCAGAGGATGGTTATCGTAATTCCGGTCTAAAATGATACACAACAAAAAGTTGTCTTTGGTATTCCCAGTCAGAAAGTCGTTGGAATGGGCAAAATAGCACTCCCGCTGATTTACTTGAGAAATATATTTTTGAGGAGAAGGACACATGAAATGAATGATCCAGCGAAAGCAGACCTCACAAGCAGCCAACAGTATCAGCATTATCCGAGTAAGACGTACATAATATACCTGCTAAATACACTTGACGAAACGGGTAGAGTCAAATGAACTATTAAATAAATTATTAATTAACTAGTAGCCTCATCTCACATCAATCGCGTCTTAGGTCTCTCATACTAATTTTTTTTTTTTTATAAAAGAAGAATGTTTGGGTTTGTAAGTGCTATATCATGCCACTAAATAATGTCTTAAAATTGAACAAGAAGAAATAGTGTGGTTAATGACTAATAATTAATAATTTCTCTTTCAAATAAAATTAAGTAGACTCTCACAGTAACCATAAAATTGAAAGATTGTTGACAGTAAATAACGCAATGTACTCAATTGATTACGTTACTAATTTTGATATCTTATTTTCAATGTAATAAATAATTCCAACAAAATACATATTTCAAATTTGCATCAAATAATTATCAGCACATTTAAATGGTACATCATAATAGTAAATAAAATAAATTAAACATTGTATTATGGTGCCAGGACCCTTTTTCAGCTTGTCTCACATCATTGCGTATTAAATGCTGTATCTGGTAATACAACGCAGTTTGTAGTCAGTCGTCCCCTGTGTTCTTTCGTAGGATGAAAATTTATGGCAGGAATTCAAGGGATGGTACTGTCTACGTGGTTGCTATCTTCATTGGATTCCGGTCTGAATTGGGTGGAACTTTCCCGGCCATCAAAACAGTTCCCTTACACACTTCAACTATCCGCCCACTCAAACAGCTGCTACAAACCGTTTGGGTCAGTCGAGTGGTTTGAGTTTGTAACACACTTCAGCTATGTCGAACGGTCTGAATAGAAAGACAGAAATGATTGAAGCGAAGTCCTAATTTGTCCACAGTAGAAAATGCGTTAGCATAATTGAGCGTAATCCTGAAGGCTCAAAACTATTCCCTGGATTCGTTGAATAAGCTTATTCCAGTTTAATTCTAACAGCTAAAATAATATAATAATGAAAATTTTGCTTTTTTTTCCGGGTACGGTTGAATTTTTGCATATGCGTTATATATATATATATATATATATATATATATATATATATATATATATATATATATATATATATATATATATATTAAATCACATACATAAGTATGTAAATATTCCAAATATAGGAAATATTAAAAGTTTCCTATGGAGACAAATCGCAAATGAAATAGTTAAAAGGTAATAGTTACTCTAAAGCAAGTACGGTTTCTGCATCTAGGTACAGCCAAACTCTTGCACAAACAAATTAAAAATAATTAATTAAATAAAAAATTAAATTTCCCAAATATGAAAATAATTAATATATCTATGGAAACAAATTGTAAATATAATAATTACAAATAATAGTTACTCTAAAATACATAAAGTTTTTATTTCCATGTACAGTTTAATTATTGCACAAATAAAGTATTCACAATACCAATCCAAGAGCATCGCCCGATGTTTGAACTTCTCTTTCTATAAAATATTATTTTATTATATTCCCTCCCCACACACACAAGATTGGAGTAAAATGCAATCCCTGTTTTTCCTGTGTACTCCGTAATTTGACCTCTCTTGTGAACCTTGAGACAAACATTACAAATACCAAACTACATAAACAAATACCAAACTACATAAACAAATATCAAACAACATAAACAAATGAACACCATATATATGAAAAATATCAAAATTTTTCTACGTTGACAAATTGTAAACTGAATAGTTAAAAGAGAATAGTTACATGAAAATAAATAAGATTTTAATTTCATGGCACAACTGAGTACTTACATAAATAGATTATAAATATTAAACTACCTAAACAGGTAGATATGCAAATTATGAAAAATAATGAAAGTTTTCTCTGTAGATACTTTACAAAGAGAATGGTTAAAATAGAAGTCAGATTTATGTTTTTCTTTTAATTAAATGTGAAATAGAAATTAGTCTGATTCTGGAGTAAGAACGATTAGTACTATCTAGACTCCATATCAATGATATATTCGATTGCGCCGTATTTTAATGCAGTAACAAAGGAATTTTCGTCCTATAACAGGATTTTCGCATATAAGTAAGAAATGATGAGTTAATCAGGCCCTCATATCCCTTTTACAACGGCTTACAGAGTTTCCCTGCTAGTCAAACTTACTAGGATGATAATACAACAAAATAGGAACAAAGCAATTTAAGACGTAGGAATTTTACGCTTTTTCTTGTGGAATGTTTTTAATTTAGTGGCGACGTCTTATTGCAAGCTATATGTCTTATTGCAAAATATCAGTAATAAAGCTATTACAGGGTTTGTCTTTAATTGAAAAAATCCTCATCTAATTATCTTTTCGCAACGTTTTTACAATCAGTTTCAAAAATAGGTTTGCGATGACCCACAGTATAACATATATTAAAGATTTTACAATTTTACAAGGCCCACTTTTAATGAGCTTATATTTAACAAAATATATTTTCTATAAGTTTTTCTACTTCCTGGATTTACAATCCCAAGGACATGATCGGTGATCGGATTCCGTGAAGAGTAAAATGCTCATATATTATTTATAGCAAATATTTCTCAAATACGAAGAGAAAAATATTTCAATTCAATGATATTTATTCCCATGAATAATTTATTTTGTTTATTTTCGAAAAATCGGCCCTTATGTAAAAACATTTCATTTCATCTCCCCATTTATTGAAACACATAATATAATGACCTCTTTGCAGGTTTCTACTAGACCTCAGATATATAAACCGTATGCTATTTGAGGAAATATGTTTAGCTAGAATTTTCTGATTTTTACGTTTGGGAAGAAATGATATTTCTAGTAAGCTAAACATGGTTCACGAAAAAATGTAGTCAAAATGATGAAATGTAGTAAAGCTGAATCGCTTGTATGTGCACTTAAGAAAGTACAAATGTAATTTTGTCATAAATTCAAAAGTATAAAATATAGTGATATATTTTTTTTCTGAAAAAATCATGTGTAAATATCCAAGCGATGAACCTGTGATATCTTTCTTGAGTACAGTATACAAAAGGTGAATTTTGTTTTAATGCGATTCAACCATTTTGAATTGTTCAAATTCATAATCTCTGATGTCTTGCACATGCTATTAAAATTGCCACATGTTTGTTTATTCATTCAAATGTTACTATTCAGTTACACATATTTATTTTTTTTATAGGGCTGTTGTTGGTGATTTCTATCGGAACAGTAGCGAGCAACGTTGATGTAGAAGTAAGGACTATAGTAATATTTGTAATTTTTCCTTTTTGTTTAATAATGAAATGTAAAAGTCTCCATCCATTAACATCATAATCATTTAGTCAATAATGAAATACCTGAAATATAATAACTTACATATTTGGGCATTTCAGGTTTATAAAAATCATTTATTTTGCACTAATGTATTTGATAGTTATTTAATGATAGATATTACGTTTTATTTAAATGTATTATGATATTATTTAAGAAATTAATTCCAACATAAACGATTGGGATCATATATTTATAATTCAGATTTCTAAAATCAAGTAACATTATATGAATTAGGCATAATATAACTTGTGCAGGCAATAACATCTGGAGGTGTTTTACATTTTTTAAAAATGCATTGTCCACATTTCGTTTCTAGAATATCCTATCATTCTGAAAATCGAATAGTTATATTGATTAACACCAATACTTAATTATCCTACTATTGTGGGGATTGCTGACCCCAATACCTTTTTTCCGAAAATTACAGCTTGTTTTACTTTGCATATACAAATCAAATGTCTGTCGGCCTGTGTAGTCTGTACGGGAGAGTCTAATCGTCGTACAGCCATTAAATTTAGTACACATATACTTCTCGACATATAAAAGGGAACCTCGGCATTATTTTAATTTTTAAATTGGGATTAGTTTTTTAATTATTTTAAGTTTCAGCATTTCCACACAAATCGGTTCCTTAGTGACCGAAAATACACCGAAAATACCGAGTTTCACATAGTTTCCATCTTGACACCATCGGAAAAATCGAAAAACGTACTTTTCAAAGGTGTTTGACAATAATCCATATGCCAATTCCTTCATAATTATTATTTTTTGTTAAATATACATTGACATATGCATTTCTTGGATTTTGTCGTGCCTTATTTTATCGCATTCGAAAAAAAGAAGACTAGCACAAATCTATAGATTTGCAAAAAGTACCATACATTTCCTCGTATTCAAACAACTAAAAGAAATCCGATTTTACAGGTGATTTTAATTTTGGTAATTTTTTAAGGGAGCGAGTTGATAATATTTTCGATTATGTTTTCTCCACTGCGGTTTTCCTGGATTGAAGTCCGGATGTTTTGATTTATCAACTGCGCATGGCTATCTGACGGGGTTAAGCTTATGCCACGCTTGCATAACTGGAGATAATTTCTTCATTTCTGTGGAAAGTATGTATGTTCGCGCCGGTTAGAATAATTTTTTTTCGCGTTTTCATGATGTCAAAAAGAATTTCGGTGCTCATAGGAGTAAGGGTATAACTTTTTATTTTGCCAGCTGTCGTATCGCTGCTGTGAAGGACACGGATTGTATGCAATTTTCACTGTTATTTATATGAATTGAATTTATTTATTTTATTATTTTTATACTAATGAATTCAATTTACCCCTTTTTAAACTCCAGGGCAACGGAGGGAACATTTTTAGATGTATATATGGAAAGAATTTTCCCAATCAACAACTGACAGTATTCGTTACTTTATGAGTTATATAAATTTATTTTATTTTATCATGAATATGTGGAAATAAATTACCAATAATAGAATCTCTGACACCTCAATTATACTTACTAAAAATGAATATATTTAGGGCGGTGCATAACTGTACTCTGAATTGCTAACTTCATTATTTTTATATACGGGATTCCAAGAGTGTATTCAATCACAAAGTATTAGTCTACAGACAACATCGCGAGATAGAATTACCTATTAGTTAAAAAGATCGAATAAGAAAATTATTTTACTTATGTTGTAAAAATGCATATAGCTCATCAATTTCTATAGCATTATCTCTTAATCGATGTTCCTTAACTTGTATCTCAACTGCAGATCCTGTCTGTAGCAAAATAAGTGTAGGAATGTAATATATTTAATGTTACTTTTATTTATTCCAGATTGTTGAATCCCCAAGTGAAGTAACCGTCAGTTACCAAACAATATCTTCGGATGATCAATGCAAAGATTTACCAGATGGATTATATCCTGATTATTACCAAGCCTGCAGAATGTTCTTCGTTTGTTCGATGGGTCGAAAGGTTGCCACATTTTGGTGTACTAAAGGATATGTGTTCAGCTTAGCTTCTGGTCACTGTGAGCCTCCTGATCGAGCTCTTTGTCCAGATCCAAATTATGATATTATTCCACTGAATGCGGACCTTGTGGCAGAGGATTGTAGAAAAGGCGATGGAGTATACCCAGATTTTGCGGATGAATGTTCTTCGTTCTTCATTTGTAAAGGTAAACACTAATTATGGTAGGACCTGGTTAACTAAGATCAAAGAATGCATTTTTGGAAGACTCGCAAATACTAAACAATTTCTGACACTTAAAATGTACCAGTTGTAGCCGAATAGGGCGCATTTGAAAGAAAATGCATATATAAAATTTTAAATAGGATACATATGAGGAGAATCAAACACTAGCATGCTAATTAGGGCATATATTAGAAATAATTAGGGCATATATTAGCTAATTAGGGCCCGTTTTAGAATTTGTATTTCTAATTAATATTTCCATACATCTGGATAAAATGTGGAATACTATTTTTAACATATTGCCAAAATTGATTAAGATGTGTACTTTATTTCGATGCAGTTTTTGTTTCTTCCCCTTTTGACATAAAGATTCGGAATATATATATATATATATATATATATATATATATATATATATATATATGTAGAATTTCGACTTGTTCATTCCGGTGCTTTTAGATTAAGTTGTTGAGGTTGATTGTGTATACACGTGGTTGAAGAGGAATGATTCATGCCGCATGGTAATACAATTTTCTTAATGTATCCTTTTTTCATTTTTTAATTTTTGATGCCTGTAGTCTGAGTTTAAGCATTTATAGTAATGTACTATTGCTTAATCTGAAACAGGCATTTGTTTGGGTTAATTAGAATTAAATACTCAGACCTGAAGAGGAATTTAATTCTGATTAATCATCGAATTTGGGAAGGTTCTGCTCTTTTCTCTTATCGGCATTATGGCCGTGAATTTGCTTCTATGGTGATGTTAATATTATTGAATTGTATTTTTATTTTTTTTATTTTTACATAATTCTTATTATTACATTTCAAATATATATATATATATATATATTGAAAGAGGAAAACTATTTAGATTTTTTGCGAGTTTTGCATAAAATAGTTTCAGATATAAAAATAAATTATTATATTCATAACTCATTCACGTTTATAGCCTTCACTTTATTTGCTTAGTTAATGTGCACATTAGAAGTTAGAAAATATGTTCCAGTGTGATCTTTATTCGATGCAATTTGCATGCAAAGGTTTTTAAATTAGTAATTTTATTTTTATCTAGACCTATGATAAAAGTTTTTGCAATTAATACCGGTAATATTTTAACACAGTTGAGAAAAAGTAGATATATAAAATGTATATAAATTATACGAAATTTCTTTGTTTAAAATTAATACGACGTCAGATATTTTTTAAAACCGTACAGAAATATATTTTAAACTTTACATAGTAAAATTTTAAGCAAAACAGCTATGGGACAAAATATATAGTAAATTTTTATTATTAATTTTATATTTTGTTGTTTTTAAGAGAGTTCAAACAACACGTATATATTATGTTTTCCATGAAACGATATTTATGATTTATTTATTTAGTATCATATATTTCTTTACTGTTTCAAGTGACTTTTAAATTTGCATTTTATAGGTGGTGTTAAGACGGCATTCAGGTGTCCTTCTTCTGCTAAATTTGATTGGAAAACAAAATCCTGCAGGCCTTCCCAGACAAACTTCTGCGCTGCATTATCGTGCACAGATAAAGAAGATGGCTTATACATCGATTCTACAAGCTACTGTAGAAGATATTTTGAATGCCACTCTGAAAACATAACAGAGTATGTTTGTCCAGATGGTACAATCTATAATGCAAGACATCATCGGTGTACTAGAAGTTCAACAACAAGATGCCCTGGATCTGATTCTGCTCAATGTGCTGGAATACCAGATGGATACTATCCAGATTTTTCAGCCAACTGTAAAGTGTTCGGACTGTGTATGAATGGCGGTCTTAAAACATATAACTGTCCAGCTAATACATATTTTGACTCCAAAACACTTACTTGTGAGTCTAATGCACGATGTCCTAAACCGGACACAGATATATGCTTGAGAAAAGAAAATGGAATTCACCCTGTGCTAGAATCAGGATGCCGAGATTTCTACCTATGTCTTGATGGGCTCCTTACTCACAAAGGGTCATGTCCCTTAGGAAAGCTACTTAATCCAAAAAATGGAAACTGCCAGTCATCTTCTATGGTTACATGTTCCTCATTCAGGGATCATGATTGTAATGGGCAACCTGATGGTGTATATCCGGATTATGACACGGGTTGTTCAGCTTATTTTATATGTCTTGCAGGGAAGAGAATTTCTACATCCTATTGTCCAGGTAGTCAACTGTATGACGTCGCAACAAGGAAATGTTTGCCCTCAAGTTTTGTATTATGCAGAGAACAGAGTTTTATTTCACCACCAAGATTATTAGATACATATAACTGTGATAATCGTCTAGGAATTTATCCTGAGTATTCTAGTGATTGTCGACGATACATATCATGTGCATATGGACATAAAAATTACTTCAATTGCTCCCAAAATACTTATTTTGACACAGACTCAAATACATGTGAAAGGGACGAAGGAAAGTGTAAAGCACCTTTTGCGGTAGCAACATTCCAATGTCTTCCTGGAGATGATGGTTTATATGTAGATGCAAACTGCTCAATGTGGCACGAATGTCGCAATGGAGTAGGGTTTACAAATATTTGTCCCAAGAGAATGCATTTTGATATTCAGAAAGGAAAATGCGTTGAAACAAACCTATACTGTTCATCAGATTTTAAAATAAAAAGAAGAGCTTTCGGCGGAGGTAAAATTATTCCAACAGAGTTAAAGCAAACTAATTTTGACTGCACAACAAAGACCGATGGTGTACATGCAGATTCAACTTCATGCCAAATTTTTTATTTTTGTATTCAGAAAATCCCATATGCATACTCGTGCCCTTCCAATTTTACATATGATAAATATATGCACATGTGTGTACTTTCTTCAAACAGTGATAAGTGCTCTTCTCGATCTCGAAGTATTGACATTCGCCAACAATACTTTTCATGTGATCAATTGGAGGATGGTATGTATTCAGATTATAACAGTGACTGTCGAAGATATTTTGTATGTGAAAACGGAAATTCTATTCCTGTATATTGTCCGAATAGGCAAAAATTTAATTCTGTTAAAATGATGTGTGATAAAGAGGATAGAGTACAATGTCTTCCTCCTGGAATGTATGTGGAAGATAGACGACCTACAAGGTATTCAAGACCAAGTGACGATTCTTATCATGTTTACGGACCAGAAGAACTGTATACTGAAACGTATGGGTATATTCCGAAACATCAAGCAGCTACAAGAAATCATGAAGTTCGGAGTAGAGATTGGAATGATTATGATGATCAATCTGATGATGAAAAATCTCCCGAATCCACTGATAGCCATGAAATTGCAGATAATCAAAGTGTCCCAAATTCTATTCAAAATGAACCAGCAAGGAAAAGGCAATATCCGTTGAAGTATCACTCAACACAGTCACCATTTTTCGGTTCTCGATATGCGCCAACTATCACTTCTATGGAAGAACCAACAAGAGATACCAATGCAACAAAAGAAAAAACAGTGATAGTGAAACAGATACGAATTTCGAATAGAGATTTAGATCTTGCGTGTCGCAAAGGAGATACGGGGTTCTTTCCAGACTATGGAAGTGGTTGCAAATTGTTTCACATATGCTTTAGAGCAATACGCAAAACATACAGCTGTCCAAGTGTGTTGCTATTTAACCCAGAAACAAAAAATTGTGATCTTCCTGAAAATGTTTTGTGCAACAGGCCAGAACCTATGCTAGAAGAAACATTCAACTGCAGAGATAAAAATAACCAATTTGTACCTGATTATTCATCGGGATGTAAAAACTATATTGGATGCATTAATAACTTACCTTATCGATTTACATGTCCTAAAGGGAAATTATTTAGCCATTTAACATCAATATGCGAATTAGAAACATCATATCAATGTGAATTTTCAGGAGACGATAATAGTACTGAATACATTTCTTCTGAAGAGCAAGATGAAAGATTTCCGATATACCGGCATGTTCATGGAATCCCAGGTCATTTTCACTTTAGTTGTTCAGAAAAATTGGATGGTTTCTACCCAGATTACACACGCCATTGTCATGTATTTTACAGATGTGTGAGGGGAAAAAAGTTTTCCCATTACTGCAAACAAGGTTTACTCTTTAATCCAGCATCTGGAATTTGTGACTTTGAAGAAAATGTTGTATGTAAACCAGAAAATAACACTGAAACAACAAATTAACTTCGAGAAATTTCCTCAAAAGGATAATTTTTGCAAATGCAAACCGCTCGTTTGAATGTGTTTTGCTTTTATGTTGTAGTTACTGTGTAATGTTCCTTGAAACTCATCTATAACAAAGAATGATTCTTATATTTTTATATTTAGGTATTTAAATTCTATGCAACCGCTGGTCGGTAATGCAGGATAATGTAAATAGTCCATCGAAGCGATTATAGTGAATCTGTAGTAAACTCGTTAAAATATTTTTAAGAATTTTGAATCTATGTAATTTGTGTTGAATACTTCGAATCTCTGATTATCTCGATAAATTAACGATTCGTAAAATGTAGAATATATACAAAAATAAATTATTCTTCAGGACAGATAAGAAGCGCTGTCTCATTCAAATCGAGAAAGTAACTGAGGATAGCACACGTTGGTGAAGGAAGGGGAAAAATAAATACCAAGAAATGAAAGGAAAATGTGACTGGCAGGAAACTGCGAACACATAAAATTATAGAGGGAAAAGAGAGGAAAATAAGGCGTATCGAGAACGAATAGTAAGTACTAAATGAATCAACACGTTCTTCTAGCGTTTCCTTATCGCCTTATTTTCTCAGTGGTTTTTTGCGTTTTTAGTTTCTGCAGTCGTTTAGTTTTCCCTTTAATTCTTTTCCACGACGTTTACAACTTATGTTCTCCTACCTTCAGCAAAGTGTGCCTTGCTCAGCTGCCGTCCTGGCTTGAGTGAGATCTACTGGCTTGTCGGTCTTGAAGAGGAAGTCTATATTCTGCCTTTGAAACCGGATGACCAGTTTATTTTTGTATATATGCTGTGTTTTGCGAAGCTTTAATTTATCGTGTAATTTTTCTAGCAGTTTTGATCGTTTATTTGATTTAATTTTCTATTGCAAATATTCGCGAATTGTATATTTTATTTTAAATGTTTAAATTGTATTCATGTATGATAGTAAAAGTTATACTATTATCATATATATGTGTTTATAATCAGTTATGTTAAAAATGTGGATTGTACTATCTCATGCCGATAACGATCAAAATATTTGTCTTGTATTTTTTATCTCCGTACTTCTATTGTAAAATTATCTATTACGAAAACATCAATATGAATTAAATTTGATGCATCAGTTTTAAAATGATATTTATATTTTAACGAAAATATTCCTTTTTTTAATTATTTTAGCTGTACATGTGCTGACCATGTAAGAAAATGTGCTTTTTTTGTTGTTATTGTAATAATATTTTGGATCAGCTAAGTTCTTGCAAAATATTTTGCATCAGCTGAAAATTAATACACTCAAAAGTGGTGCTCAAACCGTCGATCGTGATCTATCAATAGATCGCCATGGTTTACCAAGTCGATCTTTGAATAATTTGGAGGGAATGCTTTGCGTTCTGATTTACTGGAACGGACATTAAATTTTACATTGGGTCTTTTATTAAAAGAAAAACCAAGTGAAGTTAAAACTATTTATATTTTGATTTAACTTTTCATTTTCAAATTTCGTAGTTCGCAGAAAAAAAAACTATTCCAAGACGCTTGGTTTTCGGGGCACCTGAAGGAAAACCCTCGCATCCCCACATCGAATAGTTAGTAATATGAACTTTATATAGCAATTGGATCTTAAGCATTCATTTCCACTGATGCTGGCTTGTAATAGGTTGAGCCTTGCGATTGTACATCATGATCTTGTAATATCCTGGAAGATGGATGACAGCTGACAAAAATAGGTATAGGAAAAATAGATAGGTTCAAAAGGAGGGGGTGTATTGGGAGTAGACCACCCACAAAGAGAGGTCGAGTTCCTAGTGTAAAATACGCGTATCTCATAATAGCTATATTATGCTATTATTAGGCTATATTATGTTACATTGCTCTATATCTCTCTCTTTATTTCTGACTTTCTAAATTATATATTAGTGTAGTATACTGATTAAGTATTTGGTATGGATTCCCGTTATATTTCTTTATTAAAGTATATAAAAACAAAAATTTACAATTTTTGAAGATTTTCTTTAAATTATTTAATTCCAAGAAAGAAGTTGCGAACCCCCAATAAATACTCCCTCAGATTATATGTTATGTTAGCTACAAATAGAAGTCGATATTTGGTCTAAATGCCTATCAAAAGTCAATCTTGATGTTCCAAGATGATGGACATCCCTACCTTAGAACAATATGCAACTAAATATGTTCTACATGTATTCTAAAGAGATATTGTATCAGTAAACTTGAGGAGAAAATATTAAATATTATTCAGAATAATATTAGTGAAGATACTTGAAATTTAATTAACATACTTTATTGCAATATTTAGAAAAATGATATAAGATTTTGTTTTCTGTATATCAAATTTGTTAATATCATGGTCCGTGATAACTTTTTCCAATATTTATTTTTAAATTTATTTGATGCTTTTGAAAAACGTACTTTGGAAATTAAAAGAATATGTAACAATCTAAGAACATTTTTATGAAGATAAGTGTCAATAATATGAATTTTTAGTGATCCAAAAATGAATTAGGAATTTGATCACTTTGCCAGAATGCTCTTTGATTTACTCTTGAAAAAATATCATACATTTTGTTATAAACCAAGTCAGGACTATCTAACTAGCAAGAAACATCTAATGCAATCAAATTTCAAAAAATGTAAATGAATGCAGCTAATTATAAATGAGCACTTAATTAGGTAACAATCTAACCTTAACAAAATATGATACATCAGATTAATAAAATGTTAAATATGTTTATTTTTTACACACAACAAAAAAATTTCAAAATAAAATAAGTTTGACAACAACATGTAACACAGTGACTTAATTGACTGTCTTTAAATACGAAAAATATAGTTAAGTAAACTGTATAAACGAGACATTCTAAAATAAAATACATATAACTTTCGAAAATAAGTCAGAGTTCGCTATTTCCAAATATATATATATATATATTTCAAAATATCTAAAATTTGCACATTTCGTAAATCAGAATGCTAATGATACTTACAATATATTCTGAATACACAGTGAACATTATATGACTCATTCCGTGACTAATTGATATTGAATATGATGTATCAGTGTACATTGTTTACTTACATGTATATACATATAAATTATCTTTGTAAATTATTGATACTAAGCTGTATTACATTGTTTCATAGAAATCATAGTGTTGTATCTCTATATTTTCCTATAAATTAATAAATTCTGTGTCATTGTGCAGTGTGTATTTATGCAAATAGAACATAAAATATATTGTAAATATATTTATTATTGTAAATAAAACATAGAATGAGATATATAATAATACATTCTGATTACATTTTTCTGAACATTAACGACATATACAATACTAATATTTTTAAAATATATTTTGACGAATAATCCGTGTTATTAATTTAAACGTAAAATTGGAAATTAAAATGCGATATGTTTAAGCTCTGACGCTCAGTGATCTACAAACTAAAAGGCTAAGCTAAAATATTCGTTACAATCAGCACATATAAATTAGGAAGCATTGCTGTCACTTTAAATTTTCGAAAAATATCATGCTAAAAGACAAGAAAGTAAATATTACCAAAATAAGTACAATATATACTTACATATTTAAAGTGAAAATATTGGTATATCTCTACATTATACTATTTTGAGATTTTGCCAAATATGCAACATAACAAGTTCTGTCTGAAATTGACTTATCAAGAGCTGGTGTAATAAATGTATACACACTATAGCAAGAACATACCAGATAAATTAGGAAATTAATTGGTTTGCAGCTGCATATATTTATATCCAACCGAAAATTAAAAGTGTAGTAACTTGTGTTTACATATCTTGTCACTTCCATAGTTAGTAATGTATTTGGGGAAATTGCATGCAATTTTGTATTGATCTAAATGTATAGCAAACTACACCAATTTCGTCTGTTCCGTAGTTCAGCTTAATTTGAAGAGAACTAAGAACACGCTTTTACTTCACTAATAATGTTCCACGAATGCTCAATCGCTTAAGTTACAATTATGTGTTCATGGGAATAGATATATTATTTGTAGTACCTTTAAGAAATTGGAACTAATTGTAATTGTCTATTTTTAATGTTTCGAAAAATACCCTGTAAGAAAAATAATTACCTTCAAAGACCTTGTCCTTTATGTGTAACTCGTTTTCCCTTCTACCAGGAGAAATGTCGAGGAAGGGCTGCAGACATTTTTCAAAGCCATCAATTGGGTATAACAGACGTTCTCCTCCTTTCCCAGAAAAATGGGGATGGATGAAAAATACTGGTACAGCAGTTGAACTGGCGTCGTTCTAGGAAAAGAGATTTTCAGTGATACAACTATTGTACCGCCGTAGTTAAAAGGTTAACGTGAGATCAAGCGCGATAGTATGTTCCGTATAGGTTTAGTAGTCAATATCTGCATCCTACATATTTGGCATTACGGACAGCAGAATGATCAATACGGCGTGACGACAAATCTACTTCATGCATTTTTACCTACATTTTTGGCCAACATCAGTTATATATAGTAAACAATGTCTAACCCTCCCCCTTCCGTCGTTCCAACAAAAATGGTCGGATAGTCGATTAATATGAGTTTGTGCTGGATAGAAGATGTTTAGGAGGGTTATATATGATAGAATATATATCGTGCCTGATCTATTGAACATATATGAAATAAAATATTTCTTAATGTATTCATACAAAAATTAAAAAATTAAAAATTCCTCAGATGAAGGTAGTTTTAA